>WBNH01010328.1:317596-510737 GCA_013401255.1 Urocolius indicus
TTAGAGACTAAAGATAGTTGGTCTATATTCAAGGATCACTTTTTCCAGGCTCAGGATCAGACCATCCCAGTGCATAGGAAATCAAGAAAGGGAGCCAGGAGACCTGCATTGTGAAACAGGGAACTGTTGGACAAACTCAAGTGGAAGAAGAGAGTTTATAGATCGTGGAAGGAAGGGATGGCCACTTGGGATGAATATAAGGCTGTTGTCAGAGGATGTAGGGAGGCAACTAGGAAAGCTAAAGCCTCTTTGGAGTTGTACCTTGCAAGGGAGGTCAAGGACAACAAGAAAGACTTCTTCAAATATATTGCAGATAAAACTAATGTTATAGGCAATGTAGGCCCACTGTTGAATGAGGTGAGTGCCCTAGTGACAGAAGATACAGAGCAGGCAGAGTTACTGAATGCTTTCTTTGCCTCTGTCTATACTGCTGGAGCCTGTCCTCAGGAGCCCCAGACTCCAGAATACGTCAGGTTAAAAAAGGAGTTTAGTTTGGTTGATGAGGACTGGATTACGGATCAGTTGAGCAGTCTGGATGTACATAAATCCATGGGCCCTGATGGGATGCACCCACGGGTGTAGAGGGACCTGCAGAAGTCATTGCTAAACTACTGTCCATCATCTTCAGTAAGTTGTGGAGAACAGCAGAGGTGCCTGAGGACTGGAGCAAAGCAAATATCACTGCAGCCTTCAAAAAGGGCAAGAGGAGGAGCCGGGTAACTACAGACCAGTCAGCCTCACTTCCATCCCTGGAAAGGTGATGGAACAACTTATCCTGAGTGCTGTCTCCAGGCATGTAAAGGACAAGAGGGTCATTAGGAGCAGTCAACATGGCTTTACCAAGGAGAAGAAGTCATGTTTGACCAACCTGATGACCTTTTATGAAAATGTAACCAGGTGGATAGATGGTGGTAGTGCAGTGGATGTGGTTTATCTTGATTTCAGTCAAGCATTTGACACCGTCTCTCACAGTATCCTCGCAGAAAGACTGAGAAGATGTGGGCTGGATGATCAGGTAGTGAAGTGGATTGTTAACTGGTTGAAGGGAAGAAAGCAGAGAGTTGTGATCAATGGGGCATGGTCTAGTTGGAGGCCTATATCTAGTGGAGTCCCTCAGAGGTGGGTACTGGGACCAGTACTGTTCAATATATTCATTAATGACCTTAATGAGGGAACAGAGGGCACTGTCAGCAAGTTTGCCGATGGTACTAAACTGGGAGGAGTGTCTGACACACCAGAAAGCTGTGCTGCCATTCAACGAGACCTGGACAGGCTGGAGAGTTGGGCAGGAAGAAATCTAATGCAATTCAACAAGGGCAAGTGTAGACTTTGGCATCTGGGTAAGAGTAGCCCAATGTACCAGTACAGGCTGGGGAATGAACTGTTGAAGAGTAGGGGGTCTTGGTGAACAGCAGGATGAGCATGAGCCAGCAAAGTGCCCTCATGGCCAAGAAGGCCAATGGCATCCTGGGGTGTATTAAAGGGTCATGGGCAGTAGGTCGAGAGAGGTTCTCCTCCCCCTCTGCTCTGTGCTTGTGAGACCACATCTGGAATATTGTGTCTGGTTCTGGGCCCCTCAGTTCGAGAAGGACAGGATGCTGCTGGAAAGAGTTCAGTGCAGAGCCACAAAGATGATGAAGGGAGTGGAGCATCTCCCTTATGATGAGAGGCTGAGAGAGCTGGGACTCTTAGTTTGGACAGGAGGAGACTGAGGGGTGACCTCATTAATGTTTACAAATATCTACAGGGCAGGTGTCAGGAGGAGGGAGCCAGGCTCTTCTCAATGATGTCCAATGATAGGACAAGGGGCAACAAGTACAAGCTGAAACATAAGAGGTTGCAAAGAAATACAAGGAAGAATTTATTCACTGTGAGGGTGAGAGAGCACTGGCACAGGCTGCCGAGGTGGCTTGTGGAGTCTCCTTTTCTGGAGACATTCAAAACCCACCTGAATGAGTTCCTGTGTGACCTACTCTAGGTGGTCCTGCTCTGCTAGGGAGATTGGACTGTATGATCTCTAAAGGTTCCTTCCAACTCTTAAGATTCTGTGATTCTGTGGTCTTTTGGATACTCTGAAAGATCACTGAGTTGTAAGAAGATAATGAAGAAGACCTTGAATTTAGCTTCATCTTCTTTGGAAAAGTCACAGCAATTATCAATTTTATCAGCAATTTATCAAATACTGATACCAGACCTTACAGGAGGGAAAAAAATATTTTTCTTAACGTAAAACCCAAAACAAAACAGATCTCACTTGCACTCTGTCTCAACATTCACAAACACTAGATGGATGTATGTCTAAGGAGTCTGTTCAGCAGTGAGGCTTTTATCTAGATGCTAGGTCCAGGATCTGCTGCGACGACTTGGAGACCATGGGATGCAGATTGTCAAGTTATCCTCTCATTTCTTGGCTTCTTGATAGGTTTTGAATATGCCATTTTTTACTCCTATGGAGCTTCCAACAGTCTCTGTGTCCTTCTCCACCCCAAGTCATTGCCGTTTACTGGTTTTATCTCCGTTGTCTGGAACATGTGCCTGTGTGCTTGATGACTTGATAATTTACAGGACATTAGTAGTCTAAGATGCTTTTTTTTTCTCATCTATCTTTCCTTCTTGTACCTCAACATCCAAATATTCCCATTCATATCAATCTTAGCCTGTGTATTGAAGTTCTCTACAAAGATTCTGTAGGTAATGATAGTAATTTCCTTATGAAATTAATATAACTGGGAGATGCTCCAACTTAAGATACAAGTCGTAATTTCCTCTTGTGTTTCTATGGCACTACAGGGATTCTCCTCTTGACTACTTATTCAGTATTCTTGAACAACCAGAACTCAAACATTTGATTGAAGTATTAATTAAGCTAGAGATCTCTGTGTGTGGATTGAAGCTGATTTTAGAAAATTTCATGGTGTTATGGAACAGATTAATTTAACTCATGTAGAGCCAGCTTTATTCACCTGTAGCTGCTGCTATGTAAACACTTCATATCAGCAACATTTCTAAGAGATGATACTACACACTAACTCAACTATTTTAGGGTCACATGTTTTAATCAATAGCTATTGCATTGTGCAAACTCATCTTTTCCTAATGTAAATGGAAGGAGACAGAAAGTCATGAATATCTGTAGTATTACCTTTGTAACAGTACATCCTTCAAAGTAACTGTAAAACCATTGTTCAGAATGCAGAGACATCAAGTGGTACTCTTAACAACCTAAAAAGAGTAAGAAAAAAAGTTGGTTATGGATAATTTTCTACATTGTCATGATGTTAGAGGAGATCACAAAAAAATATCCCTTATAATTCTCCCAGTGGCATCATCTATAAAATTTGCATCACATGTATTTAAAATCAAGGGAAACTGGGGATTTAGACATGTATGAACAAACTATGTTACTATTAAAAATCATTCTGTCCCTTTTGATCTGTTATATACCATCTTATTTACACAGAAGTGTTACAAAATAAATCAAAGAATCTTCCAAAGCAAAATGTGGCCTTATTACCCAAAATAGTTGTATTTTTTTTACTCTTGACCACAGTGATTAATATGAAATTTTGGAAGTGATTAAAATGATTACAATGTATTTTGTAACAATTCCAAATATTATTTGTTTCAGATTTGTTTTTCACTCAGATTTTCTACTGAAGTAGACTTTTTATTATTAAATATTAAATATTAAATGGAGAAATTGAAATATTGTTTTCTGCACTATGAAAGCTGTCCTGAATGGAAAAAAAATATTGTTTAAATGTCACTGTAGTATTTTCTTTCTTCTTTCCTTTTAACACATTGAGCAAGTCTTTTAGTTTTGTGATTTGGAATAAAAGACGCTAGTTCAAGATTAAGTGAAAATGTGTTTGTTTGAAAGCTATATATATCTATATATATCTGATATTATGTCAGGCTTTTTGTATTAAAGCCCTGCTCTCTTCTTAAAAGCTTCAAATTGTCAAGACTTCTTTTTAAACCTTTTTTGTGTTATTAGTGTTGTGAAAGCAAATATTTACCATTCTGTATTTTAGGTATTCAGCTTACATCATGTGTTGTTGATTTAAATGAGCATAAAAAATTTTCCAGAGGTCTGAGTGCAAAATTTTTTGTTAGTCAGCTATGTTTGCCAGAGCAGTATGTGCATGGTGCGGAAGAGTCAACTACTGTATTGAAAAGTTCAAGTGATTGGCCAAAAAAAAGTCAGATAACTTACGTAAGATCAACAAATTAACAGTCATTAAGACAGTAGGCATATATACTGTTAGTATGCTGGCATCATTTCCAACATATTTTCTTTTCAAATCTAGAAGATAGGTGATAGTAGTATTCACAACATATCAATTAAATGGTGGGATCTTTCTAGTTTGTCGGCACTGAAAGACAAACTAAGTGTCTCAGAATTGCATGAAGCTGCAGACAAAGGGTAGTGGTATGGTTCTAGGGTCTGTTAACATAGTCTTACTGTATTTCAGGAACGTTAATAAAATTGACACTGTATTATTCCTCAGCATTAGCTCAGCATAATACCATCTCGAAAACAAAAGCTCTTGCTGACTTCATTGTGCACTTTTAGTAATTTGCTATTTCTTTTTTTTTCCACAGGAGCGTGGTTGTGCCAGTAAAGAAACCCCCTCCAGGTAGTTTGGCTGTTACCACAGTTGGAGCTGCCACAGCTGGGAGTGGACTGCCACCGGGTAGTACACCTAATATATTTGCTGCAACAGGAGCTACACCAAAAAGTATGATTAATACAACAGGTATTGTCCTTAAATATTTTCGTGCCCCTCATTTTTTGTTTGTTTTTTTGTTCTGTTATTTTTAGTGGTGTTTTTTTTTTAATCATCTTTTTTGTTATTGTTTTTGTACTTGTATAATAAAAACCTGTAAAGATTAAATCTTGGCCTTTATTAGAGGCAATGATTTTTCTTATATTTGGTTCTAATCTTTGATAGCATTCGTTGCACTTGCACAGCCTTAAATAAGTGAATAAATAGCCTTAATAGTTTTTCAGAAGCTTAGTTTGGAATTGAAATGAACTAACTTGTTCAGTGCTCTGCAGTACAGTTTGTTTATATGATATATAACAGTCCCTTCTTATGCATCAAAGAAAGTAAAGACAACTAGCTACTTAATAAATATATAATATATTGTGAAGGGTAAATATTTTGGGCAATTAATATTTGTCAATGAAAATTAATGCTGGAAAGTTTTTCAGTAAGAACCTACCTTATGTAACTCTAGTCTTGTCTCATTGTTATTTGTTTATTGTGGCCTATAGAAAGAGGACAAGATTTTTTTTTTTTTTAACTTATTTCTAATAGTAATAATGGGATTGTCTATCATGAGGAAGCCCATGGGCCATGGAGACTGTGGTTCCCATTCAGAAATGAATCCTTACAGAGAGCAATTGTTACTTAAACTCCTTTGAAATGTGTGGCTTTGGTCTGTTTTCTTTCTAAACCGAGCAAATGCACTTGAGAGAAGAGCTCTCTTCAAGGATATCACAACTTCAGTCAAGGGTTAAGAAAGTGAAAAATGTCACTTGGGCTGCAGAAAATAGAGGGGGAAGCTTTTGGCATCCTTCTGCTTCATGGAATAATATGAAGACACACTCATTTTTTTTTCTTTCCTTTTGCAGATTACGTTTAATACCTGGTAATAGAACTTTGATTTTTCTAAGGATAAAAAAAAAATCTTAAAAACTAATTATCCTGAGGCAGATGGGAGGAATGAATGCTCTGAATAATGTTATCACTTCTATGAACAGTTCCATTTGTGTAGCCACCTCTGTTAATCCTGAATGGATTTCTTTTTAGGTACTCTATGTCACGCAAAAAAATTTCTACGCTGGAAACCTTGCTTTCCAAGTGATACTGAATAGTATAAACTGTTTAGTCTTCTCACTGGTTAAAGATTTGAATTGTTTGGCTAGAATGTAGTAGCTCTTGTTTGTAAGTAATTGCATTTAAAAATCAGTCATTTACCTGGTAGATCTTATTTTATTGTTAATGCAGCTGATTTTGTTTTCTAGTCTATGGATTAGTTTGATTAAAGGAAAATTATTGATTTAATGGAATTTCAGCAAGTATCAGATTTAATAAGAACTAGACTTCTTTAGTAAAGCCTTTTATACTTGAATTCAAAGGAATGAGCTTTATTGATACATTATCTTAAGAAATAGTTTGAAAAGTTCTTCCTCTCTAACCTTTAAAAAATATTTTAATTTTATATCAATTTTTTTTAATGCTAAATACATTAATGGCACAGTAATGACACATAAATGACACATAAAGTAGTATCACATTGAAAACATATAAATATCTATTAGATTAAAATGCTAATTTTGCCATTTTTAATTAAATTATGCCTATAATAGTTAAAACAGTTATCATTTATGTCAGTTTTTGACATATATATACATGAAGAATCCAGATACTTTAGAACTTATATACTTGTAGTCAGTGAAATTATATGTTATTAGTGATTTTAAAGTAGTGTATAGAATTTCCTTTAACAGCTTTATGATTTTTAATATGTTAAAAAAAACCAAACATATACAATTTTTTAGAAACACTAGATGTCCCCCCAAACCTTTTTACAGTTGTTTTTACATTATGTCTAGAAATAGAGTTTTATCTTTGAAGGATATTCTGTGCTGGACTTGGACGAAAGGTGTATTTTCAGTTATTCTTGGATTGCAATCAGTGTTTACATTCCATCTGCCATCACTGTCCTAGTCAATGTCACTGTCACAATGTAATGAGATATATGTTACTGAAGTCCTTTTAGTGGTTTGAATGTATTATTTGGGAGACAGATTTTCTTCCTTCATCTCTTTATGTTAGAAAATGGTTTTATAGGTTTTAGGCTGGATTTCTGTAACTCATATCCTTATTCTCACTTCTATGTTCATTTAGTAGTTCTGGGTCTGTTCAACCTTCTCTTCTGTGAGCCTAGACGCTAAACAATTTAGCAACTGCATTTTTAGGCAACCTTATTGAAGAAAACTTTACTTTGGAAGGAAAGGGAAGAAGCAATAAAAACCTGTATTACTTATGTGTATATAAATGTCTGAATAATATAAATAAGTGAATGACATAAAAATATAAAATGAGTATGCGCATATGCATGCGCGTGCACACACACACGCACATATATGAAGCCTAAATCTTTTTTAAGCTACCCTATTCTTCCCAGCTAAATTGCTGTGATTCCTAGATTGGGAGAGAAAGTCTACTTAATATTTTTGTGTCTCCTTCTCAGTGTGTTTTGGTATATTTGCAGTTTGGTTTTAGTCCAAGTTAGAATCCACTGTGTGAGCCATAATCCAATTCCCACTCACAGTATTAAAACAGCAGACTAAATCAGTTCCTAGTCTAAATCCTGAACTCCACCAGCTATTTTATAGTGTCAGCAAGCCCAGTATATCCTGCTGCATTTTGATACTGTTTTGAATGTAAATTTTCTTAAACACATCAGTGAAAATGCAAATCTTTACCTTAATTCTTTTGTCAGTAAAAATTATTTAAAAGGAAACTAAAAAAAAAAAAAAATCCCTGCTGCTAGAGAATTTTTCACTGTTATCAGCATTTAACCTCTACTTCACTGTCAGATGGCTGCTTAGTGAGCTAAGAACCCGTAAATGCTTTGTAGAGCTTTGCAGGAAACTGTGAAGTAATATATACCTTTGTAATGCAAAGGCGGGTGATAGATCAACTGCTAAAACTGACCAGCAATAGGGAGTTACCACTTATCATTTTAAAAAATTGGCAGAATAATTCCACTGATCTCCAAATTGGGATTCTCCACCCCTCGTTGCCAACTTGGATAAATCTCGTTGCCTGTCACCCTCATCTCTTGTAGCATTGCAGTTTCTCAGGCTTTGACTACAAGACCGTTCATCGCTGGCTCTCTTGCAGTGGTATGTTGCACAATGCCTGTGCAGCAGAACAGGGACAGCATTTATCACAGAGCTCTCGCTACTGCTGGTTTGCTTCAGAGAGGCTGAACTCACAGTGCCATTTCAGCAAACATGATAGATTGGCATTTAGAGTCTAAGTTTAGCCTTTAGCTCTGACCCAGATCACTTAAAGTCTAAATGTATGCTCTGTCTGCATCTTTTTTCTGGGCAGCTGTTCACAACCCATTGAAATGATTCCCCCACTGTCCTCCTTACTTTTAAGATATTAAAAGTCTCATTGACTCAAGGAAGGAAACACAAAAACTATAATTAGAGTCTTCATAATCTTCAGATACTAGTTTCTCCCATTATTTCTCACACTCTGTCTTCTCTGTAATTTTTTATTTGTGTTTTATTTTCTGCCCATAGTAGCAACTGGGCAGCCAAGAAGTGTGTGTGTATATGTTAATTTTTAAAAGGTGTTTAAACTTCTGTTCTCCAGTCAAGCTCATCTTAAATATACCTTTGTTTTAGAAAGATCTTGCTTTACAGGATGATGTAAAAATATTTTCATCTTTGGAATATAATTTGGGAATAATTAAAATGAGGTAAGGCTATATTTTGCCTGATTTTCAATTTACTACTGTTACACTAGCAAAATAAAGTATTAACTTATAAGAAAATAATTCTGAAAGGTTTTATTTTTTTTAGAATAAATAACATTATTTCCTTACTTAAAAGTAGATTAATAAGACAAGGACTATATTAAAAGTCTTCAAAAGTTATGTTTCTTCAGACTGAATTAAAACCTGTATTTCTTGGGGGACAGGTGCAGTAGACTCAGGATCTTCTTCTTCCTCTTCGTCATCCAGCTTTGTGAATGGTGCTACCAGCAAAAATCTCCCAGCTGTCCAAACTGTTGCTCCAATGCCAGAGGACTCTGCTGAAAATATGAGGTACACAAGTTCTCTCTTTCAATATTGATTATAATTTCTCCTCCCACAACAACTTCATACATACAAATTAGAGTAAAAAGAAAAAATACATTAAAATCTATTTTAGCTCATTTAAGATGCATTATTGTAGTTACTTGTATAAAATTATATGTAGTGAGTTGTATGATGCAGTGTGTATTTATATATTTTTTACATTGCACAATAACAACAGTAAGCACAATTTGACAATGGAGCACTAGCAAGTAGAGAGAGAGAGACATAAGTTTTTCTGAGCAAATGAAAGCTGAATTCAAGATGGAAAGGAGGAAACCAGGCCTGTATTTATGCAGCTGACTAAATGATATACCAAATATGAGCTGGTGTTGCAAGAGACACCATGGGATAACTAAGACTCCTCTTACAATAATTGTCCTATTAAATATGTTTGTGTAGAAGGTTATTATTTTCTAAAGGTATTTAGCTGTATTGCAGCACACTTTGGAGACAAATTTTTTGACCTTTTCAAGGTGTACATCTCTCTGCCCTAAAATACTGACATGAAGTATAATAAGGGTATACCAGGTGTCCCTTAGTTGGCTGACCACTTCATGATATGCTTTTAAGAAAATGTGAGTGGAGACAGCAATCAGGCTGTTGATCAAGAGAATGTAATTCCCTAACACAGCAGACAATAAATAAACTTAAATCAAAGGTCCAAGTGGTAGAAAAGTATTGGTTCTTCAATGTTCTAACACATAGCGGAAAAAATGCCCTTTTTTACTCATGCCGTAAGGAGTCTCAGTTGAGTGTTACAGGTGGAATCATAGCAATGGTTGTGAGCCCAGGCTGAAAGTGTGAGACTGTTGGCTCCACTCCAAAAAAGGTGCAAATGATCAAAAAAGAGAATGTGTGGTGTAATTCACCCCCTTCTTTTGCTTATTGCCCCCTTCTTATGTTAGGACAGTGTTTCACTGAGGGTGAAATATTTTTTGAAATTCAGATATTGGAGTATCCTAAAATTAAACTGGATCATTAATCAGTTTATTTTCAGTTATTTTAACCAATGCAATATTCTTGCTTTTCCCCAAGCATTTTGAAAGTTTTTGTCCTGGAGTCAAAGAAAAAAAAAAATAGTTACAAAATATAGAATTCAAATTTTTGAACTCTGAAATAATTGTCCTCTGAGTAATAAAAGAAAATAGTGACTGAAAAAATACGTTGAGCACAACAGCACAAATGTAGATAACTTAAAATCTAATCAGCCCAAGAAATATCTTTTGCGCTTTTTTACCTTTTCTTCCTTGGGACCAATTCAAGCAGTAAGTATTAAGAACTATCCACAGGATTATTTGGTCTTTTTGCTCTCAGTTTTAAAAATATTTCTTTCACTCTCATGTTGCTTCTCTGCTCTTTCAATTTTTCCTGTCTGTCACCTTTATATATACAGAAATGATATATAAATAATAGATATCATTTATTTTCTGATGTGTGTCACCTACAATCTTCAAAATAAGTAATCCTGACTTTGGAAGCTATTAAGAGTTTATTTGTCTTGAATGTAAAGAAATTAAGAGGGAAAAAAAAAATATTCTTTTAAAAAAATTCAAATCCCTTAGTTTATTCATGAAAACTAGTTTATTAATCTCCCCAGGGAACCCCTTAATAATTACAGGATGCATTATAATAGAAGTTAGAAGCAGCTGTAGAATCAGATTGATCTCTCTCCTCTGTGTGTGTATGTACAGGAAAGGCAGTAGATGGGTCTCTGCTTTCCTAAAACATTGAGGTCTTTGTGTATGTTTTTCCTTAATTTTGCTTGTTCTTTTTGAACCTGAAAGTCCAGTCAGTTTTCAACGTGGAAATGCACCAGAAATTTGTATGAATGAAAAAGGATTTTTTTCCCTATTTTAATATTAGTGTTTGGCCTTTAATATGCACTTTTAAACAGTGATAAGCCTTGATCTCACATTTTCACAGAATAATATTCTTAATTGCCCAGAAATAGATCTATAATATACAAGATCCATCGGTTATCCATCTGATACTAAGGTGTTTATTAATAGATCCTCCAAGGTTTTTAATAGCACTCTGTACCTCCCATATTACTTTAAAATTAATGTAAATTTAAAAATTTCTGAACTTGAATTTTTTTTCGATTATACATTTTCAGAATGAAGTGAACTCTACAGTTAGGCCTTTTAAACCAATTTATGGTGAAAATGTACTTTAAAACATGACTTAGAGAAGTCTAGTAGGCTTTTACCTCTAGCAACAAAAGCTTGGGCTAGATAGTTGCCTGCAGTTCAAGTATAGTCAGTAGAGACTTTACAACAATGAAATTCACTCTGACTACTCACCTAACACAAAGGCTGATATCAATCCCCTTATTAGAAAATCAAGATTGGAATTTGAAATGGGATAACAACACGCTGAAAGAAAATAGCTATTTGAATTCAGGAAAATAATTTTAAACTAATGAAGGAAAACTTCCAATTTTTTCATAATGTCAGCTTTCTTTTTAAATGTAATCTTAATGTGATCTGAATTAAAAATTCTGCATTTATTTAGTGTTTATAGCTGGTACACACAGGATAAAATTTTTATGTCCGTGATCGTTCTCTTAGATTCTGTCACTAAATGTAATTTCTTCCTTTAATTACACTTTTAAATGCCAGTAATATTTTGGTACTATAATTCAAGCACAAAGATAACGCCATCATCCACCAGCTGTCTGTAAAAGAACAGCAAAAATTCTTTGTAGACCAGAATATGTATGTAATTTCGTTTTAAAGTAATCATTCACATGTTTGAGAGAGGGCACAAGTATTATGCCCTGTCAAGATTTAAAAAGGAAGAGGACTTTTAAGGCACACAGCTTACATTTCAATACTATTGCTATGTTTGTATCCTTGGTCAAAGGAATATTATTTCTAATATTTAAGAAGGAAACAGAAGTTACAATACCTCATTGTACAAGTAGAAATTAAGGAAAACTCTGTGCTTTTATATGTGTCATCTCAGCAGGCAGAGCATATAAATGCAAAGGCAAAGTTATTTACTTTGGATTGTGTTCTCTCAAAGTTGAAGAATATTGGGGTCCTACACGTGCTAGAACACTTTCTTCTACACTACTTTGTCTAACATTGCAATGCCAGACGTTGTTAATTCAAAGCTTGATGAGAAAAAAAAAACATGTTATTTGTGATTGCTTTGAGTGAATAAAAGCTTCTCTTTTCAGGCTTTCAAATGTATTTAAAATTATGATGTATATAAGCTGAAATGGGTGAAATAGACTTAATACTTGAATATCTGACATTCTTATCATGTTTGAAAATGAGAATAAAAATTACTGTAAATGCTGGGGAATTTCTGAGTCTGACACACTGCTGACTGACATGATATCTGCCTTTACTTAAAGCCCTTTAAACACTGTAAAGTGAACTACGAGAATCCTTTTTTCTAAAGAAACTTACAGCTATTTTTAAAACCAGATACGTTTTTACATTGTTTAACTTCTATTGTTACGTATTCTTCCAAATATGGTATCTGTTTTTCCATAGTATCACTGCAAAGCTTGAAAGAGCTCTAGAAAAGGTGGCTCCTCTCCTGCGAGAAATTTTTGTTGACTTTGCCCCTTTCCTATCTCGAACACTGTTGGGCAGTCATGGACAAGAGCTGTTGATTGAAGGTACTGTTTCTGTTATTAAATTATGTTATTATAGTTATTAGTCATTTGATATGAACAATATTCTGGTTTCACATGACTTTATATTTTGATAAATAATCAGGTTTTTATATGCTATGGTTTTACTTCCTTGCATTGAACTTCATGTAAAGAATTTATAAGTGGTACCCTTTGTTTCCTTTTTCTTCCTCTGAGATGCTGTGTAAACACACAACTTGTCATCTTGGAATTCCTCAGAATAATGATATAAGTCTTCCAGCTTGACTGAGAAACAAGTGAAAAATAAAATTAAAATGCATAATCAGTTCCCATGGAAGAAAGTAAATTGAAGATTGTGCTCCAACAGGATTTATATGTGCATCTAGATTTGATAGGGATATTTGATATTTGGGTGGGTTAGTTGAATTCACACAGGCAGATAAAGAGTCATCCTTGGAGATGAATGAAAAGTAATGGTTTTTTAAATAAAAGTGTCCTTGAACACTTCCAAGGATTTTTATGGTGTTTTATGCATTGTCTTTACTACTTCTTAGTTACATGGAAAATAATTAATCTTCCTAAGTGAGGCAGTAAGATATGCAGAAATTATGCAGAAAGTGCAAATGCAGCAAACTTTTGCAGAAAGTAATGTATCAATGCTAATGGATTAAAAATAGTGTGGGGGAATTTGCACAAACATGCACTGATATCACATCATATATCCAGAGGAATATATTCAGTCAAGTAAACTTTTCCCTTCCAGAATTGTTCTTAACATAAAATATTGCTGTTCAAAATGATGTTAACAGCTGGACTCTATGATCTTAAAGGACTTTTACAACCTAAATCTATGATTCTGTGAAAAAGTCTCATTAAGGCAAAGTTTGTGATGTATGAAGGTCTACAGAGAAAAAAACACAGCTTTGTGTTCAAATTCGGAAACTCCTTATATTATATATGTTTTATCTAAAAATTAGTGTACAGTCTTTTGATGGTCTCAATTACTGTTACCCACAACCTTGTCCCTCTTTTATTCTTAATGTTAGAAATATTTGCACCTTGTAACTGAAATCTTCTAAACGGCATTTTCCTTTTTTGTCTAATTATTGTTTAATAATACCAAGGAATAGTGTAGTAGCTTAGTAATTTTCAGAAGCTTCAGGTGTTTATTTTATAGCTGTGAATAAATTGCAATACTTACTTAACATCTGAAGTTAATGGTCTGAGAGATTCCTTGAGAACATTGATACAGCTGTAAGATATTTGATGGATTCCATTCTTAAATCTTTTATTTCAGTGAGATTGATTGCAAAATTTGTAGCAGTGTTATCTAGTTTTTCTACATGTTTAATTGTCTTGGTTTACCTAAGCTCTTTTATAGATCAAAATCATCTTTCACCAATACTATTCTGACTTTGTCTTTTGGTCAGATTCATGGCCTGAACGAGGCTACAACCGTTCCCAGCATATGGCAAAGACTGAAAAGCTAGATGCCATAGGAACCTCATAACTATGTGCCATTATGAATTTATCTCATTGCTTGTCCAGACAGAGACATGATTTTGTTGGCTGTAGCATTCTTCTGATATCTACTTGGACTGCTGTTCCAAATTTTGACCCATCTATGACACAGTCATCCACTCAATCTCAGGAATCTTTGTTTATCAATCAAACATCAAGTTAAAAAATAAGTACTCACATTTCCTTAATGTTATGCCTAATCTTAATTGCTGTCTCAGTCCCTATTTCTAAGAACTAATCCTTTCTTCCCAAGAAATTGAAACAGCAATCTGTAATAAAAAAAAAATAAATCCAAACACCTTTTAGTGTTTTACACTGCATGCTTCAGGACTTGAATTTTTGTTTTCTCCTTTTAAAATAGTTGGGCTTTTTTTTTTCTTTTTAATAGAGAACTCTGCTCCTTTTATAGTCATTGTGTACTACTTCTTTTCTTTCTTCATTGCCTATATAAGGCACTTGATGACAACTAAAATGAATTCTTGTTTAGTTAACTTCCATTTAAAAGAGAATTATAAATTTTCTTCTAGTTGTCTAGGTAATGTTAAATCAAAGTAAATACTTGGATACATTTCTTGTCATTGTTTACTGAAAGGCAATGGTGGTCCTTGAAGTGCTGGAAAGGGCTGTCCATGTAAGGGCTGCAAATCAGAAGGCTTAGTAGTATGATTCAAGGTATGTGAGTACCTAGAATTCCTATGCAGTTCTGATAGTTTAAACTTGATTTTTACTGGAAAGTAGTAATTGGCTTGACAGTTTTATATGAATTTGTGTAATTTAATGCTATATGTGTAAAGGTTTTAGTTATAACAAAAAAAAAAACCAAATAAAGTTTATTTAATCAAGTCTTCGGGTGCTGTCTGTTTTTCAAATTGATCACTACCACAATATCTGGTGTGTCTTATAAAAGCATATCCTTTACTTGTGATTATCCAAGCTTGAAACATAAAAATACCTTCCCTCTTCTAGCTGTCTTTCAAGACCTCCACATGGTATGAAGCCTTTCCCCTATCAAGTTTTGCTAAAATAAAAGTACCATCAGGTATCCTCGATGGCATATGCTTTTTTTCCAAAGCAGTGTCTAATACTCTTGTGCATATCTATATGTAAGAATTAGTAAACCTTTTCAGACCCTATAAGAATATCCACTGTTTCCTAGCTGTGGTTTTGTATACTGAAGAGAGAACACAAAGGAAAACCGAACAGAAAGGAAAGATCATTTTAATACTTCTAAAACAGTTTAATTATGTGAACTTCTCAGAATATCTGATGCTTTCAGATGGATGTTGTTAAGATGTATTTGGAAATGTGTATACAACTTAGATATGATTTCACCTTTTTGTAAAAGTTGAACTCTCTCATGTGGAAAATCTTACAGTCACATCATGCCAACCCATTTTTCTTTAGCTTGTATCATCATTTTGTTCCATGGAAGACTAGCTGATTTATTATTTCAGGAAATTATGTTAACATCTAGGTAGTGGCTTCTGAACTCTTGAGTGGAGTTGAGTTGAACTATTTACAATCATCTAGTCAGTCACAACCAAAACCTTGGACAATTAATACTCAAAAATGATTTTTTTTTCCACATTTTTAAAGTAAATTCCAAAATGTGACTAGTAGCAGAGGGCCTTTATTAAGTAGTAATTTGATATTGCAGAACATATTTCTTGTTAAAACTCTTTGTCTATTTACATACTGAAATAACCAGTTCTTTCTTTAAAGCTATATTCCAAATATTTTATCTTCCCAGAATAAGTGTCCTCCCTGATAGATTAAAAGGGATGCTTTGCAATCAAATGCAAATAGCTTCAAACACAGTACCAAAACTAGTGCAATACTACTGGGATTCATCAACTCAGGTTCTTCTAATGCCTCAGAGAACACAAGCTGCAGAGGTTAAAATTGTCCATAAAGAATCTAATTGGAAACAAACATGTAACTCGTGTAGGTCACATATTTAAGCTTAGCAATGCTGATTGTGGAGTTCCAGTTAACACTTGCACAGATATGTTTTCACTAACTCTAGTTTCCATATGGTCTGCAAATTCCCTCCATGTAAAGTGGATTACAACATTCTAGCTTTTAGGTGAAAATGTTACAGGCAACTGTAATCTGATCTGTATCTGAAAGAAAAGTTATGTCCTCTTTTTTTCAAGCACAGATGGGTAAAAGTATTTTCACTACAGCTATTCTTGGAGTGTCCTGAACTGTTACAAATATGTCCAAGATTGAAACGTAGCCACATACAATGCTTTTCATTCTCTTTAGTGAGATACCAAACAAACGTTACCAATGCTTTTCATTTTCCTATATCATTAACTGAGTAGAGGTCAGCCAGGTAGCACTTCTCCCAAAGAGCTCTTACAAATTCTTTGGCCTGTATTTGATCTGTTTCTGATGGAAGCACAATTCAAATCAGATGAAACAGAAATTGGTTTTGTGTTAATGGGAGCAAAATCTGTGTCTCCTCATTAACTCACCTCAGGACCCTATGAAAATATTCTGTGGAAATGGTGATGAGCTATTTTTATATGGTATTTGACAGGAAACAATTCTTGAAACCATTGAAAAATTGCCAAAAAAAAAAAAATTGGAAACCACAGATTCTAAATAACACTATTTTAGAAACTCCCAAAGCTAGGTGTGGCATCTACCAATGCTGGCACAATTTGACGTTTCCGATTTCCTCAAACAATGCTTGATTTTGTAATAGGAAGAAAAGGGCAACTTTTTTGCAGAGATACTGTAAAAGTCTGAAAATCCCTTAGACTTTCTGGGAAAAGTACTTTTTGGTGCTTAACATGGCCTTTGGCTTTCTCTTAAAAAAATCTTATAAGCCAATTTTTTGTCCTACTTTGATATTTTTATCAGTAGTCTTGATAATGGTACAGCATTCTTCCTGGCCAAGCTAACTGCTTGGACAGAGCTATACAAAATGAGAAGCAAAGCATTTCACTGGAAAGATCTTTTGAATCATTTTGTGAAACAATTGAAACTCAATAAAAAGCCAGATTTCCATGCAGGCATATGCCAAATCCTATCTCTAGGAACGAAGAATGTAGTCTATACCTAGAGGGTAGGAGATGAGGGATGAAAACACTCAAAGAATGTAGGGATTGTTATAATAATCAACATACTCTGGGCTCTCTCAGCTCAGTGCTGAGACAGCAAAGACTTGTCCAATACTTGGGTGCCTAGAAAGAGTAGATGAGGAGGTGATTTCAGTAAAACTCCTGCTATCTGGTTCTATAGTCAGCACTTCAAGAATGAAATGCACACTCTGGAGAGAGAACAAAAGAGCTGGGCACAAGTGATTGATGGATGGGAGATAAATTCCATGAAGTACAATGTAAGGAGCTTGATTAGTTTGATACACTGAAGGGAAGAGACATAAAGAAGTTGCATACTACAGGATGTCTTATCTTTTCTAGCAACAGAATGCCTAATAAGGGTAATTAACAAAAAAACCCTGTTACTTGTAGTCTTTATGACTATTTTAAACACTCTTTCTAATATGGTCCTAAATCCAGCCCCTCAAGAGGAAAAATGTCATGTATGTGCTAAATGGTTGGGATCTGCTTTTTGTGGCTTTGGAGCCTGTGAATCCCCATTTTGCCCATGCCACACCCTGCAAGGAATGATAGCCTGCATTAACCTTAATTTGCTTTAACATTGCCATTACTGCATTTGTTCTTAGATGTACTATAGTGTCAGGCACCTGCAGGGACATGGTGGTTTAGCCCACCAAGTCATTCTGTTTATTCCTCCTAGTCTACTGGACAGGGAAGAGATAAAATATAACAAAGGTTTCTCTCTCTCTCAGTCCTCCTTTTTATCAACTTCTTTCTGGTTCTTTACACTGCAATGTAGAATCATAGAATCTAGATTGTGTGAGAGCATTAGGAACTCAACACTGTTAGACATCAGAGAATCCTTGTTAAAAATCAAGGTGAATGTTAAAAACATTTCCACGGGGAAGACAGGCTAGTTTCATTTCACAGAATCACAGAATCTCAAAATCACAGAATGGCCAGGGTTGGAAGGGATCTCTAGTCCAGCCTCTCTGCTAAGGCAGCTTCACCTCAATCAGGTCACACAGGAACATGTCCAGGTAGGTTTTGAGAACCTCCAGAGAAGGAGACTCCACATCCTCCCTGAGCAGCCTGTGCCAGGGCTCCACCACCCTCATGTTCAAGAGGAACTTGCTGTGTTCCAGCTTGTGCCCCTTACCTCTTGTCCTGTCATTAGGCACTACAGAAAAAAAAACTTATCCTCTTGACACCCACCCTTTTAGCATTTTTAAGTGTTGATAAGGTCCTCCTTCAGTCTTCTCTTTTCCAGGCCACAGCGTGTGTCTCACTGGACATGCTCGCTCTGATAAGTCAGGGTTAGAAATCTTAGAAATTGTTTGGCTTATATCGAGACAGGGACTCTGAATTGGTTTTCAAGGCCAAGGAGTTAATATATTTCTTCTCTGCCATGCCACTTCATACTCCTTTCTTTCCATGTGCCCTAGGTGTCTCAGTGTATATTTTTATATGTCTAGCAAGAAGTGATGCTGCAGTGAATTGCCTGATCCAATCCTCTGGAAGACAGATTTGCTTAATCTGAGGTAGTAGGATTCCTGTTTGTAAATCTCTTTTTATCTTTCACTGTAAACACTTGCAAAAAGATCCCAGTAAAATCACACTAGTGTCTGAAAACAAACCTGTTTAGATAATGAGGTTGGAACAAAACCAAATTATAGATAATACTTTTCTTCAGTAAGTTTAAAAACATTCATCATCACATCAAATAACTTTATATTGTTATAAGCTTTGAAAGTTGATTGGCATGGTGAGGATTTCTTTGTGAATTTTCTTTTTTTGCTTTATGAATTTCTGCAAGTAATTTGAAAAATTTAGTTTTAACCATGAAGAAAACAATAGATAATTTTTAATATAAGGCACAAAACCCTTTGAAATCCTCCAATGGATATAGTTTAAATTGATTCTACTGACTGAAATTCTGTCTGCCCATGATTTAATCCCTTCATAAACAGGAAAAAAAAAGAAATTCATTAATTTCACATGGCTATTTATAGGCTTATAAGAAATTTGTTGTAAGAAATTCTACACCTATGATTAGCTCTTAGTGTCTTAGTGAAAGTTTTCACAGTATACTCATGTTTCTGCAAACACTTGGGGACTGAAAGTGTTTCAATAAAAATCGATGAATCACATACACAAGGAGAGAAAAAAGAGAACAAGTTACCCAGAAGTCTGAATAGTAGGAGCAAAGAAATGATGAAAGGTTAAATGGATATTCAAATTTGCCTATTTATTTACGTGTACTCCAGCAGAGTCAAGGTTCAAAGCTTCATGACTTCCACATTGCTTTTCAAAATATGCTACTAGTGACAAGACAGATCCCAATACTGGTATGCAGAGGTGAAACTGAAAAGTAAGTGCCACAGCAGAAGTCTCTGTTATTTAGCTGTAGTGAAATGCTTAAATGATAATGACCCTCACACCACTTACAGAACATTTTTTTTCATAATATTCCTTCATGATGCTTTCAAACAATTATCATTACAAACAGCAGAAAGCACACATTCATTCAACTTTGAAGATTTAACTCTTGAATTACTGAAGTTACTTTGTGCAGAAGTAGGTTCTGAAACTATGTTTACGTGGCAGGAAACATTATAGATCAGATATCCAGATAGCAGCTAGGAAACAGTATCTGGCACCTTTTTGAAAGTAAACCTGCCAATAATTAATTACACATATGAGCCACTCTATCCTTGCCTAATGAATTGGACACTTACTGAGATGTATGAGACTATGTAACAGGGGTTAACAGCTCATGCCCCTTCCTTTGCCTTTGGCTTGTGTGGTCTCCATATAACTTAAGGGTAAAAATTGTTGTTGGCACCCAGGTTGTGTCCATGTAACAATTATCATTGTTACATCAATTAATAAAAATATATTTACAATCCAAAATGCATGGAGTTCTTGTTAGGCAGAAACTGGGAGTGGTTCTTTTGCTTTGACAGTGGAGAAAAAAAAGACCGAAAACATCAGAATAATTGTGAAGTTTAGAATCAACTACATGTATTCAACAGAAGAATTTAAGAAAGTGCAGTGTTAAAAAAAAAAGATAAACACTTGCCCTCAGGAAAACAAAAGTTGGTTACACTGTCAAGTAGCCCAGCTTGCTGAAAAGAAGCTTTGAAAGTTATCCTTGAAATTACAGAATCCACTGGATATTTGAAGTTACTAAGTTACCTTTGAAAGTGCTACTGTAGAATTTATATTATTACAAACCAAACAATGCCAGTTGCTGTTCTTGGAAAGCACATGAAGAAATACCCAAAATACTGGAGCCTTTAAAGAGCAAAAAAAGGAGTTGGTTTTGGTCCTTGAGTCTGACTTACCTTCAGCAGTACTGACAGTTTCTAAAAAGTTTCTTTTTCAAGGTAGTAGCCTGTATTCCAGTTGCAGGCTGTAAGGCCCGGAAAGGACTATTCTTTTTGCCTTCAGATTCTAGAAGAATATCCAACAGATGGCTTTAAATTCCCTTTTTTATCTTAATACCACACAAGTCAGATGTCTCTATGTCTTCCTTCTTGTTGTAACTTTCAGCTTTCATGGAACATAATTTTCTTTTTTTCTATTTTTTTTTTAATAAGTTTGCCTCCTACCACAAAAATGATAGAAAGAGATCTATTTTACATTATTTTGAGGAAATTTTTTTAAAGATTATTGAGAAAGCTAGCACATACAGGCACTACTATAAAATAGCCTGTAGGTGGACTCATCATATCAAGTATACAGCCATGCTCATGATAACACCGGAATAAGTTGTACTTTTTTTTTTTCAGAGCAGCCACCTTTTTCACCCTTATTATTTTCTCCTCTACTGTCCAGGTCCAAAGAAAAACGAGGTGGTATGCCAAAAAGGTATTCAGTATCTACAGGATGTTCATGCTGTGACTGAAGCTCCCCACAGGCAGAGGTTCTCTGGTTCCTATTCCACTTAATTCATCATTCAGAACTCAGCGGGGGACTCTGCCTGATTTTGGACTTGAAATAGTTAGGCTGGTATTTGCCCCACCCTTGGTCCTCTAAAGACTTAAAAAGAGAATCAATCCACTTTATTATCCCAGCAGTATTTTCCAGAGAACTACCTAACTCTGATAAACTATAGGGTGCAAATAACATCTCTGTATCGGATTTTGCCCTGAAAGATGTATTCCTCATGAGGCATAGTCTAATATTTCTCCTTATAGCCAGAGAATTGTGTCCAAGTTCTTTACAAAACTAATCTCATTAGAGCTGATCACAGTTTCTCCTTCTATATTTCTTAACTCTGTGTCTGCTTATCACCCAAATTGAAACTTTTTAGTAAGTGACCAAGTTTACCAAACTTCCTTACTTGTCCTAGTTATTTAAAGGCACTGCTGCAGTTCATCCTATTGGCTATGTATGTGTTTGTTTTCATGTCTTCAAGGCATAAACACAGAATATTCCACAAAAATTCTTGAATTGATCAGCTTGGGAAATGATGACACTTGCATCTTAAAAATGTATGTATTTATAGAGTCTTTTACTTTTGATAGAGAAAAAGTTAATAGCATAAACATTAATGAACCACAAGTCTTGGTTTATCTAGATCTTAACAGGTTCCCTGTAGACCTGGGATGATTTTTACAAGGACTAAGAAAATACATCATTGCTGTGTTCAGTCAAATTTTGTGTTAAAATTTACCTTCCCACAAAAAAAAAAAACCTAAGCCTGCTAAATATATATTGTCTATGTCTCATATTTGTCTTGGTAGGTGGAATTTTAAGATCCAATCTGTTTGTACAAATAGTGATGTTGTCTGTGGAGAATTTTTTTTTTTTTGCAAAGGGAAAGCCTCATGCCCGAAGAACTTGTCAGACAACAGAGATAGTTGTGATATGTCAAATTAAGATGGCAAAGTGATGTGAAAGCAGGTCTAGGGAGAGCCCATAAACATGTTTCTGTCAAGTAAATAAAGAAAACTGAAACATAAGAAATACAAGTTATTTCAGGAGGTCTGTGATTGTGATGGTTCTGTGTTTTGAGAGACACTGTTTTAGAATGATTACCATTTGTCAGTAGCACTTCAAGAGAGGAGCAAGATCTGATGCCTGCCAACTAAGGTCAGCAAAGTTCATGGAAATGGAAAATGTTGGTGGTTTTTTTTTTCCTTTGTCATCAGATTCTCAGAAAATAATTACCATCTAAACGAAATATTAGTTCACCAACAAGTTGCCCAACTAGATTAAAAAATTAGCTGCTGTGTTATGCTACTCAGGAGGTCACACCTAGTTAAAATAATGGTCATCTTGGCCTTAGAAGTTTAAGTAGCTGCACGAGTTCTGTGAAGTTTTGTTATACTTCCTATTTGTAGCTGTAATGGTTCATTCACTGATCTCTCAGTATGGCCCCAAGGTTGCAAAAAGAAAGAATATAAGGAAGTAAGGAGGATCAGTAAAAGGTAATTGGTTTTCCTGCTGTGCAGCTTATCCTTTTCTTGCCTTCTTTTTTTGTCATGCCATGATGATAATATTCTCCCTAACAATAGCAAAGAACGTAACAAAGACCTAAAAGGTAGTAGTAGAAAGAATTAAACAATCAGCAATTCTTATGTTTAAAAAAAAAAAAAAGAAGAAACAAAAAAGAAAAGCAAGCACAGAAAATAGGGCATCAAATAGGAATATGTTATATAGTGAAGCTAAGAATTTGATAAATTTCAAGAGAAAAGTAAAATTGAGCAATGCATCTTCAGGGAAAGCATAGTATTTCATTTTGGTTCTTATGATCCATCTTGTCTGGGATGTCACTTTTGTCAGCTGTCGAAGGAACTGGAAAAGGTTCTTGAGGTGAAGAGAAAGCATTATAGGTGTAGGAAAGGTACAAATGTTTGCTTGTGGTAGTGAGAGAAATTAATGTTCTGATTTCTGGTTGTACATTTGTCCAAGTTTCAACTGGGACAGAGTAAATTTTCTTAGCTGGAATATTATTGGTTTGGCTTTAGTATGAGAATAATGTTGATAACTTATTGATGGTTTTAGTTGTTGGTAAGTGGCGTTTATACCAAGTCAAGGATTTTTTAGCTTCTTATGCCCTGCAAGCAAGAAGGCTGAAGGCATACAAAAAGCTGAGAGGTGACACCACCAGAACAGCTGTCCCAAATTGTCCAAACGAATATTTCATATCATATGACATCATGCCCAGCATAGGAACTGTGGGGAATTGACCAGGAGGTCACTGCTCGAGGACTGGCTGAGCACCAGTCAGCAGGTAGTGAGCAATTGCATTGTGCATTGTTTATCTTGAATTTTATTTCATTCTCTTGTTATTTTCCTTTTTGTTACTACTATTACTGTTATTGTATTTATTTATTGTTATTGTTTCAATAATTAAACTGTTTTTATCTCAGTCCACCATTTTTTACTTGGCTTTCGTTCTCCTCCCCGGGGGAAGAAGTGAGCTAGTGGTTGCATAGTGCTTAGCTGTTGGCTGGGGTTAAACCACAGCAATAATATCATTCGCTGTGGAAGTAATTCTTCAAAAGTGTATTTACTGTAACAAACATTTGAAAGCAAGTGAAGGACTTAAAAAAAAAAAAAAGAGAAAGGAGGGGTAGACATTTCTTGATTTAAAAAAAATAAGAAATTGATGGATAAATAAAACATAAAATCTCAGAAGAGGGTTTTTTTCACAGACACATTGAGTATGTGGCAACTCCAGTTGTTTTCATTTAGTAATTTTTCTACAAATTTAGTCACAAAAATAACAACTTGATCAGGAAAAGAATTGCATCTTGACAAACTATTACATGGCAAGGGGGCTGGACTAGATGATCTCTAAAGGTCCCTTCCAACCCTACCATTCTATAATTCTATGACAACATTGGAAAAATCTTTTAACCTTTCACATTTTAAATTAATTTTCTTCTGTTTGTTTTGGTTGTTTGGGTTTTTTTTACTCTATACAGTAAAATATCCTGGGCAGCAACTGTGGCAGTAATTTATTCACAACTTGGAGCTACTTTACTGAGTTATGTTACAGGATAAAGGGAGAAATCAGAAGATTTCAGGATCACATTTTAATTTTCACAGTGAACTGTTGGATATCTGGAAGAAAAAAAAAAAAGGAATGATTTTCATTGAGATTCTTTCTAGTTTTGTGTTTTACAGAACCCCTGTCTAAGTGTAGTTTATTTTTTAGTTCTTCCAGGCTTCCACCAAAATAAAATGTTTATAAGTTACTCAGATCTACCTGAAACTGAAGTAAACCTCAACAGAGAAACAATATTTTAATTTCATAAAAATTTCAGGATTTGAGTTGTGTCAATTCAACTGCAGTACAGCGAAGTTTAGTTGTTTAGACTCTAGAATAGGACTTTAGAAGAGAAGGAAACAAGTTTTGTTTCCAAAGTAAATTCTAATGTATAATTAGTATTATATAAAAAAAAAAATCTGCTGCACTTAAACTTAACAGAGAATTGGTTTTTTATGATTAACATTTGTTTGGTATTCTTTTATATGAAAAGAATGACTTTGTGTTATTAAAGGTATTTTAAATTGAGCTCATGAGATACTGATAGAAATGTTACGTTTTGTTATAGCAAATTAGATAAGCATATTAGTTTACTACATCACAAAAAATATTTGAAAAGCAATGGACTGAATGTTGCCAAGAAAAAAAATAACAACAGGTGCTGAATGAAGAACTGGATCAGTTTTTAAAATCTTTGTGAGATATTAAACTGAACACTGGAAGGAGATTTTATTTTATATATTAAGTGATCTCCTCCTCATTTGATGAATGAGAATTTGTGCTTCCTATTAACAGTTCTGGAAAATTGACAAAATTTTCATACATTGATGTAAGGCTAGACTCTTCAGAGTAATGTGACACCAGCATCAGTTTTGTCAATGTCATTACGGCTCATGGGATCACTGTGTAAGGTCTGTAATTATTAAAAGTAAATCATCTATGATTCTATCTATACATTGTAATAAATTCTCTCTCTGTGGGTATGCACTCAAGGGTTTTTGCCATTCTGTGATTCCATCTGGATATTTTATAGTCTTCATTTAGATTCCTTTTTAGTATTGCAGTGGTGAAAAAGTATAGGTTTTCTTACTTAATTAAAATAATTCAAAAACTGTTACATAACTTTCTTATTTACAAATATTATCCTAATATTAAGACCTGTTTTGTTCTACAAATCTGACAAAGGGATGAACCTTTTGTGTTCACTTTGAACAAATTAAAATGTTTTTTATGTTGATCTATCAGTGTTTATTTGACGTGTTTATCTTAAGATATGAGTTCTGAAGATTCCTGATAATATTTTAAAGGTGTTTCATTTGATAACCTGGATTATACCATTCCCAGATTTTCAAGTAACAAAGAATATTGCATGTGTTGTGCAGTGACTTTCACCAAACGAAAATCTTATAACTGTCTTGATCAACTATCAAAGCACTGAGTCGAATTCACATTCATCATGTTTTTCTGTGTCATTCTTCTTCTTGGTAAAGGAGATCTACCCATACAAAGAATGGTCTGAAGTACTAATACAGCCATCCTTTCTGGTCACTTGAGTTGATGATAACGTTGTGGTCTGCCAGTCAAGACTGCTGAAGGGAATTGTCAAATAACCCTGTCTGTTATTCTAGTGAGTTGCGTTTTTTAGAGTAGCATTTCCTTCCATCTAGTAAAAGGGAAGGTGTAATAATTTTAGAACATGGCTGTGATTTTCACCTGCAGACTTTCTGCAATTCCTGAACATATGTCAGTCTTTGCTGTTCATAAACTAAGACCATTAGTGTAATTTAAGTGTCTACAAAATACATATGTATGATTCTAAAACTAATTCTGAGTGTAAACTTGCAAAACATTGCATTCTGTCTGATACACATCCTTTTTTTCCCCCTAATAATTCTTTTGCTTTGACTTAGAACAGCTGTTATTTCAGTTAATAATTTTACATACTCAGCATCTACTTTCAAAGTTTTCACCTATCTTTATATTACTCTCCATACTACCCTTCTCAGATCTGTAGTGAACTCATCAGCATAAAAACACTGAATTGAATCTAGGCTTCTCTGAATTACAACATGTGACAAAGAGGGAATAATGTAGATCTCAACTATCCAAGTATCCAATTATCAAAAAATAAATCCTATGCTTATTTCTTTGATTCTAAAATGGATTTAGCAATATATTTCAAGAACACATTCACCTTAAGATTTTGCTGGTGAAAGAAAGACATTTTGCAAGAATAACTAAATTTGATGGAAAACTCACCTTTCGAAACAAAATATCACCATCCCTTTTTTACTAGTCCTATCACAGCCAAAACATGATTTAGTTTCTGTCACCAGCTTGACTTGTCTTTGAAATTTTGTTGTGTCATTCCTAACAAATCTTGAACAAGATATAAGGGAATAGTCTATAAGAAATGAATATTCAGTTTGCGAGTGGTGATTATAGGTGGAAATTTCCTACCTTGTCTCTTGGCACAGAAGGCAGTAAAGATGATGTTAAGAGACACTACCAGTTACTGTACTGAACAATTTAAAGCAATACAGCTTTATTTAAAGTACATGAAAGACTATATCAATAGGAAATACAATTAAGTGACCTTACAAAATACAAGTTAAAAGGGAGAATTCCAGTATTTTCTGAAACAGTTTTTGTCTAGTTTTAGAAACATGCTCGTTCTTTAAATACATTTTATGCATTTTTATGTGCTTATGTCATAAGCATTTATTTCTATACAAAGTTCCTGTAGTTTTTAACATTGTACAGGAGTAAAAAGGCCAAGTTTCCTGTATAAACTGGATTAAATGGATTAAACTTTCTCAAGCTTTTTATTTAGCCATGCTTGAGACTTTCAGATCAGTAAAAGCTATAACTGAGTGAAAGATTTCTGCAGGCTCTGAAGTATAGTTAATTGCATCTTTTCTTCTAAGTTGGACATAAGATATAAAAGCATTTAACTTTTATTTTTGCTAATATTACAATTGATTCCAGTTCCTATCAGGGTTTATATTGAGACAAAGTAAAATCATTGAAAGAAAATGCAGGCAACCTTGATAAAGACCAGATGAAATTGTGGTGGTATTCAGTTAGGCTCATACACACATTGTATTAATAATAATAAAAAAGAAGTTCAAAACCATGATCTTACTTCATAAGGATTTTTTTTTAAATTGATTTTATCAGCTTACTTTATATTTCTTCAAAATAGAAATTCACACTGACTAGTGCAGCATGGCAACTTTAAGACTTTGAACCTATGACTTCATTAATGCCACAGTCATGGCTAAAATAGTATCGTTGAAATTAATCTTTTTTTAGACATTCATAAGTCATAATGAAAAGAAATAATTAGCATATCTTTGGGCCAACAGAACACTGAAAAAGAAGTCAAGTAAACCAGAGCATTTCAAGATAATTGCCAGGCATACATCATTTATTCCAGATTAGCCAAGGTCACGCAGTTGATGCTCCCAGCTTTGGCATCCATATATGTGGTCATTGTTGCCATCAAATTGCTGAATTTTGATGGCTATATTTAATAGACTCGGAATAAGCCATGAAGAAAAGTACTAAGAAAAGCAAGTAGTCCATTCAGTTAAAGAATGACCTTTTTAACCTTGATGTATGCAGGAAATACCCACTTGGATTTTAGTAATTACGTTAGCTTCCTTAATGGCATTTGATACAGATGGTATAGGAAGAACTTATCTACAGCTGAAGAATGCAGGCAACAGTTTTAGTTTGAATTGAGAATACTTTTTCTCATTGGAGCTAAGTGGTGGCAGAGAAGAGAACTGAAAATAGATCTGCGTACTCTCCTCAATCAGAGAAGCCATTATTTTTCAAAACGTATTTTTTTTTCTCATTATGTTATGACTAATTAAATTTTGCACACTCTAAAAGTCTCTGTTAATTCTCACAAAACAGTAAAGCGGAAGAATAAAAGCAGTTGTTAGTGCACTGGGGACTTTGAAAATAATCATTATTCTGATTCATGCTACAAATTGTATTTTTTTATTTTGGGGAGATACCTCAACTTGTTCCTGTTTTCTCATAAAATGGGAGCAGAGCATTTTTATCCTTTTTTTGCTTTTGTCTGTTAGAATGTATACTGTCTGCTGAGGAAAATCATTTAATGCCTGTACCAAGCCAGAAGCAGTGAGGTAATTCGCTGAAGTTGGATTTCCTAGTTCAGAAGATGGTGGAAATTTAAAAACCAAAAGAGTCTATAAATGATATATTTTCTAGTCTATGTAGGATAAGTTAAACAGGAGAGGAATGGTGATTCTTCCTTAGCTCACTCCTACAGTTGGTGATTTTGTGGGTTCTTCATAAGCCAGAGGTTGCATTCTGACAGTTTTTCTGAATAGGCAGATTAGGTCTGATCTGGTTTTAACTTTCTATACTACTGAATCCACAACAACGGCTCTGACATTAAACTCTGTCAGATTAATTGTGTTTTGTGTAATAGGAAAGAAAAATCTTTATTTATTTCAAATCTTAACTGCGTGGGTGGGAATAAGCGCAAATGGGAAGAAGCACAAGGGACAC
Source organism: Urocolius indicus (assembly GCA_013401255.1). Lineage (NCBI taxonomy): Eukaryota > Metazoa > Chordata > Aves > Coliiformes > Coliidae > Urocolius > Urocolius indicus. Next base: position 346,245 of record WBNH01010328.1, read on the forward strand.
AAAAGTAGAGCCCTTGGCAGCTGGCAAGGAGGAAATGGAGCATACAATGGAGGGCACACGCTTTATCTCAATATTTAAGTGGAAGGAGTCCCTGAAGTCAGTGTAGGAAACTGATAAGCAAGAAATTTACGATGTGAAATGGCCTTGCTATGAATGTTTGACATTTCTCTATTTTGTTTTACTTGAAGGAAAATATGGTATGAATACATAAAGGTGAAGTATTTGTTTCTATTTCTTCCTTTCTAGCCATCAAGATGCATAGGTTTCCTCATTTTCTCTCATGACTATTCCCCTTTTTGCTTACTTAGAGTGCTGCATACTTTATTTCTGTTGTGGTCTGAGCTCTTGGCAAAGGATATCCTTGTATCCGTCTTTGACACCATGAACTTCTTTTACAAGGCTTTGATTTCCCTCTGTATTTCCAGGGGTAAAAAGAACTACAGTCTTTTAGATAGTTATTTTATTATTGACATGAAAACCAGTCTCTTAGAATGTCAAGTTTAGAATTCAACTGGTTATGAGAGGTGTTAGTGGCAATTATCAATGGGTTGTTTTATCAGCAGTTAATTACAGAGGTGGTGTACTGATGGGCTAATCAGATATTGGTTCTGTATCATTTTCTTTCTTTTTCTGAATTTCACCAAAATCAGTTTGATTCTCCTTTCTGATACTAGAATGCTAGATCCAATCTTGCAGTTGATTAAATGTGATATACAAAAATTATCCAGTGATGTCCGGATAGAGAAAAAAACATCAATTTCTGGTCAGGTGACCACTTTACTCAAGCCTGTTTACTCATTGGACTGTTAAAAAGTTAGATATATTGATTTAATAAATGTTATTTTAAATAGAAAATTTTGCACTTAGGTAACTATGACTATGAGAGTCCTCTTTTATTCTGTATACAGCATTTATGTTATTAAGATTAGGTCATTATTGTTATCAGGATAATTACAAGTATTTATCCTAGCTTTGTGCCATTTTAGACATGTTATTTTTGGTCCATACTCTAAACTTCTTTTCATATTGTTCGAAGCTACACAGGTGTCACAAGTATCACCAAGCATCTTTGAATGTTAGGAACTCCTAGTTTAATGAATTAAGTGAGGAAATACTAATTGTCTTTAAAGAGTATTTTTTACATCGAGTTTTCTTTTCTTTTTGAATACCTGGTGAAGATAAAAAGAAATTACTGCTGCTACATAAGCTTTGTTATGTAATTTAATTGAGTTTTAATTGGTTTAGTTTTCACAGCTGTTTATGGTACTTCATCTGGATACATTTGTTCTTTTGTTGTAAAATCAGGAGATACATGTACAGATTTTAGAAGATCTTAGCATGGGAATATGTTTCTACAAGTATTGTTTTGACTTTATCATGTTTTAATACACCTAGGGTTTGATTTTGAAAGATGATAAGTGAGTATATGACAGAAAAGGTTGCTTTTGTTTTGTGTTGTTTTACAGAATATTAAGTGTATAATAAAGCAGAGAACGTTCTATGATAAAATATTTGATATGTCTGTGCTATTTTCATTGGCCTAAGTGTAGAGTTCAGTCTTATGTTTGAAATTTCTTTGTCAGCTTTCAAACGGTGAAGGTAGCCTGCAGGTGATAAATATCCCATTAATCTTTGTGATCCTCTAGCACTTGAGCATGAGAGTAGCTGATCAATTACAGCAATTGTCTCCCTAAATGAGCTTTGCACATCTGTCTCTTATTTCATTAGTTAACTGTCTGCCCATATATCTGATAGAATGGAATCCTAGTGGCTTCTTACAGCTTGTTCTGTATTACTATACAATAAGGATTGGGTTGTTAGCAAAATGGGCACAAAAGAGTATTTATCCACTACCTGCAATAAATATACATGCTATTGTGTAGGAGTGCTTTTGTCTCTAATCGCTGTTTGTAGAAAACTACTTAAAGCACATCAGTTTGCTTTTCAGCTTCTTATTTAGTCCTTAGCCATAAGCTTTATATTTGTGAATTTAGCATTTTTACAATACAGCCAGTGTGCTTTCATGCCCTAAGCCATCATATCAATGTTTATATTATTTTAGATAACAGAAGCTACCATATATAAAGTTAACAGAGGTAAGATTTCCTCCTTGGCTCTTTACAGTGCATCTTTTAAATATTTAGATATGAGAGCCTTCTATCAGAAAGTCAATTTGCATTTCCAAAGCTGAAAACAAATATTTACAATAGTGGCAATGTTATTAGGTATTGATTATTTAAGTACTAAATACTCAGTAACAGTTACACTGCATAATTCAAGGTTTAGGAAACACAGTGTACAATTTATGAGTTATCATTTTAATAAAAATAAGATTTCACGTGAATGCTTCCTTCATTAATATTCAAGGTTTTGATTACAGGAAGATCAATTACCACATGAAAATGAAAATAAATTCTAAGTAGAGGCTTTATTCTCTATCTGTTAATATCTGGTCAGCTTATTCTCGAGAATTTACAGGATTTAATAATCAAAGATTATTTTCTTATAGTATATCGAATTGTTTGAGATTGTATTTATTTATTTAACTGAATAGTGAACTAAGCTACATGCCAAAAACATTTAATTGGAAAATAGTCTCTCCTGAACCTGGTATAGATTATTCCAGGTGATTCTTTGATGATTTGTGAACATTTGAATATGAATCTGGAATTCTGAGATCATTGCGCTTGAAACTATTATTTCAGTGAATCTGAGTGATAAAACATACAATAGAGATATTTTATGGAATTTATGAAACCATGGAGCTATAATAACTAAATATCACCAATCTTTTAGATTCACTTTTGACTATTTATTGCAGGTCTGGTTTGCATGAAGTCAAGTACTTCAGTGGTTGAACTTGTTATGCTGCTTTGCTCACAGGTAAGAAGTTTTCTGGATTTAATTGTATCACTTCTTTGCATAGTGTTGGATTAACGCCAGCCTAGAAATTGTATCTTGCTGCTTGTTTTATTCTTCTATTTCTTATATTGAAAATACAAATTAATCTCTTCTGGTAGCATATAAATCATAGAGTTGTTTTTTTTTTTAATACAGTCAATAGTTTTTCTGTGTTCACAGGGTATACAATGTATATTTGCATTTGTTTTATAAAAGTGAATGGATGTACATTATGCACTAACTCGTGTATGAGCTCCTTTTCAAGACAGTTCTTATTTAGAACACGTAAATGGGATACTGTTGTCATAATTTTTCATAATTGTCATAATGTTGAAATCTTTATTTGAATTAGTAATTTTTTTAAAACCTTATTTGTGGAGTCATTATTACTTTTGTTGTACATGACATAACTTATTGGATATTTTATATAGGTGTCAATATATAAAGAGCAGAGGAACATTGTTTAGGTAGTCCTCAAAAATTGACAGAAGCAGAGTATTTCTATTTAAAAGATGCAGTGGTTAGTTATTGCTTTTTCAGCAAAGCAGTAATGGGTTTCTCAGAAATCTGAATCAATTAACATTTTGAATTGCTTTCACAAGTAAAATATTCCAACTTAAAATAATTCCTCATACTGTTAGGATTGTTTACATATAAATTGTAATGTTATTTATTTTGAAAGAAGTGTTATTGGCTAATTTCATATATGTAACTTGTTACTATAAGTTTAAAGTAAAGGCATTTAAGAAACCAACATTTTAGAATTTTACTCTTTTTGTAAAATATATGATAGGATAACAGATCCAAATAACTTCACAAGTTTTTACATTTCTCTGAAGACTTATTAACAACATTTCATTTACCAAGTTCCCCACAGATTTATAATACCAGTTAAGCTCAAACCGAATTGCTATATAAAATACCCAGGTTAAGTCATTGTATTATTACCAAGGAAAATAACTTGTTTGTAGCTTTACTTGACCATTCATTGCTGCGTATACTGAAAACAAATTAATTTCTAGAATTAACTGAAATGTAGTTCTACTTTCGAGTAATCTGTCTGAAAATAATTAACATTTTCAACTGATTTGGGGGGAGGGGATTACAATTTACCTGCTGTTTGCCAGTCTGTAGCTTTCATTTCTTCAAGTTTGAGTCATAAGGAAATCATTAAATCTTGTTTTCCTTCTTTTTTTTTTTTTTTCCTTCTTCCTTTTTCTGTTCTTCTCTTATCCAGAGTAGATATTGGTTAGGGAAAAGTAAAAGAAAAATACATCCCTGGCAGGGATCCTCAGTGGGGTTTGAACTTCAAACCTTCTCCAGCAGGGCACTTGAAAAATTTGTTACCTAATGGTGAAGTCCTGTGTTCCAGGAAAATTCCAAAAGATTCTTTAAGGCTTTGGAGCAAGATGTTCATGTCAAGCAACTTTTTTTTTTTTTTTTTTTTTTTTTTTTAGCAGCTTTTAAAGCATTTTCGTGAGGGAAGGAATAACTTACAGTATTTTCTTCTCTAGCCTTTGGGTTTACTGCAGTTCTCAGGAATAAAGTGAAATGTAGCATTAGGGTCTAGTGTCTTTGATGGCCTCATCATCTAATCATAGGTTTAACATTACTCATTTGCTGGCTCCAGGAATTCCTGCCATTAAGGGCCCTAGAGATGAAACTTTGCCTCAAATATTGATTGAAAGGAAGAGAGAGAAATTTAAGCTCTTTCTGCAATGCTTTTTCTTTAGTCATCGAAGTAAAGCTATGTAGCAAATGCAACTAAATCAATTTGTTATTTTTATTATATGTTATTCCTTCAAAATATTTGACTATTTTAAAAATAAGAGTAATTTTATACCTGAAATGATCTAAAGTACCTAATCCTTTTGAAGTTTTGAATATTTATTATTTTTCAGGAGTTTGCTTGAGAGCTATTTTCCAGCTACTCAATTACTTGGGGATATTGCAAGCTTTTAGCTTTTATACTCCATCTGATACTTCAGGGTTGTTTCCTTATCTTCTAAATAAGGAAGATTTTGTGTCCTGATGCCTATTTATTATTAAGTACTTCAGAAGCTTACGCTATATCTATTGGTGATATGTTTCTATGGGAATTTGTCAACAGGGGGCTGTAGTGGTGTGAGTTGCATTCTCCTCCTCCACTTTCTTAACTCCAAAAGTATTGCTTTTGTAAATTACATCTCCATATTATGTTGTGTTTAATCCTAAAGGTGTTCTAAACAATGAGATCTGTGATTCTATTCATGTACAGGAAAACATAAAGGTGTTTTTTCTGGTTACATTTTTAAACTATTTGTCAAAACATCAGGTAACTACTAAAAAAATACTAATGCACAAGATGGCTAGAAGAAGAGAATGGCAGATGAACAAATATTGTAATCCAGCCTGTAGCTCACACAATTTGGTATTAGGATCTTAGGAAGTGCTGTTCACAGCAAATGAGGTTAGCTCATTTCTATACAAAAACAGATAGATGAGCTTTTCCTCATGATAAATTCAATAATATTAACTGTAAAGACTATATAAAGCACTGTAATGTACCTAAAGCTTTTGTTCTTAACATGGGTAAATCCTTTATATTCAAATGGAAAGACACTTTACAGATTACATGGGGAAATTTGAAACATGTCACTCAAAAGATAGATGATGGTATTAAAACCCTATAGAAAGCACAACTTTGCACAGAACAGAGTAACTTTAGAAATTTAAAAGGCCAGGGAAATGCAAAGTTTGTTTCCTTTTAATTTGCTACAGCAAATTAGATGCTTTTATGCTCTTTATGTTGGAAATTCCATGTTAACGACTACAGATTAGCAACAATGTCAATTTTTTTTTTTTCTTATCTGAGCTCCTGAATAAAACCAACATTGCCAGCAGCTCATGTCCAAGGTATGGTCTAAATTTACATGAAATATCACATTACAAATGTCTGAAGGTACATGTCATGGATAATTCAGTTCATATGGGTAGCCTTTTAGACTCAAAGGGATATGCAATCAAGTCTTTCCCCCAAAGGAATTTGGAGTGAAAAATACATTTTCAGTTTTAAAGGATCTCCTGTAGGGATAGTGCATCATTTGTGAGTTTAGGAAAGATCAAAATTTCTACTCTTATTTTCATAATCTGTCTTGTACTAAAACTTACTTCCTTGCACACATTTTATTTTTTCCTAGCATCACCCACTTCATTAGATCAAAATTTAGGTTAATTTTAAGGCTTTCTTTTCTTTATTTCTTACATAAACCAAAATCATACATCCAAGTACTTGAAATATATTTTGTCTAGATAAATGATAATAACCATATAATGATTTTTCACTTTTCATAAAATAGGCATTTTCATTTGAATTTAGTCTATTTTAACATAAAATGGATGAGGATATGTTGTTTGACAAGATCTGTGCCTGATTAGTTAGTCTTTGTTCCTCAGCCTAGCTGAACATGTCACAGCTGTGTTGTTGTTGGAGTGGCAAATTTCTTCAATAAAGCATACAATTTTTTAGAAAATACATTAATTTTTCCAGTGTAGTTCCTTGTTGCATCAGATTTAGATTTCAAATGCTTCTTCCTTATTCTTTCTTTTTTTTTTTTTTTTTTCCCTAGCTAAAACACCACAAGAGTTTCTAATTACTTCCAGATCTTTTGCAAATTTTTCTCTTTGGAGATACAGCTTCTGCAGAAACTGAATGATGTTTTCCCAAAGGAGTTTTATCTCATGACACTTGTATTTTTCTATATCTTATCTGTTAACAGAGGAAATGATTTTTCTTAAACAGAAAATCCTGTCTTAGTATTTAAGTCATCTTCCTACTTGACCTGTTTAAAAGTACAGCTATTATAATATATAAGTGGTTACTTTAGGAAAAAAAAAATGCTATGTCATTTTTGATTGTAGAATGCATGTAAAATATCTGACAAATTTCATGATTTTGTTATTTTCAATACATCATTCTTTCTGTTGATTTCCCTTCCTTCCACGTTGGAAGTTCCATTGAGATTGTAATTCAAGAGCCTTCAAAAGAAGTATCAAAACTAGAATGAAAATGATGTACTTCTGAATCGTTATGTTGATGTGTAGCTATCCATTATAAGTAGGCTTTTATTAGATAAACTGTATGAAGAAAAGTGAGTGAGGAAAAGGATATACATAACCTGGAAATTATATAAAACTAGCAATTAAAACCTCTTAGAAGATTCTCAAATAAATTGTAACATGTAGTCCCCCTTATAATTAAGCTGTAAATAGGTTCTAAAAATTTTTAACTTTCAAGAAAAAAAAACAACTTAAAGTGCCTTAAATAAAACAAAATATACCCAAAATATATCCATAACTTGACAATCTTAGTGTGTAATTAATGGGTAAACTGACCTTCAGCTCAGCCTTTCAAATGTTAGCTTTTGTCTGTCCCCATTGTCATATCTGTTAACCTGGAAACTTAGAAACTGCTTGGGCTGAATCCAGTCTGTTTCTCTTCATCGCAGGCAGCAATTCAGTACATACTTAATCAAACAGATCTGTGAAGCATCTGCTCCTGTGCATTGCAGTTCATACACCACTTTCCACCACTTTGACACATGTAGAAAATAATAGTTGTATACTGCTATATGTACTATAGCAATATGGGTCAGAAGGCAGGAAAGGGGAGGCAAATGACTGTGTTGTCTATTGTCCCAACTGGAAAGAAAACATTTGAATATCATATCAAGAAATTAGTCCCACTTCAAGCAGAGGTGGAAAAATAATCAAACAACCATGCGAAAAATATCTCCCCTACCAGTGCACATTCAAAAGACATTCTCACTGGGGAAATCTGGTGATAAGTTTAGCTCTGAGAGTTTAGGAAGACTTATCAACCAGGCACTAGAGAGATTTCAGTTCACACTAACACATCTAAATGTGCATTCTGCCTCAAAGTGTGACATAGCTCTTGGGGTTCGGAAACTGACAGCTGGCTAACACAGACATCGAGCAGAAAAGTAAATTCTTTTCTGGTCCCTACAGCTGGCCAGAAGTAGCCCTGAAATGTGGGATTCCTATAATGAAACACAATCCATGCTTCTTGACACTAAATGTACTCTATTCAAGGCTTTCTAGAAAAGTTTAAGTAGGACATCTTCAGATCTTCTTACAATGCCTTTGTGTCAAGCACCATCCTCACAGGTGTGTTACCAAGCTCCATCTTAAGACAGTGAGCTTTTTTTCTGTATTACAGTATTTTTCTAGTTTATATTTTAATTTTATGCATTATTAGAAACATTTTGAATTTCATATTAAATTTATTTGTAATATTTTTATATTTGTTTACTCCTATCGATAGTATTAGATTCAACTTTAATTATGCTTTTTGGCCCTTATTTCCAAAGGTCTACATATGTATCCAAAGGTTCTCATACTCCTTAATTTTTGTTTGGCAAGTGATAACTCTTTCAGGTTAATTGTGAAAGCAGTGCACTCACAGAAGTGTTTGCTTTTTGTCTTATTGGCCAACTGTGGTAGGAAAGCTGAAGAGAAGTTAAATAATGGCTGTTTCTCTTTAATCTAAAGAACAATGGACCCAGGACTTGATCTGCTTAGGAAATTAAATCCCATATAAATTCAGGAGTGAAATAAGGGTTGGTTATGCAAATTCTATGAAGGTGGAATTTCATAATCTTCCTTTGTCCTAATCATAAAAAAATGATTTTTTTTTTTAACCTTTAGCCACATTTTCCCATTTCTCCTCTTGAATTATCCACTGTCTCTGTATATTTCTCGGTACCAATGCAATTAGGAGGAGACAATCATAGAATCGTAGCATTGTAGAATGGTAGGGTTGGAAGGGACCTTTAGAGATCATCTAGTCCAACTCCCCTGAAGAAGCAAGTCAGCCTAGATCAGGTCACATGGAAATGCTGCATATCACATCACTGCAAAAATCTGAATTAAAATTTAATTTAGAAGGAACACATAGGAACACATGTACAAACATGCAGAAACTCAGTGTTTCAGTGATCCATTTTTACAGCATATCTTGAAAACATTTGTTACAATAAAGCTCTGGCTACACTGCCTCTGTCCTGCAACTTCTCTTCTGATCCCACTGTTGTACCATTGCAGATATTTGTAAGACTAACTCACAAATATGACTGAATAATGGTCAGTTGTTTGTTTCCTGGTTTAGTGGATTAAGCTGGCTGAGACTCTATTTTTAAATCTGCCAGAGCTACTCAAAGAGAAAGATTCAGGATGTCAAATCTGGGAGCAGAGAGGGGAAGAGAGATAACGTCGCTCAGATAATTTTCATGGCCGTAAGCTGGAAAGTTAGATTTCTGCATGTAATGGAATCATACTCTTAGGCTGCAATTTCAGTGATCAGCTTAGGCTTCTCTCCATCTCCATCACACTGACAGAGATTTCATATCTTCCCCATGACCTGCTTCATATTCCTCTTTGTTTCCTTTCTCCATACATACAATGATGGATACATTCACATCAAAATAAAAAGTAACTCTGAATAAAGTAGCAATTTTCCCCTGATAATACTCCTAAAATAGCAATGAAAGCAATAGTTCATAGCAGGTGGCAGACCGATGGCTAGAGCTGTAGGAAAGAAAAGCTGTCTCTGTGGCAGTGGAGAGAAAAAAAAAAAGGAAATTTGGCTATTGATGGGAGAGAAATAACTTTAAAACCCCCCAAAATTCCCACAGATTGTCATATACTAGGCAAAGCACTAGAAAGATATATAAAAATGTCAGTCGTAGCTCCAAGTTGAGGTTCTGTAACTTCACTTTTTACCACAGGCTTAAATTTAGTGTCCATAAATAAAACCTTTGTGCTGAAGTGAGTACTTTCTCTAATATTATTTGGACTATATAAAGATCCAGCAAGGCAGAAACATTTCTACTCTGTCTTTATCCATTATCAAATATAGTACAGCTTAAACATGTATTTGTGTTCTGATCTTCATATGGGGCTTTTCGCAATCCAGAACATGGCCTATACCAGAATAGATTGTTATACACAGTCCGATTTCAAAAACCAAAAAATTACACCAGTACAAGCTACAAGGGAAGCAGAAAAAATGTTTTCTTTATCTTTTTTTTGGTCTAGAAATTAATGTTTTTATGGAGGGGTTGTGGGGTGTGTGTGGTTGTTTCTTGGTTTGGGGTTTTTTTTCCCTCTGATGTTTCTCACTTACTTTGTAGAATTCTGGATGTTTTCCAAAAGATGATCACTTTGCACTGTCTTTTTTATGCTAAAGGAGCATCAGAGAATTTTCCTCATTAATTCCTTGTCCATCTGTGGAATGTCTTCCAGTTCAATCTCAGTCTTCATCTTTTAACCATCTGCTTCTGATAATCTAACTTTCAAATGGAAGCCATCAATGTATTCTTTCCTACTTGTTGGGCAATTTTACTTTATTCATTATTCTGTGAGATTTCTTCCCAGATTCCCATACACTCTGCGTTTTGCCTTCAGTAATAAGGATTTCTTCTTCAATATCTTACACCAGAGTCATCATGGAACTTTTGGTCCTATCTCTTGTGTGTCCTTGTCAGAGTAGTTTTGTCAAAAAGATGTCAAAAAGTGTATTTGCTATACATCAATGAGATGCTGATCTGAACTACTTCTTGATTTCTGACAAAACAGAATCGGAAAACTAATTGCTTTCCCCATAGCCTTATATGGGAAAGTGTCTTCCCCTGACTTTTCTTTTGTTGCCTACAATTGAGAAAGTTCTTAGGTCAGAGGAAAATATCTACAAAGTCAGTAGCAGTGAACAGATATTTCTTAAATGAGTCCAACAGCTCATTATTGGAGACCGTAATTATTAATAAATATACCATAGTTTTGAGGAGTTTTACCATATATCTAATGGAGACAATGTGATGAGTAGTTTTCTGGACATCAAAAGGTCTTCACTTTAATGATGCATTTTGGAAGATGACAAATTAGTTATCCACCTCTAAGATCAAAGATTGAATGAATAAAAAGTGAACTGACTTTTAGGTTTAATAGCCATACATAAGCAACACGTGTTAATAATAATGTTGGTGTTTCTTAAATGAAGAACTATTTTTCCAGTCAGCAAGCAAGCTCTATAAATTGTGGAGAAGAGTGCATATCTTCTGTCTGTATTGGAAGATATGCAGAATTTCTACAAGGTGATGAAGGTGTTTTGTGAAAGTTTCACATTCTTTTTCTTTCTGTCATTTGGCTAGAAGCCCGGTGTATTCCAATAATTGCAGACTTGCCTTGCAGTAGGATGTCAGCAGTCATTCTGCAGCTTCCTTATTGTGGGAAATAGTTGATTTTAAAATGGATGGCCTATCATCAAATCCTAAAATTGATCCCAAATTTGCTTGAAAGTGTAGACCAAAAATATATTTTATTTATCACCCATCAGCAGTTTATATGTGAATGGGAGAGTTTTTGTGTATGAGGAACATTTTTTTATTTGTTTCAACTTGAAGGTTTGTATATAATTAATATATAATATCCCCATTCTTTTTTTAATACATAGAAGTGATAAGTGTTGTCAGTTTTGAACACTGTCTGTGTTTGTTAGTCTCTAAATGGACCTTTATCTCCAAATCTTCTATACCCTACCTTGTTCTGAGAGGTGTACCACTGGCAACAATAGTCATCTCCCCTGCCCTATCAATCAGGAGTCTAAAGGGAAGAAAGGCCAATACATTCTTCATGCATAGAAGAAATTTTCTGGTACACAAGTTTTTTTATCTTCCATTAATTCAGTATGTAATTTGCATCAGCATTTTTGAGGCACAGAAAAATCTCCCAGCTCTTTGTTTTAAGGCTCAGAAGATTCAGGATATGAACTACACCAAAACCACCTGAGATGTAGTGTGGTCATTCAAGCACTTAGCTGCTAATAACCAAATGTCTATGCTATAATTCTACTTGCCCATAGCATAAATTTTCCGACTGCTGTCACTGCATCCATTACATCTGGTGTTTATCTTTCAACTTCTTGCATCTTGAGGACGAGAAAGATTTTCTATGGAGTCTAAGATAAATAGAATTGCTGCATATTCTTTGAGCATATAACTCCATCTTAAACGGGTTTTTAAAGTGCGTGCATTGATCTGAATGGCCGTTGTAAAGGCAACTGTAATGATGGCATTTCTAAGTATTTCAGTTTATTGTTTGAGTCTTTTAAAAGAAACTGAAAAAAAGAAAAACGAGGTGCCTCTTTGCAAGTACAATTCACCTCTCATAATCATGAATCTGTTCTATTAAATTATATCTAAAACAGAGATGAAAGTTTAGTAGTAATAATTATTCCCTTGAGTATTAAGAGAGAGTTGGGATTTTGCAGTGCAGTTGGTAGTAGCAAGTTTGTAGTGAAGCAGTGCATGAACTGTGAATCTTTTTCTGATTTTGTATCATGATACTTTCCACTAGACTTTGGTAGATAGTTAGGCAGACTTCACACATTATCATCATGAATAATTACTTTGGATATCTTGATGAGATTTTCAACCTATGGAGATATAAGAAGATAGTCATTTGCTTCTACACAGATACCTAATGACTGTTTAGGTACCTTAACATATCTCACTTAAATTCATTTAGCCATTTCGGATATTCTGCAGTATCTGATACGTTTGTACTGCTCAAGAAGATCTGGCAAAAGATTTGCAAGAATCTCTTGGTCTTTTGCAGATGCAGGTAGACCTTTTATCTCTCTTAAAAAAATTTAATTAGCATGCTTTTCTTTATCTGTCTTAGGAAGTCTTTTTTTTTTTTTTTCCCTTTTCTCTTTTCAACTTCTTTTCTAAATTGTAGTCATACCTGTCCCGCTTCCCTGACTGTAGTGTCATAGTGGCTGTGGTGCAGAAAAGCATCTCAAAAGAAAATGGAATTAATGGAGAATTCTAAAATGTGCAGTAAAAGGCTCTGGTTAAAGAACAAGAAGAAGAGGAAGAAAAACTACATCTTAAATACTATTTCTAACCCAGACTATTGTTTCTTAAAATGACACTAGGCAATTCTTAGCTTCACAGAGCGACTTTGTACTATACCTAGGTGATTTAATTACTTCCAAAATTAGATCATTAAGCTTTCTTTAGTTACTGGATTTGGAAAAGAGCAAAATCAGCAGCACTGAGGAAGGGACCTATTACAATGGCTTTGTAGCCCACAAGCTACTCCATCTCCCATAATCAGGATTTAGCTGGGTAAATGGGTTAAGAATATGTCCTTTTGGGCATTTAGAGGCTTGCCTCTTATAAAAGCAATCATGACTACAAGATTATTTTTGCTGGGGTTTTTTTAAGATGTAGAACTTTATCAAGTCTGTGAATTTTCAAAGAATCAGTTTTCACGACTGTTCTTAGAGAACATTTCCTTATCTGTGTAAACCTTTTTTGGCCTATATCAAGAAAAAAGCATTAAGAATATCTGCCTGAATTTTTAGTCCTGAAAAAAAAAATAAATGTAAAGCAGAATATTTTGTAACTCTCCCCATTTTTGTTTATAACATGAACTCTCAAACTAGAAAATTTCTCTCTGAACTGTGATCCAGACAGTGTATTTTGTTTTTTTCTTACTGTACAATGAAAAGAAAATGTTTATTAGTCTTAAATAAAAGTTTTAAAGAATTCTCTCAAAAGAAAGTAATCTTTACTTGCTAGAAAGATATCTTGACCTTTTTTTCATCTCATGTCAGTAGTCTGTTGGTTTGATAGAGGCAATGAGTTGTATGGCAAGAAGCTATTTGTGATGCAGTGAGAATTTCCTGTTTGACCTGGTGGTATATGAGGTAAAAGTTGTTACCTTATAATATCTACTAGTTGGTTTAAATCAGTTTCAAGCATTTATCTTGAGATTAGTGACTCTATTTGTTTTCAGTTATAATGGGGAAGAAACAAAAAGTGAACTCAAGGAGGGATGAATGGTACACAGATTATTGTCTGCATTGTAAGATAAAATGTACAAGGTTTATCGGTGAAGCAAAATGAAAAAAATGCTGCTGTGCTTTGTGGCACTTAACGTTCATTGGGCAACTGCATAATTGGAGAGACAAGATATGTTTTCATATTCTTTGGACAAGAAAACTAAACCTTGCTTACAGGTGAAAATATGATTACCTAACCTTTATTTGAAAATGGAAATGAATTACAGTTTTTACGTGATCAGATCATTCTTCTTTCAGAAAAATAATGAAAAAAAAAAAACAGAAAAAAAAAATTCAAAGTCATTACATAGTCATCAGGTCAGCTTCAGAAATGTGTTTTAAAATCCTTGGGTTTTGATCATGTTATATTTTATCTTCTTAGGAATGGCAAAATTCTATTCAGAAGAATGCAGGACTTGCATTTATTGAGCTCATCAATGAAGGAAGGTAATTAATTTTAAAGCTTTTGAACAAGTAGTCATTTTGCATTTATTCCATCAGATGATAATACTTCCTCACCATCTGTTCCAAAAAGACTGTGAAAAGGCCTATTTAAGAGATTTATTGCATAGATACTTTATGTAGTAAGTGTTTCATTTGAAAATGTGTAAATTCTAAAAATTTTGTTTATTGACAGAAGGAAATAGAGCTTCTTTGTACTGTATATAGGTTTGAGTTTGTTTGAGAATTGGACCACTATTTTCGAGAGCAGCTAAATTGTTTTACCCAGACAGTCCAGGGAGCCCAATCTGTAAACCCATCTGCTGCTCCATCTGTTTTAGGAGCACGGCATTCATTGTACAGATGCACTTCTCTATACTGTAATTTCATGAGAAATTATTTTATCTAGAATTTCTGGTTCAATTTGAGCCCTGTAAAACACACAGGATACTATGTTTGTGAAAGCTGCCTTACTTTTGAAAATTGTTGTGATACTTTGTTATCAATCCTCAAGAAATTTTAATGCAGTATCTATCTTCTACTCTGTGCACTGTTGCTCAGTACTTCCAGCCAGCAAAGCTGGGCAGCAAAAGGGAACTCTTTGGCCTTCCTGGTAGTGGAATGCCAAACAGTGCCACTTGTGTAATGTGTATGACTCATGTTGACCAGTATATTAAAACCATTTGGATCTAGATGTCTTTATATGTGTAGCTGAAAAACAAAACAAAAGAAAACAAAACAATAATATGCCTATTGAAGACTTGTCATTTTGTGTGTGGTTTCTTGTCCAATCTTTTCTTTATTACAGGGTATTTTTTGTCTAGCTGGTATTTCAGTGGTTAAATCATGCATTCAATTTAAATGAAGTTTAAAAAATATCAGAGCACAGGAATATCAAAATATTAGTATCTAGAAAACAGTAGCATGTAGCTTTTTACTCAGTTTTTGGTTGGTGTAAATTCTCTTAGATGTCCTGCGCACACCAAAGTTACATCACAATATAGCATTTGGAAATATAGTCCTTTCATTGGAACTTCTTGCTGAAAAGTGGCAATGCATGTTTACACCATAATAGGGCTCACCTGAAGGAGTCACATGCTGCACATTAGACAATAAATATTACACAGTAGTAGGCTAAATAATTATAGTAAGCTGATGTTCTTGGACAATAATATACAATCTCATTACAATCTTTTTCATTTGCTCAGCCAGGCTAGTGAGTTCAGATATTATTGTATGCTTGCTATTGGTAAAGTACAACTTCTGAACAAATCCTACATCTGTGTATTTTTAGCACTCAAGTTATTATCAGTGGACTCTCTACTCCTTTCTAACAATAACTTTCCAAAACATAGTATTTAGAACTCCTACTTAAATCTAAACATAAGAATGTGTAATCACACTGACCTAATACACATTCCTCCATATAGTTTTGTCAGAAATGTGTTTTAGAACAAGTGTGTTTTTATTACTAGAATGCTCTTCTTTGCAGTCAGCTCATTTGTTTTTAATTTACCCTTTTGGGTATAAAGGTAACAATCCTGTAACTGGAAATTGTTATAAATATTTATTCTGTTTAATAGCTAAACTTGTGAATGCAATTCATCAATCATAGCTAGAGAATGCAATTGTGCAGTTGTCAACAATTAACGGGACATAAACAGTTGATGAATGTGAAGCTGAATTAAAGTGCTCCCTAGGATAACCTGAAATTATAAACTGGATCATTTAAAGGAATCTAACAAAGGATCTTCATAATTAAAACAAAGCAGGGTTAATGAGATGTAAAATTGCATATAATCACTGTGCAATAATGATTGAATTTTAAATTATTAAAAGCAAAATGAGGCCTAAGAATATTTTGAAAGACTTTCCGAGTAAGATTTTGAGACTCCTGGGCAATTAATCAACAGTTTTGAGAAGGCTTTTTCTTTTGAGCTTGGAAGAAAATGTTTAGATTTAAAGCAGAGGATCATAGTTTTGAATGTTTTCTGTTAGATGTCTATCTGTTTTAATATATGAATGCTACAAGATAGTTTTCTAAGTACCTAACTTTTGTTCCTACTTACAATAATTTAAGTGCCTTTGTTAGAAATGTCCTGAAATAAAATATTTCTGCTTAGTTGTAGCTAAACAAAATATGACATCTATATTCCTGTCACTTTAATAAATTGTGTTTTCATTTTCAATTAATTGATTTACTGTGTTTGTTTCTGGTTTTGTGTTTTAGATAATGGTTTGCTAGGAAGGTCTGAACACTGCATTTCTAGAATCCAGCATACAAACACTGATACAGCTTTCTAAAAATAGGAACTGTTATAACATTTTTTGTAGTACAGCAATAGTATATGAGTATAGATATTAATGAAAATTTTCAGGAAAAACATAGAAAAATATATTTAATTTGGAAGCGTAGAATAACACTATCTATAATATACTTGAAAGATTTCGACATCCCAGTTATGATCTCAAACTTCATGCTTCTTTTTCATCAGTTTCATGCTATGAACATATGATGTTGAGGGCATCACGCATGTCAAGAGCTTCACTGATAACAGCTTAATTAGGATTTCAGGTTTACATTAAAGTATAAACATCAAGCAAGCTTCTGTGTTTTAAGAGCTGGATGCCTCTGCAATGTTGACTGTAAAAAGACACATGAAAAAGGTTCTTTAGGAATAATGTAGAAGGGAGATTACAACCCACATGTAAGTGGGGTGGTGATGGATGAGGTCAAAAGAAAAGAGTGCAGGGTGACAAGAACAAGAGACACAATAGAAGCACCCACTCAAGTAAATGTACACAAATGCATATAACTTGGGAAAACAGAAGTAGATATTACTCCACATGCAAGCACTAAACTGTGACATCACTGGAAATCATTTGATGTGATGAGATAGCCTGCACTACATGACAGAAGTGCCACCATGGACTTATACAAGTGGATGACATAGGATGAACCAACTAAGAATGATACACAGCTGGATCTGATGTTCACTAGCAAGCAAGAATTAGCTTTGAATGTGATAATTAATGGCACCTTTGGGCATAGTTACCACGAAATATTGGAGTTCAAGATCTTGAGGAAAGTGAGGATGGAGAGTAGCAGAGTCAAGGCTTCATGATTGTAGATTTTAGCTTATTCAGGAAAATAATAGGCATAATATAAATCTGAGGAAATCTGAGACTATATTTGATCTTACATTTAAAATTGTATCTTTATTTCTGTAATTTCATCTCTGTACCTAAGTCTACTTTCTGTATTTAGCTATGAAAATACACACATTTGCAAATCCACCTACTTGGACCTCCAAGCATACTTAAAATTCATGGGAGGACTTTTTCTTTTAAAACTCATTTTATTGAGAGGTTTCACTAAGTTCCTGGAAAGAGTAGAACAATGTTTAAATAGACTGGAGATTTGTGTTTGTTTAAATTTAGATAAATTGATGATTAAATCCTGAAACGAGGCTAATGAAGACTTGCATTCTTTCCTCGTTATCACAACTATGATTGTTGGGTAACTGCAGCAAATTTTCTTTTGGACATCCTCTGTTGCAGTTTGACAGTTCTGATATGTTTGGTTTGTGGTAAATGAGCTCACAGTCATTATTCATTGTCTGCAATATTTAAGTGTTCGGGCTCTGTGTTAAAAGGTATATCTATGGTGCCATTTGCCGTATTTGATATATGACGTGCATTTAGAGCTGGATCCCTAGATACTCCTTGAAGAACTCATTTAGTAGTTGAGTCTAAGAAGGATGGAGAAAGGATACCATCTTGAAAATTATCTTGACCACAGGAACCTGGAAGTCAGAATGGGGAGCTCACCTAAGTCATTCAGAAATTCAAGATTCTGAGTCTTCAGACATCATGGATATTTTGTAGCAGAGGGTTGCTAAAAGAACTTGCAAAGGATTCCAGTCTGATATGCAAAGTTATTCTGATTACTCTGTGTTTGACAATGTAACCAAATTCTGTTGCTGTAGTCACCCTCACCAAGAGATTGGAGGAGTCCTTTATAAGCTGAGTTGCTGTATACATTCATGCTAAATGTCCCCTTCCATTGGTAGAGGATTCCCGTCATAGGTACTATAAAACTAGGCACAGAGTCACAGAATCTTAAGGGTTGGAAGGGACCTCAAAAGATCATCTAGTCCAACCCCACTGGCAGAGCAAGACCACCTAGAGTAGGTCACACAGGAACCTGTCCAGGTGGATTTTGAATGTATCTAGATAGACTCCACAACCCATCTGGGCAACCTGTGCCAGTGCTCTGTAAATGTCTGCATTTCTGCTCCAGCTGAGGCATGAGCTTGAGCTTCCTTTTAGATATGACTTTTTATAATGTCTCATTCTTTACTACAGCTGTCCTTGCCTTGCCTCCAGACTAATAGTCACTTTATGGTAGATGAAGCATACATTTTTATGGTAACCATATTGGGGTCAGTACAGACGGAGTTCTTAGATCTGTTACAAGTTTTGATGCATCCTCTCACCTTCTAGCCTTGCATGATCCAGTTATATCTCAAAGGGGAAGCTGATTCTGAGATACCTCCTATCTTAGTTGTAACTGCTGGTCTTGGATTTTTACTGGATGGCCACTATTTCAGAGGCAGATTCTTGTTGATTTACAAAATTCTTATGCAAAACAGAAAAGCTTTATGAAGAGTGGAATAGATTATTTGAATGTTTTATAGCTTCTATGTTTTATCTGAATGTTTTATAGCTTCTATGGCATTTCTGAAACAGTAATAGCTACCTTTCATGAAGTTTATCTTGCTAATGTGCTCATGTAGTCCAGTAGCTATAATTTCAAGCATTTCTCTGGTAAATTCTTCATCATTGCCCTTTTGCTAGAAATCAGACCTTTGGGTTAGACATTACCTTCTGAAACTTATAGGAATTTACTTTCAGAATATATATAGCAGTACTGCATCTTGCAGAACTTCAAATTAGGCCAATTTATGACTCCTATCACACATTCTAAGTGCAATGATAGGTTTCATTTCTTATGAATGCCATTAAGAGTAATAATTGTCAAAACAACTGTGTTTGGTGAAAAAGTGGCATATTTCCAGTCTGTTTCTTGGAAAAATTAGACTGTGGGCATCTGATGAAAGTAAGTCAGAGAAACATCTGTTTCCGTGGACATGTGAGTTGGCAGAACTTCAGGAATTAGTAGAGGAAGCAAGACCTTAGCTAAATTATAACAAATGTTCATTTTGTAATCTGTTTTGAAAATTACTGCTTGGAATGATCTGCTTTTTTAGTTTATCTCAAATGAAAGAAAGATTGAGTAAGATAAGCATGATTGTTTTATCTAGCAGCGTAACAACTACAAGCTCTTTTTCTGTCTCTGACCATTATTAGGAAGAACTGACTGCAGGACAGCAAGTCACATTTGAGTAGTTAGTGAGATATAAGTTTTCCTCCTTCCATTATGATAGATGTAAAAATAGCACTATTTATCACAACCTACCCCAATCCACATCCAAATGTGTTTCAAACATTTTATGTTCCTTACACATTTCCAGGACAGTTTAGGTACAGTCTTATTACTGACTTAATTTGCAAAATTCTAAAAAATAGTGTGAAAACTTCTCACAAGCTCTGGCTATTTACGTGCATGACTTCTTGGCATGTGGAACTCCACAATCCAGCCTTTTTAAATGCCAGTGTCTGAAAAGCATGGGCTTCTGATTGATTACACATTTTTCACAACTTTAACCTATAAGCACTCTGGATATCTAAAGTAACCTTGCTGAAGACAGAATTCAGGAAAGGAAGCCATATGGATTTAAACCAACTTCTTACCAACTCCTAAAGAACTTCTGGGAAGAACTCGTGTTTATGAATTGGCATGTCATGAGACATACTCACCCCTAGTCTGCTCATAAGTCTGAGATATTCTTGTTTTTAGGCAGCATGCCATTTACTCTTCTTCCTGCAGATACTTAAACTCTGTTGTGTTTGTTTTAATTCTAGCTTTTATTTCCATTTTCTGTACATTCATCCAGAACTTCACAAGTATCTATACAAGTGTGCTGGGATTTTAGCCACAAATGATTTCAGATTGCTTAAGTTGCTGGATTCCTTACTGAAAGTCGATTCAAAAAAGTCTAAAAAAAGTCTAAAGTCTAAAACCAAATCAAACCTATTTCCTAGTAAGGAATTTTTGCATTTGTGGACATTAATAGAAATCAAGCTTGTCTTGGTAGAGAGAAGCCATAAGCTACCAAGTCAATATTTAATTTCTACCTCATGTGGTAAGAATTGCCACTCAAAGACAATAAATTTTTGCTGGTCATTAGTTTCTGGTTGAGATCAGCCCAACTGGAGGGGGAGACAGCATCATACTTGGCTTTAATTCTGGTGGGAATTTGAGTGGTGCCATTGAAGAAATAGTCATGCAGGATAAACCCAAACATTATTCTAATATCTTTTTTCTTTTGATAAATCAGGAATTACCGTAAAACAGTATAATAAGTATAGCATATCTGTGGCAACACTTTTTATACAACTCCTTAGCTTCTTGAGAGAACTACTTGTGTAGAGATAAATAACGATGACCAGAAGGCTGATTCATTGTTATCTCAACATCAATCTATCTTACTAGGTCTCTTGAGAGTGATGTTTGCTAAGGTGGGATGAGGATTTACAAGGGTGAAATGAGAAGAGTGCACATAATTCAGTCACAGGAAATGTTCAGCTGACAGTGATAAGAAGATCTCACTAAAGAAATATGTTTTATTTCCCAAGGAGAAGAAAAATGGTGCTACCCTCACATTTCTGATCTTACCTCTGGTTAGCAAGTATATATGTATTTTCTGGTTACTTGGATTGTTCACTACAGTTCAGGATGCTGGTTTGGGAAAGATGCAGAGAATACATTTTCCTCAAAAGGGAGTAATCTGTAAACATCTGTGAATGGGAAGCACAGTTGGGTGTGTTACAGAAATATGAATCAGAATATATTGGATGAGTTTCAAACCTTCATTAATATAAATATGTAATATGTTTCAGCTCACTTTATTGAGGATCTGTACTAGAGACTGCTAGTTTTTTGGAAATATCTGAGAAGGTATAAGATCAATCTAGGACCAAATTTTCTTGTGAAAAATCATAGAATATAGGCCTAAGAAAAAAAAGAATACACAATTCTAGAATTGCATCAGAAAAAGTATATACATTGAAATAATGCAACATCAATGTTACTATGTAAATAATGACTAGAACTTGTCTTGAGTACTTCTGTCAGTTTTAGCTGTGTACTTGCAGAAAACGTAAAGTGTACGAAATTAGTAAAAGCTCAAAAGGAAATCTCTTTTACTAACTGTTTTGCCATAGAAGAAAAGTCACAGAGCTGATTAGTAAATCCAGTAAATTACTTATCCCAGTGGAGATAGATGGACTATCAGAAGTTCAGCAGAAGGTAGAAGAATTTTGTAAACCTAAGGGCAGCATTTGCATAAAGTGAAGCAGTAAAGACTGACAAAGAATACATCAGGATTAGAAAATAAAAGGCTTTTAACCTTCAGAGAACCTTCCAAAGCTATGCTGCAGGCAAGCAACTTGATCACATTTTCATAAAGGAAGACATTTCATGAGCCACATTTTATGAAAATGCCTTTCATAAACTAGTTTATGAAAGACTTTGTATGATGTAGCTGCATGTTACAGGGAAGGAGTAAATTTGCTGACCTAGAGGTCCTTTTTCCTTTCTCTTATTTGCAGTGCCTGTAGGGAGATTATTATTATGTACTGGCAGCCTTTGATACTACTGAGTGTAAGTTTTTTTGTGGTTTTGGATCCTTCTTGAATTATTTCAATTATTTTTTTTTCTATGAGAATCCAAAAGGTAGTTGTAAGCTCCAGAAAAGTCTGAGTAAAGATTTAGATAAACTGTAAGTATTCAAAGGATGATGACATTACCATACATGTTTGTTAGGTGTAACCCAGATAGAACAATCTGCTGGGTTGTGCTGTTTCTAAATGAATTTCATAGAATCATAGAATGGTAGGGGTTGGAAGGGACCTTTAGAGATCATCTAGTCTATAGTAGCTGTAGTAGCTTTCCTTTCAAAACTGACACATTTAACAGCTTTAATGCATTACTTTTGTGGTTTCTGCCTGACATTCTTGAACCTACAAATCAAAACATCGAAGCCAAGGTTTCTTCTGGAGGCATGTAAGTTTTCTAAATGATGGCCTAGATCATAACCCTTCTCTTTTTCAAAAGTCCATCTTTTTGCGTAGTGATCATCTCATAAATGTGTTGACCACTGTACAATTTTTTGTCTTCTACTTGAAGAAGTAGAGATCAATGTCAGGGATATGAGACTGCATGAAACAGCTGGCTAGACACGGTTGAAATAATACTTAGATATCCCATGGATAAAAATTCTGACAATAGATATGACTGTAGTTTAAATAAAACCAAATATCTAGGAGTGGTTTATGTTCATCATGCTTAAGGTTAGCATCTGCTAAAGCAATGTCTTTGTTCATCCTACATAGCACTTAGTTTAGCTCTTCCCTGAAACCTGTACAATTCCTGCTTCACTTTAAGATATCGTTGCTATTTTTTCTGTTTAGTTCAGAATGTTTGGTATAAGGGCTATCTCTTAGAATGATGTATTCTGTGTGTGCTGAGGTATGGTGTAAAAACACCTGAACAACTTTCTTAGGTAACATCGGAGAGAGTTGGTCCTGCTCTGGCAGGGGATTTGGATTAGATGATCTTTTGAGGTCCCTTCCAGCCCTTAAGATTCTCTGATTCTGTGTGATTTTCCAATTGAGTCTCATTGATGTGTCTTTGGTGAACTGTCCTTTGGACCATGCAAGTTAGAGTGAGATTAAAAATGAGCAAAGGCCAAGCTAATGATTTGAGTGTTGTAGACAGTCAAGACCCAGTGATCAAGCACGTTCCCTAGTCACCTCTTATTTATTGTCTCCTTGACTTTGGACCCTGAAGACCTGCAGCATTTCAAGGCTACCTGAAGTCTGGCTTAGTTTGACAAATGTGCTATCAAAAAGCTGTAGCAACTCTGTACTCATTCCCAAATATTCTCTCAGTCATTGGAACAAAAAGGTCCATTAGAGGGGTGGGAGGTACAGCTGGGTTCACCAGCAGTTTCAGTCAGTTGACTGAAATCATTTGCTGCGTGTTTTATTTTATGTAAAGCTCGTAGAGACTAATGTCAACAGACTTTTCTTTTTCTTTCTTTTTTTATATCGCTTTCCTGAGTATTGACTAGGTATTTATTTATAATCTGTGTAAATTAACATTCTCTGGGAATCCATTTGAAGTCCCCTGTAGGTGTTTTAGCGCATAAATGTGTACAGAGAATGTCAACACATCTTACTACAGCTAAATATAACTAAAATGAAGATGGTATGTATTTGTCATTGCTCATGAACAGAAGGAGCTTAGATTGGTTTTTTTGACGTAGAAAAACTATGCCCAGATGTCCAAAATAATAAACCCAGTGCATCGAAGTTAGTCTTTTCTCACCAAATTATTTGTGGTAGGTAGTGTCTTAGCAACCTATTAATTTTGCCTGAAGCCATTTGGAACTAGAAATCCTGCCTGGATCACGGCTGACTCAAATATACTGAATTTTCCCAGTGCTCCATGTAGGGATGTAGAGCTAGTAAACACTTGAAATATGTCTTCAGTTTTGAAATATTAGTTAGCTGCTTACAGGTCGTTAATGTCATATGGAAAATTTCAGGAAGCCATGTGATGCAAAATTTGATTCGAGATGTTAAACACTCCCATTCAGTATTTTCTCATTTTAGAGATGCTTGTTAAAGGCATGAATTTCATTCCTAATCCATATGTGAGAGCAATTCTAAACTTACCTCTTAATAATACAAATCTGAACTCTTAACAGTAATAAAATACTAAAGCACATTTTCCAGCATCATAGATTAAAAAAATAGATATTCGTTTTGAAGACTACGATAGAAGCAAATTTTTAGTCTTTTAGTTTATAGTTTGCCAAACCCTTTTTGTTTTCAAGGATAGCAAAGGGTTAATTATAATAAACAAATTTATTAAAAACATGAATATCCACTGTTGAAAACTTGACACAAGCTTGCTTGTCTTTTTCTCGAAACAGAGGCCTCAATATTCATATCTTCCCCTACCTCACATCCTTATTAAACTTTAGCTCAGGGAGATGTCCTTTCACAGATGGTAGAACGTACCAAAGCAGGCATAGAGTTCACATCTTTCCATCTTGTAAGTGTAAGGTCTAGTAATCATAGCTTTCACCTCTAAGAATTGTGACTTTCATTTATGGTGCTTTTAAGCACCAGACATCAACCTTAAGGTGGAATTTGCTAGAAATTTAATATTCTTAATATAAGAATCCCTGAAAATTGTGTTTCCCTGATGCTACAAGAACGAAAATCCCAGACTATGTGCCAATTTGACAGAAAGAGAAACAGTTCATCCTGATCTTAAACAGACCTGTCAGATCTTTGCATCCTGAAAGATATTTCTCCCCTGCTGATAAGAAGAGAAAAGCAATTTTTAACAGAACAGGCAACCTTAGAACAAGAAAGTTGCTTCTATTTCTCCTTCCCAATAAGATACCAGCATTATTAACAACACTGTGATGTTTACACTGAAATTTTATTATTCATGTGGTGGTATTTGGTGGTCTTTACAAGAGTCTTAATTTAAGATGTCTAATTGACATCCTCAGTCTCTATCCAATCTTAATCTATTTTTAACTTCTTTGTAAATGAATGAAATGAAATGATTTGTCTAGATCTGATGCCATGAAAACTTGGAAACATGATGAAATTTTCACTCCAGTGAAAAAACATGTATTTGTATTATTTTGCAATTTTCGTAGAATTTAAAGTCTTCATTAATCTCATTATTTTTAGGACTTTAAAATTGGAATATATCTATTTAATGACATAATGTTATGAATATGAATTTAAGCTTTTTTTTTTAATGATTGTATGGTACTCATATTCATACTGACATTGCTGTTAAAAACATACTCAAAATATAATACTTCCATAAAGAACTTTTACTTTCAATACTAAATAACAACTTTTTCTCATATAACAGCATTTGTTTGTGCTTTCATAAATGCAAAAAATTTTGGATAAAATTAAATTTTTCATGTCAACTAATTTGCCAATTGCATTACAGGAATTTAATTATATTTTTTCCATTTTTTAGTAAATCTACTGAAAGAGCTTATTTGAAATACAACAAATACAAAGGTTTATTTTGATTTTTCTTACTTTAGATTATTATGTCATGCAATGAAAGACCATATAGTGCGTGTTGCAAATGAAGCAGAATTTATTTTGAACCGACAAAGAGCTGAAGATGTACACAAGCATGCTGAGTTTGAGGTAAGCCTGAAAGTTGGTGCATTTCTGCTTCTCTGTTTTCACTCAGTTATCACCTAGACTGTAACTCCATACAATAAATATTTTTTTCTTCCAAGAAAGAAATTTACATGGAAGGCACTTCAAAACTAGCTTTTAAAAGCTTTGGTAAATGTCAAACACAAGGAATGGGTTTAATTTCTCATCTCCTCACTGAAATTCATGAAAACATTTACAGCTTGAAGAAAACCCTTAATCAGAATGTCTAAACTGATATGGCAGACTTAGATTCACAAATAAGTTTTCTGATTTACTGCAAATAGTAAAGCAGATCACATTAGTGATTATTTTTGTTGGATTTTATCAGTAGTATATATGAGTTCAGTAAGAGAGAAAAGCAATTAATACATTTGAAGCACTTTACACAAAATAAGAAACAGAAATGTTTTGTTAAACAGAATCAGTATTTTGAGTTAATCTAGTTAGAACATTTGGCATTTTGGTATATGACCTTACATATCATTCTTACTACTTCAGAATACTGACTATGGACAGTAAGATTGTGCTTAAAATGTCTTTTCTTTTTAAGTATTGGAAGTAACAGCAGCTAACGCCTATAGCTCTTCAATGTCTATAATTCTTATTGTAAAATAAGCCAGCATTTAATGTCTTTTTTAATCAATGAGCATTGCAGTATATATTTATATTACATTCTTTGAAAATTATACAAATATTAAAAAAAAAAATATAATTTTAATGTGTTTGGTTTAACAGATGTTTGGTTATTTCTTCAGGATTAACTTTGTCCGAAAGATGTCATATAGTTAAAATTTTGGTTTTCACGTGACTTCATCAAATATGGTTTTGCATCTTTATGGTGTTTTATGCAACATTTTAGCATCGTTTTTCGCTGTTTACAAACCTGCCTGTGTCTGCATACATTTGTGCGTATGTAAGTATATATGCACAAGCACACATTCTACATGTTTCAATGCTTAAGTGACCTAATATTAGGATTAAAATAGACCGACTTAGTATTGATGATACTAAATGGCTATATCAATTTATTCATCTGTCAGAAAATGTCAACAATCACCTGGTAGCTAGAAATAGGACCCAGTAATCTTAGTTTTGATGAGGTTTTTATCTCCTTGAAACAGCTCTCTTAAATTTGCACTTTGATGTGCTACTTCTTGTGCTCTTTGACCTAGCTGAAAAGTGTGAGACACAGAGATATCTGTTGTCATTTTGAATACACGTAACCTTTATTTTGTCAGAGCAGACAGCAGACACTTGTCATATGGGATTGCAACAACTTTATTACCAAGCATATACTGGATATTTTGGTCTTAGATAAAATCACATTTACAATTAAGTGTGTGTCAAAGTGAAGTTTCATATTGCCTCAACAATAAATAACATTTGATATTTATCAGGGCATCATGCAGTAACCTAAGATGACAATAGAAGATTGAGTTATCTAGTCTTTGAAGAATACATTGAGGTATAAGATCTGTCAGAACTCTAGACAAAATGAGAATATTCAATTAACTTCCAGCTTCTGTTAGCAAATAGGATTTAGAATATTAACTAAATTCCCTGAAGGAATAGCCTTAAGTCAGTCTTATTGTCTGGTGAAGAAACCAACACATTTTTCATATATAAAAATTTTCATTATATTTGTCACACAAAAAACCTCAGCTGCACATTTTAGATGAGTAAGATAAAATCTGCAAGTCATAAAAGAAAATTATGGAATGTAGCCTGTGTTAAATATGAAACTCAGATGTACTTAAATAAGGTGATGGTTAAAGTCTGAAAGCATGTTTTGCATATTGTCTTTAATAATGGTAGGTATATAACCAAACATTTTATTATTCATCCTACTTGAAAGCAGTAGGGATAAAGGGATTTCTGGTAGTTTTCCATTGCATAATTGTAAATCTGTCATTTTATTTTAATAAGCCATATTGGTAGACATTGGGGGGTTTAGTACATGTTAATTATTGCTCTCAGCCAGAGAAATGAGTGGCTATTTTATTTTTACCTTTTAAACTTTAATTGAATCATTATGCGTGAAAGATTTGTCCCAGGCTGCACCAAGTTACTGTGTTGCCTGCAGACTGGGGAGGCTATGGACCAGCATCTAAATTTTGTCCTGTGACTCCAGTTGCAGTCAGGGCCAGGGAAATTCCTCCCAGTGTGGGTGCTTCATAGTAACTTTCATTTTTTTAACCTTTGTAATTGTTCAGGAAGAAAAATGAAAATTTAATTTTACTGTCCAATGAGCTGGTGAAATATTAACCTCATTACTAAGGCAGATCATTGTACTAATTGGTGCTTCCCTGTACAAGAAGATAAATTGAAAAATGAATTAACCCTTTATGAATTAGTGTAACGATTGTTCTTCTCCAGATAGATTGTGTGAAATAACGGCTGTAAGGCAGGAGAAAGACCACTGTTTAAAATCTTACTGAATGCTAATGTGATCTGTACTAAAAAAGGTATTATGGAGAAATATGAGAAGTAAACTACACTTTAGTATGAGGTTAACTTAATTTTAATTGCTCTATTAAATATTGGAAAATAGGATTCTAGTTGGCATTGTATTAGGGCATTGTTGGTTAAACGTACAGAAATAGGGCACAATAACTGTGTTTGCAAAAATGTCTCTTAAAAGATGATTTTAAAATCAGCTGCTTTGAGAATAATCTAGCCTTTGTAATTTGTACCTAGAAAATGATACTTACGGTGAATAGATTTATTTTAGTTAGTATGCCTGTATTTACTTTGTTGAGACATTTTGAATGGATCTTTACTAGGAGGATAAATTGAATTTAAGCTTCAAAATTATTTCAGAAAATAAAGTTTTTAAAATATTGTGCTTATATATAAATGATTTATCAAGACTAAAATACACTATAGAATTTTGATGGTTTTAGAAACAAATTTGCATGAAGGTCAATAACCACAGCTTTGTTTTAGAGGTAGTTATCTCCTAAAGGAAGCATGATAAAAACTTTTTTTTTCCAGTTTAAAAGAGAGGCAATATTTTAAACATTAGAGTTTTTTAGAAATGGTGGCATGTTAGGAAAATTGTTCATGTTTTGATATGAAATAGAAAATATACTTCTTAATTTTGTAGATGAAGAAGTTTCTGTTTAGCATCAGCAATAATAAAATTATCAAATGGATTTTTAATTGCATGTTTTATTGCAACTTAAAAACCAAAAACCATGTGCAATACTTTTTTTCCCTGTATGTTATGCTATGGATGTTATGCCTGTGTTATATACCTGAAAACATCAAACTTTTACAAGACTGTTAAGGCATATCAACTGTTGCACATATACCAACTGAAATGTACAGATAAATATTCTTAGTTAAAATTCTATTGTATTTGCCCTTGACATTTCAATTTTTGCATGTCCTAATGTCATGGATAATATGTATTAACAGAACAGTTTAAATTGAATGATGTGTCCTATTACTCTTAAGTAATTTAATGAATACTTGTCATATTTAAGAAGTTTTATTAAACACTTATTCTAAGGTGATTCTAAATAGCCTATCTTTTGTGAAGTAGCTATGTTTTCATTCTCAGTCCCAGTGTGCTCAGTATGCTGCTGACCGAAGAGAGGAGGAGAAGATGTGTGATCATCTTATCAGTGCCGCTAAGCATCGAGATCATGTTACAGCCAATCAGCTGAAACAGAAGATACTCAACATACTAACAAACAAACATGGTGCCTGGGGAGCTGTTTCTCACAGGTAAGCTGCAATTATAAAATTAGTCTTTTCTTCAGTGGTCCTTGAGAAGTCCTCTTTGCTAAAGATTCACAGATCAAACTTGTTTATAGACCTTAGATCCAGAAACAACAGTCAAAATTACTTGCCTATCATTATAGACTATGTCAGTATCACAATAACCAGCAGAACCAGGGCACTTGTGTTGCTGTGTAATGCTTTCTTCTGGTAAATGTGTACTGATAAAACAGTAGTCAGTGCCAGTCATGCTCCCTCAAATTATATGCTTGAAGCAAACTTCAGAAACATTGTACTTAATGTAGCATGTGCAAAGCCAAACATAATCAAAGTGCATCCCATTTCTGCAGGTACCCCTGTTTATAAAATAAATAAATAAGAAGATTCAAAATAAATAATTTCTAGTATATAAAAATGTTATTCCAGTATTTGAGATTTTAATCAGAGCTATATTGTCTACTGTTTTTAAAGTTAATTCAACACAAAGGTGAAATTAAACATCTTCATATATCATGCCAGAAATCAGAGCCTTGCTGAATCAAAAAAATAGCCAGTGGCTAAGGTGCTGACCCTCATGTGGAAGACGAGCTGAAATTGCTCCTTTCCTTCATTTAGAGCAAGGTCCTGAACCTAGGTCTGCCATGTGAGTGCCCTGTCGGCAAAACTAGAGACTGGCAAGTCTCTTTCTTGTTTGTGCATTCTGGTCATAAATATTTGATTATTTATTCAGAGTGGAAAAGCTCAAACAAAAGAAATCAAAGAACCTCTACTTCTATATCCACATTATTTGAGCTTGATTTTTCCACATCTGTTTAAGTCTGCTCTGAGTCAGGCAGAACAGAACAGAAAGGTCTATTTTAGCTCTGAAGAAACTTTTCAGTGTAAATCTAGTCAAGACTGATAAATTAATACAAAAACTTTTCTGTAGATAAATATTTTCCTTCAAAAAATCTGTTTGAATTTAGCTCAAATACGTATCTAGAGCTTAAGCCTATTGTAAAATTTGGCAAGTAATGAATTTGACATATCAGTAATAATGTTTAATAAATGCCACATATACTGTATGTTCTTTTTGTAGTTCTCTGTAATTGGTTCTTGCAGTTATTAACTGCTTTCAAAAAGTGAAATTTTTTGTGGTCACAATCATTGTATTTTCCAAAGAAATTACTATTTTCTGGATGACAGTGGAGATGTATTTGTTTTTTAAGGTCTTAAAAAGTGTGGAAAATCAATCATATAGAAACTATGTTGTCTAACACCAGAGATGTTCCTGTGATAATTACAAAAATGACAAGTAGGTGATTGTGATGTGGTTAATTCAAAACAGCCTTAGTCCATAACAGATGCTTGTGTTATCTCTGCTTGAGATTTAAAGCTGAGTATTTGTAGACTTGAACACAATGAAAATAAGTACAATTTTCATGTTTTTTAATGTCTGATTTTCTTTTAGTAATACTGCTGTTCAAGTTTATGAATGGCTGCAGATATTTTGCAGGCTTAAGTCAAGTTCCTAGTCACTAAATTTTTTAGGAGACATTGGTTTAGATAACTTTGCGCTCCTGGGTTGTTGATGGCATCCTAAATGGCAACAGATCACTGCTGCAGCTTTTTTTGCTCTTTGGTGTATGATATTTTTTGGTGAGCCATGGAGCAACTTGACACTTGTGACAAACCTATTGATTTTCTTATGTCAAACAAAGAAGCTCTCACTTTATTCCTGTCATGCCACTTCACCAGTGTGGCTGCTTCTCAATTACTTGCAGTGCAGCTTTCCTGCTTCATCTCTCACATTCGGTGCAGCTGTTGTATTTTAGCTGCAGGCTGATGCTTAACCTGGAGAAGGGGGAACATGGTGACAGCATGAGGTCTCTAAGTAGGGTTCACCATTTGCAGGAGCCGATCAGGAAGGAAATGGCCAAGCACTGCAGGTCTGGCTACACATGCTGTGCCGTGGCAGCTCTGTCATCTGCCACACAAGTGCACCTTCTCATGATACCTAATGGACTGCAAATAGAAAGGCCTAGGATGGCAGCAGATAGAGGAAAATGCCCAGTCAGAGAGTCTCTGAGCATTATTAAGAACTAAGGCCACGGATTATATTTATGGGCAAATTTAAAAAGTTTCAAAATGCAGAAAGGAGTCTCACTTTCTATATGATGGAAATCGAGATGGATTCTAAAAATAGTACATAGCTGTAGTCCTGGCCTTCAGGAGATACAAAAGCCTCAAGTCTCCACTTTTAATTCCTGACAAAGTTACAGTATTAGCAGTCTCTTTATAAACTGATGCTTCTCTGTGCCTCAGAACATACAGCCTGACTGGAATATAAACTTACTTAAAAAAAAATATGTTGACACTCCAGACCTCTGGACCTTTGTAGTGATTCCATCCTTTCCGTCAGGGAGGGTGTTCCTGGTTCTGAAGGCACACTGCTGGTCTCCTATCCACCTTGGCATCTGGAGACCACTCGTTGAAATGGTGAATTAGTGAGATTGTTCTCAGGCCAAGAAAGGGCAAAGGAAAGAAACAAGCAACTACTTCTGCATGATAAATACTAGGGCAATAGCAATGTCTTTTGATGTCCAAAATGGGTATGATAGGTAAGAAACTATTTAGTGGGTTAAGAATGTGTTTCTTAAAAGCTTCCAATCTCTGTCACCTACACAGTCTGCAGCTACTTGTTCACTGATAATTGTAGCATATAGTACCTATATATGTGGGTTTGTTTATTTCTCTTCACAGTAATGAACAATTTTTAAGTTAACATGGATACTATGTTATAAATACTAAGGTTTCATTTTGTGAGATATGACCCAGCTGTAGAGAATTTTTTTTTTGCTGTGCTTGGGATTTAGCACAATTAACTTGTAAGCCTCCCCAGCTTTTTTGTCTTTGTGTATTGTTTTTGCAGACAACAGCAACCAACATTTACTGTGTTTAATCTGTAGGTGCCACAAGGTTTACTCTTTGTTCATTAAGAAACAAAGAGACTTTTAAAAAAACCCAGAAACTAAGTACTGTGAGGTGAACCAAGAGGCTTGATGAATGAAATTCTATACTAACTGTAAATTATGCATTTTTAAAATCTTATTATAAAGTCTTCTCAAGGTGTCTGAAGAACCAAGGATGAAGCTGAATCATGTGGGTCAACAAAATTTTCAATTCTGTTAGATTATGGTTACATTAAAATAGATGAATTAAAAAAACCAGAAAGCATTGGTGACTTGCATTTCATTTGCCTTCTTTATTAGCTATTAATTTATGAAAGAGAAATTAATTACGTGCAAGTGCTCCACCACTTGAATAAATACCTAAAAATACAGCAACATGGTAAAAGCTATCTCTGTCCATACATTAGTCCATCAATTTACTCTTTCTTGTCCATCAGTCTAAACATGGTAAATAACACTTTTGTAAATAACTTCACAAATGAAAACAGGTTCTTTTATTCAATTTCTGGCACGCATGAGCACCAGCGCCTCTGCAATGGATGGAAATTATCGAATCATCTTATTTTCTCCACATATCTCAGACAAATAATAGATTTCAAGTTAAATCTCACTAGGTTGATATAAGTCCTGCTTGTGCATATAGAAAAAAAACCTAATTCTCTTTTCTTCACTTTGGCAATTTGAAACTTTTATATATCTTTGAAATAGCTTACCCTAAATGTACCATGTTTCCTTTCAATTTCAACATTATACCAAAATTAGAACTCTACAGATTTTTGCCATTCAGATGAGAAATTGATGAGTTGGTTATATCTTTGATGCACTGCCATTTATTCAGAGTGAATATGCATCAATGTATTTCCTTGAACTCAGGAAAAATCAAACCGGGTGTTTCATAGTTTAGTGTTCAAAGCTTCTTTAAGCCTGCACTTACCCTTAGATTTTTCAGGGTTATAGTCTTCATGTCACAACATATGCTTCCTTCTGTCTTTTCTGTCAGCTTCATATGGTGCTTCTCTTCCTCTCCATCTGCTTCTCTCCCCATACATATCTTTCTTAAATAAAAAATAAAAGTTTCATGAAACCTGTCTGTACACACAGTTCAAATTCCTTATCAACCATATGCATGCCTATGTTTTGGGACATAATCTGTTACCATGTTTATTTGGAGTATTCTCTTATTTCAACTTCATGGTTTAATCAGGTATCTGAAATTTTCAAAAACTTTGATTCAGGAATACTGTATATATAGCTCTACCTTACAGTTTCTGTAGATTTAAAGCAATCTAAGACAATATAAAGAATTTTGAGATCTAGTTTGTGTTTTAAATCTAAATATGAAACACTTGTCTGATATTTTCACATGATCAGTTTTGATATACTCAGGAGAGTTACTATAACAAGAAAAATGACATTTAAAATGAGACTTGATTCACTTGCTTTCTATGATTTGATGAAGGAGATTCCACCTACATTAAAGCAGCTTTACCAAATTGCAAGTATACAAGAGCTTTTTCTGTTCAAATCCATCTTTAGTTAAACTAGACACCCATAACAAATTAATCATTCATGGTGGACGGCAGAGCTGTCAAACTCATTCTGTGATGAAGACCAA
The DNA here is from genome assembly GCA_013401255.1 of Urocolius indicus. NCBI lineage: Eukaryota > Metazoa > Chordata > Aves > Coliiformes > Coliidae > Urocolius > Urocolius indicus. Next base: position 380,188 of record WBNH01010328.1, read on the forward strand.
ATTCGTCTGGGGAGACAGGCTGGAAATAAAAAGTTTCTTGCCAGGCAGCTAGTTTTGCATCTCACTGCAACATGTGCTTGCTCAGAGATTGGGTTCTGCTGGAGGCCAGGAGGGGCAGAGTGGAAACAGGAGAACTCCCCTTTTCTGAGTGTATGAGGGTTGACAATTAAATAAGTTGATTCTGGGATGACACTACTTATAAACCAAATGTTTCCAGTTTATGGCAAGGGAGACCAGAACGCAGGAATGAAGTAAGAAGGAGTTTCCCTTACAGCAAGCCGTTCACATGCTCTGTCTATACTATACTAACTGTCTTTGGAAGTTCGGGGAGACACAGAATCTGTCCTATCCCCCATTGCAAATCAGCTTCATCTGGTTTAGCTATTCATTCATTTCTGGCTCATTTTAACTGCTAGACATAAATTACAAAGGGAGCTTTAGAGCAGTGGAAAAGATGTAGGAACAGATCCTGTCTACTGGATCCAGAAGTGTGTTTGACATGCCTTTTGTTAGAGGGCCTGTTAAGTTTCTGCGTTTTTCCACATACTCTGTAAGAGCTATGAATGTTTCTGGAATTGGTGGAATTATTATTTTTTTTTTTTTACAGAATAGATCCTTCCCGATTGATACGATCCAACTCCATACTTTTCAGCTCCTTCATTAGCTATCCTAATGGCAAGGTTTTTTCTGTGTTCAGTTGTTTTTACTTAGCTGCACTACTTGACATACCTTGAGATCAGCAATTGTGTCAGAATTATTCATGTTTTAGGTCCACTATTAGATATTCCTCTCTATCAGGAAGTATGAGTGAGACTGTTTTTCTAATATGATCATTCTTTTGTAGTATTTTATTATTTCTATCTCCTTCTTACTTTATTGCTATGCATTCAACTTTGTGCTGCTCTTACTGGTGTACACCCATTATATTACATTCCCTATGCATTGCATATCCTCTTTCATCCTCCATCCCTGATCACTGAGAGGCAGAGACTATGTAAAGGAGCTCTTGCTAATGGTACCGTGGCATTTGACAAGCACAATGGAAAGGAGACAATCGAAGAATTCTGTGTTCTTTTCTAATAATAGGAATTTAGATGTAGGATGCTATTTGCAACATGGAGATACCTGCCAAGAAAGGAGTAATGTAAAACCAGAGACGGGGCCGTATGAGTGAGTGCACAGTTTGCTTACGTGAGATTTATTCAATTCTGTATTTGTACAAGGTTACTCAGTTGTTTTGAGCTGTGGTACTTTTTTTTCCCACAGCTGAAAGAAACCTCAGAAGAAAATATTTTCTTTGGAAAGAGATAATATTTTCCAATTTTGGGAAATGAATGCTACTCAGGGAAGACTTGTTCAACTCTACAGAAAAAAAATGTTATTCTCTAGAAAATACAGTACATTGCATTTCATATTAAAGAAGGAAGACTTCTGCATTTTCTTTCACCTCATTACTTATGCAGTAATAGAATTATTTTTTCTTATTTCCCCTTTTTTTCATTTCTCTGCAGTATGTTCTCTGTTTCTGCCTAAAATTTGAGTTTCCTTTTTGTTTCCTGGCAAACACAAAGAAAGTTTTGACAAAGTTGTTTTTCTTTAGGTTTTGGAAATGTAAGACTTGTTTACATGTCAGTATTTAAGTGTAATAGCAATCAAAATATAAATCCAATGTGCATACAATCCACTTACAACATATACTTTTATTGTACCATTAGTAGGGGACTTAAAAGTATACCTATATTAAGAGAAAGGCCAGCCTTAATAAACTGAGAGGGACTTCCTCTACTTCTCAAGTCTAACCATAGAGATAGCACATGCACCTTCAGACACTCAACTTCCAGAGTACTAGTTATGAGAACAGCCATAATAGTTCAGACCATCCCTGTAACCTGCCTTCAGCTGTAAGTGAATGCCTAAGGAATAGAAAGATAGGACGAGTAGATATCACTAAGCTCCTTGAATTTTCAATTTAGGATTTCCTGAGGAATCAAAATTTCAGTCAGTCTCAATTTTTAAGTTTCCACATCTCACTAGGGCTTCAAAGTCCAGCTTCCTTTCGTCATGCTTTCCTCACAGTTCCTGCAAGGGAAACAATCTCTGCAGTGGCTATCAGCAGACCGGACTAACAGTTGCTGATATTAAACAATGTCCATAGCATCTGTGTTCCTTCTTTCTCTGCCTCTAATTTGAGTAGAGGTAGAAAATCAGGAGAAACCATGAGGGAAGAGTTTCTCATTACACAGATAACACCTCCATCATGAGATTCTCACTTTTTCTCCCTAATCTATCAAGTAATACCTGTGCAATTTAACAGTGAATTTCCCATCTTTCCCTATATGTAAGAATAGAAAACAAAGAATAAAAAAGAAATAAAAGCCATAAATTGGAAGATTCTGAAAAATTAAATTCTATGTTTCTAAGAAGGCCTTTTGGTTTGTTCTCTATTTTGTGACATAGAATGGATGAGGAATATAATATTTTTAAGTAACAGTAAGCTTTTGTAGTAGCACTACACTTCAGGATACTTTTCCATGAGATGCTTCAAGTAGATTACAGAAGATGAATGCAAAACTGTAGAAATGTATATGTTTTTTTTTTTTTTTTTAAGAGAAACAGCTGTAGTGTTTTGACAGATTTCTCAGATGTTTTTGTTGGAAACATCAGAAATGCAAAGTTTAACCAGAAGTGAAAACCCAGTGGAGACATTTTGATTTCCCTCCTCTCAAAACCTTAATGTGTCTTGTACTTCTTTATTTGAAATATATTTATGTCCAACCGTATGTTTGTGAAATAATTTGAGACACTCAGAGTCTGGAAAAGAACTGAAGATTAAATCATCATCAGGCACTGAGGCAGGCGTAGTCTGGTACATCACTATCACATGCTTTGCATCCCTGTTTTTTGGAGGGAGGGAGAGCACTTTAGAAACGCTTTAGAAAACCTGTTCTATATCTTTACTAACTTTATAGATGAATTTACATGTTCATTATAGGATCATTTTATTTGCTACGAGTTAGATTGATTATACCTGGTTTTAAACTTATCGCTTCTCAAAGTCTTTAGAACCTGATACAGTCCTTTCAGTCTGCTCACTTCCAGAGTAGACAAACACAGGCTGTTTTGGTCTTCCTTTACTGATTAAATTATCTATGTCTTGTATAAAGTTACCTTGCTTTAGATTCCTTGCAGTTTGCCTACATCATCCTTAGAAAGAGATACTGCAGTCTGGGTACTTGATTGCAGGTGAGCCCGCAACATATACAGAACTCTGCTTAGTAGTTTATTTCACACTATAGCTGTACTGATTCATCCTAAAATGACACTGTAGGATGAGTTAGTACTTCCTAGAACCTCTCTGCTCCCTTCTGTGAATTGGCAATCAGTGCTTTGTGTAACTGCTTCTATTTGCTTTTAAGGCTTCTCTCTTTACTCTTACAGATTTTAGACTTTTTAAAGTAATTTTGAATTATTGTTCTCCTGCACTATGCTTAACAATTCTCACAGTTTAATGTCACCTGAAGTTTTTCGTGAATTTTCCCTGATCCTTCATCAAAACTTGTAACAAAATGTTTAATACAGTAGAATTCAAGAAACAATTCATAGTTTCCTACATGAAAACATTCCAAATCTATTCATGAAAATTTGATACTCACTATAAAGCAATACAGGTTTTAATCATTCATGTATTCCTTTATTATATTCTTACATATTCCTCTTAGTCTATGAGAAAAGTAAGTATTACATTACTTGTTTCAGATTAGTTAGCTGATTGATAAATTCTTCTAGTATATATCAAAGGTATACATTAGTTTAAAATGCATTTCAGGTGGTTTTCACCTTTTAAGACCACAGAGCAATTCTTTTACAGTCATCTACAATCTATCCTTGATAAGCTTTCAGAGTTTACTTTAATGAGGGTTTATCCACCAGTTTCCTGAATCTTTCTGTTTAGGGGATTTCAATTTAGTTGTTCTGTAGCTTTAACATTTTTCCTTGGAAATGGGAAATCTGTTTAGGTGAGTCATTTCATTCTAAATATGTTTTCTCTTAGATGTTCTCATGAAAAAAAAAAAAAAAACTAGACAGAATCAAATCTAAAATACCTAACTGAACTTAAGCTTCTTTTCAGCCTAGTATACCCATATATCTAAAACACACATCTTTTTATAAGATTTTTTTAAATCTATTTTTCTAATAAATGAGCCTTTTACCACCAAGTTTTGTCTTTTTTCATTTAGTTTTTTTTTTCTGTTTTGTCTCAAAGTGTAGTACTATGGGGTTTTTTTCCTTTTAACATTGCCCAGACTTTCAATAAATGTTTCGTGCCTGTTTATGAGCTTCAGAGGAAGTAAACTATTATGTGCTAAACAAAAAACACTTCTTTCTTGTTTTTCCCAGAAAAAAAATGCTGATTTCTCTTGGCAAGTTTCTGCCAGCCTAAGTTTTACCTTTGGGATACTAAGACTTAGTTCCTGTATTTCCAGTTTTCCTCATTACAATGTGTAGTGAGCTAAGATATGTATTAAACGGATCCATTTTTCTTGTTCCCTCAGTTGTTTTTTCTTCTCCCTGAAGGGGAAAAAAAAAAACAGCCTTCAAGGTGAATTTTTTCTTTTTGCTTCTCTGATGGAGCATCATCCTCCTTCAAAGTAGTTTAGAGCTTGTGTCAATCAAACAGATCATCTGATGTTAAAAAGAAAATAGTTTGTTCATCTCTGCATAGCATATTTTTGTTTTGGTTCATAGTCTCATGTTTGAGGAAATCAAAGATCTCTTCTCTGTGGTACCTCTTCTGTCTTCATCACCTGCAGCCTTCATCTATCCATATCATCAAGCAGAAATACTCTGTGTGTGTGCCTATTTCACTTTATTTCCTTTCACTCTGTTGACAGTAATTATCAATCTACTTTGAGTCGTATCTTGCATTACTATAGGGGAGTGATAGGCAAGTGCATGTGCAACTGCTACTCCCAAGCACCGCATAAGATGTCTTGTTTTCAGGTGTACAGGAGGACCATGGCTTGTTGGACAACAAGACCAGCAACCAAGGCCTTGTCCATTCCTTCATAAATTAATATAGCTTAGCAAGAGAGAGTCCTTTGCATTTGGTGCTTCTATATGCATTTTCATAGCACAATCTTGTATGCTTGTGGTTATTAAACTATGACAATCATTTTTAGACAATTCATTTTTCTGATTTCTGAAAAATATGAACAGCAGACATTTCTCTTTCACTTGATCAATTCTGGGGATTTTTTTGTGTATGATTTCTTAAAACAATGGCAAAATAGGTTTGACTAATTCAGGAACACCGTGTCATAAAATTCACACAACTTGAAGGAGTCTGCTATACTTGAATACACTACTTTTCTCGTTGATAAAATAGATATGGTAATGCACAGTATACCTCTAAAAGGTAATCAAGTCGTCTAAGTTGGTGTTGAAAGTACTGTGTAGGCTTAGTTTTATTATCTGTTTTTAGATGACTTGTATGTGTGTGGTACATTTGTTATAACAGCATTTACTTTTTCCATATAACAGTGTTTTTTCTTAACCTGTATGTTTTTAACTTAACCATTTTCAACTTAACCTGCTACAGCAGCAATATCTGTTCATATTGAAGTTTGATGTATATGTGGATATATTTCTTGCACACTTACAGACATAAAATAACTGATGATGATAGATTGCAAGCTTCTTCCAGTATTTGTACTCCTAAGTATTTTGATATCTTTTGTCAGTGATATAAGCCATTAGTTAGGTTGTAAATCTCCACTGCTCAAGAGTGTTGTATTTTGATGTCATCTGTCATGGATGTGTTGTAGAGATAGGAGACTATTTATGTTTATGGCATTTTAAGTAACTTAGTAAGACCCTTTAAAATATACAGAAAAGGCTTGTTTACTGTCATCACTGCTCACTTAATCCTCTGACCTTGACGTGATAGTATGCCCATAAAGCTCCCTGCGGGTAGTTCAATAAAATAGATGAACATCAGAGCCTAATGATTGTTTCAGCTTCAGGAATATACTGCTTTATGCCATAAGTATTTCTTAAGCATTCAGTAGAGCTGAACCATTTTAAAACTCAATAATGTAGCAAACTGTCCAATTGTTGATATTATTAGAAAATCCACAAAGAAAAAGGCATAAGCCACATATGCTTCTGCTGTTCAATTTGAGAAAAAATATTCTGTATTCGCAATGCACATAGATTAAAATAAAATTTAAGTTATTTCTTAAAATTTAAGTGTACTTATTTTTCACATTACCATAGTTTTTTTGCTTCTCTCGTGATAGCAGATTATATTTACTGAGTGGGAATGCTTTTTGGTTTTGTTGTAGTCACAATCTGAATCTAGGAAAGATCATGCATAAGGAATTTCTTGTGATGATTTACTTGAAATTGTATTTGCACTGATGGCAGGAAGCAATAAAAACAGACATAAAGAGGAAGCTAAGTTTAACATCTCTTAGGCCCAATTCAGAAATACTGCTGAAGCCTTTGGGATCCTGTGCCATAAGAGGGCTCCAATTTTATGCATAATATATCTTGTGCTGTGTGAAAACATGCAGGAAAGTAAAGCATGATATATTTTCCTCATGGTGAATGGAAGTGTTGTTTTGGTATTATTAAAAAATTTTAGGGTTTTTTTAATAGGTAGACATGGAAGTTTGAAATTTCTATTTGCTAGCAATGCATTATTTTCAGACAGAAAGATAATAGTCTCATACTGAATAGTATTTTCTTGAATAAAAAATTATATTTTCAAAGTTAATGACAGCTTAATAGTAGTGGAATTTTATTTAGTGAGTTTCAGATAGTATTTTCAGTGGTAGAGTTTCATACTGAACTGCTGAGCTCTACAAAAATTGATTGAGTGACACCTGCCAAGAAAGAAGAGCAGCCAGTGTCAGGAGATAAATGTGCTATGTATCCACCAGAACAAAATGGAATCTGCTATCCTTTCTGATTTAATATCAGTTAAGCACCACTGATAAGCATGAAAGAAAATTTTAAAATATTCCATGTTATTTACCTAAATGAAAGTGAAAAATAATTTTATAATTGTCTTCCCATTTGAGATTGTGAAGAATTAATGAAACTCACTGTTTGTATACTCTTAGAGGACCTAGACAAACTGTGTAATTGTCCCACTAGTGTAAGTTGCTTTTCATTTTTAACAGTCTTGACATTAAAGATGTAGCAAAGCTGTGATTGGAAACTTGTAGGAATGGCCACCAATTTCTCTGATAACTGCTTCAGTGAAAACTCTACTGACTGTTAAATTTTAACAAAGAAGGTGCAAAGATGGTTTGAGGCCTGATGGAATAAAATCAAAGTATTAACATTGGTATAAAAGACAGATTGGGATTTATGTACAATTCAATAGTTTTAAATAATGTTACCAGTTGTCTTTAAAAACAAAGAGATTACTTTTTATATATAAATTGTCTTTTCTTCATTAGTCTAAACCGTCCTTTAGTGTATCAGATATACTCAGAGTCAGCTTTCACGTTATTTTTTTCGACTAAAAATACTGTGTATGTTGCTGCTCTTGTTTGGTGATGAGTATATTCACTTCCCTGGGAAGTGATAGACAAGTTTCTTTCTAAATGGATATCCAGTGATTTCCCGATAACTCAGTTTTTTTCTAGTGTGTATGTTGCAGAACCTAAGTCTAGTGATCTTATTTGGAATTCCATCTATGGTATTCCCTATATATATGGATAATTTGGTAATCTTTGTCTGTACTATGAGAGGATGCTGCCAACTGTGCAGGGAAGTCCAAAAGGTTTTGATGGACACTGCTAAATTTTAATAGGATTTCTTCTTAGGAATGTCCTGTTCTGAAAGTACTAGAATAGCTCCTTTATTTCAGTGACATGGTGACAAATTACTGAGGGCAGCCGTCTCAATGCAATATTTAGAGGATTTGACTTCTATTAAAGTGGTCATTGAATTCTCAATTTTTATATATCAGCCCCCAAAAATGCCTCTCTGTATTCTTGTTCTCCAGTATTAGGATTAAGAATGTATGTTTACTTTTCCTCTTCTTTTGTTAAATTTAACTTTTCACAATCCCCCCAATAATGTTGTAATGCTAGTGTTTTCTAAAAGACACATACTCTGTAGGAAAAAAACACTGCTGTAAAATTTGGTCCAATGGACATTTCCTCACTACAGATTCCTGTTGTCATGGTTTCCAAAACATTTATAAAATATTAAATCACAAGCAGATTTTGAGGTAGCTTCCTGGATGCTGGCTTCTTAGATTCTCCATTAGCTCTAACACCCAGTTTTTATTGTTGTTTTTCCCCATACCACTCAGTATTACTAGTTGTAAAGGGAAGACACATTTCTTCTGATGGTATTTTTTCAACCCTATTAGCAATTCATAGCTAATATCATCATAGACATTAGAGAAGCATAAACATCATTGAATTATATAATTGTCATACATATATCTGAATTATGTTATTGGTTCCAGAAATCACAGTCACTTGGGCACCTAGAGCAGATGAATTAAGGTAAGGAGAGGAAGATTTTCATACTACCCAACAAATGCTACCTCACTTAGAAACAGCCATAGGTGTGAATGAAGAGTCATTTTGTAAAGCCTTTGAATTTAGACCTGGAAAACAAACAAATTTGGAAGGCTCTGGAAGAAGAAGTCTTTACTCCCTAGTTTTTATTCTTCTATAAAGAATACTATAAAGTATCAGTCAAACACTTGTGTTATTTTTTGAGCTACCTTTCCAATTAGGCGAATGAACTGAGTTTTAAACTAGTAGTACCTTTATATTAGTTTGAGAGAAAAAAAAGAAAGGGGTAAATCACCCAGTTCAGAACCATGCTTATCACTCTTTGCGTTGTTCTTCTGATAGTAAAAAAGGTAAGAAAATCAGAGTTTTACTAGTCCAACATCAGTGCAGAAACATTAAAGTTTGAAGTCCTTTATGAGCTCCAGTAATTTTCAGGAATTCCAGGAAAGACTAATTTCCATAATGGAAATTCTAAATTCTGATATGTCTTCACATTTTATGGTTTCCATCAAGAAGGAGCAAAACTTCTAGGGTCATCGCCTGAATTTATGAAGGAGAGAATGATTGGTGGTGTATTCCAACATTTACTCTGTATTTACATAACAGCTTCCTTTCTTTTTCTTTTCTAAACCAAGCAGCAATAGTAAATGGGGAGCATGGTTTACAGGATTTATAGTTGTCTCTGTGACTCTTTCCTCAGATTTCTTCCTAAACACAACTGTCAGTGTAGTTCAATTTAGAGCCAGTTATATGCCTTCGTTTACAGTATCTAGATCTTGCCTGCCTTGTGAAACTTTACTGTAGAGTTGGATCAATGAAAAATTTTTAAATGACACTGTACTGTGTGCACTCAGTGATTTTTATTTTTACTCTCTAGTATATGGAAAAATGAAATTTAATAATTATTTATCTGGATATTTCATTTATTGAGATCAGGAATTAAGAGATAGCAGTCACGTAAAATGATGGGAGTTCTTTGTGTACTTGCAATAAGTGATTTTACTCATGTGTGTATTTGTACCATAGTATGTGTTAAGTCACAAAGTTTAGTTTTAGAGGTTTTCTTCAGCACTGTTGCTTAACTGTTTGTGGTTTAATTATTTATTTGAAATGTTGCTCTTACAAATGATATGCTTGGGCATATTCCTTAAGCAACTAGGTAATGCAGGAATATTTTGCGTTTAATTTCGGAGGTTAGTGAGAGCTGTTTTTCTGTGGATCAAGAAAGCAATAGGAGTGAAAAAATGATGTGTTATTTCCATGAGCTAAAAAAATCTGCAGCAGTAGCGGCAGCTGAGCGACTCACTGTTATTCAATGCTACATTAACTTTTCCATTAATGCTAGCGCTGTAAAATCTGAAGCCCTTAAGCATTGTGAAGTTGCTGTCTGGTTTTGGTTCCTTTAGATGGCTGCTGTATATTTGCATGTTACAACCATTATATGGATAATCACTACCATTACTTATTAGAAGGTCATTTTCTCCTTGTTCTGAATAGAGGTAGATGTAGAAAAGCCTTAATAGGAGAAAGAGTCCTTAAACACATTTGGTATCATTGCTGTCTTTTTAGTTATTTACTACTATGATTATATGACCAAATCATAGAAACTGCCAAATCATAGAATAATTATGGTTGGAAAAGACCTTTAAGGTCATCAAGTCCAGCTCATATGACATCAGCCCAAATGTCAACAAGGTTGACAAAAGACCTCTTTGAAGAAGAAGAAAACCATCCTGTTGGTGGGAAAATTAATTTTCACAAATTATTAAATGTTATTTTGCACCAGGACAATTTTTAATTACATACCATTCTATGATTCTATGACTATGTTTTAAGGCTAACATATTTTAAAATTGAATAATATATGGAGATTTAAGTTATTATTAATACATTTTCTTATAATTTTAAAATATTAGTTTAAGATGTACATATTTATGAGCATAGTTATTAAGTGCCATTACAGACCAGCATTTCATAGCACTTCTAACCAAGACATACCAACCATTCCACCTTCTCACCTCCAGAATTCACAATGCAGTTATAAGGGAAAGTGAGTCTTCCATCAGCTGTGAAAGTGGTCAATTTATGTCCTAAATAGTGAAGTTATAATCTTGGTGGTATCAATGAGGTGCCACCTTAATGCTGAATAAATCATTTCAGTCTTTATCCACTTTATTTTCCCCATCTGTAATATATGAATTGTAGTACTTCAATAAGAGAGTGATTTCAGATCTGTGGGTGGAAAAAGGCCCTAAAAATAGTGCTTGATTATAAATATTTAGTTGAGCTTTGCTTCATTCATGTAGTTCTTTAATGAGTTTTTACCATGTCTCAAATTCACTGTGTTACAATGATTACAATTATCACCATCTTAACCAACATCAGCACATGAGTAATAACAGGAAGAGTTTGTGTGATGGCTCATATAGTGTTCTTTCTAGCTGCATGTAGCCATTGCCATTGCACTTTAGATCTCTTTCTAATATTTTTTGGAACTGGATGAAGAGGCACATCTGATTTTAAAAATTTTTCACAGTCCTGTTTAGTAATCACTAATCTGGATGACATTGTCTTAACATCACATGATCTGAGTGTGCATTTAGTAATCAAAATCCTCCTAGGTGTTCCTTGAATCTCATCCGTGGACTGTGTCCTTCCAACGTGCAATTATTTTTCTCATTTATTTCTCATATGCTGCTGAGAACATTCTCTTACACACTTAAAACCTGTTTGATGTCTTTTGTGTATTGATGCCCTGGCTGGATAGTGTATCTGTACTTACAATCAGCAATGTGGCATTCCTAAACATTGGTGGTCCTGTTTATGCAGCTCATAAAGGAGGTTTTTGGGAATTGAAAAGAAAATGGTGACAAAAGTAATTTGTTAAAACTTGTACATTATTTTTAACCTCATTTTAATTTAATAAAATACTTGGGATTGATGAAATAATCCAGAATGAGAAAAACTGTACAATTAAAAATCATTTGGTGAAATCACATCTTTTTTTAATGAATTCAGTATTTATGTCAGTTTGAATGGGCTGGCATAAAAATAAAACATTACATATGAGCAAAGTAACATATAAAATACACAATGTTTTCAATGCTGGAAAACGGAGCTGATAGATACCACAAGGACAGATTAGAAAAACCAATGTGCTCATGTAAATAGTATTGTGTAAATAAATCATAAAGAATATTGTTTCACAAAGTAGCTGTTTCTACTTTTTATTTATTTATTTTGACATTTGGGGAAGCAAACAAACAAACAAACAAAACAAAACACAAAAAAACAAACCTCCTTCCTGAAGCCTGAAGGTCTAGGTTTGGAAAGCGTTTTAGAATAAGAATTTAATACTCACTGTAACTGAATATTTTAACTTGATGTTCTATTTTGTCCTACTATTCAAAGAAAATGAAAATAATCTTGATAATTGATCAAAAAATGGGAAACTTTATGATCTTTCTTGTTATGAATCCAGTTAAAAGATTAATGGAGTAAATGAAAAGGCAACAGTGATTAGCTGTTTGGGAAAATAGATTTCACTTCACTCAGTAGAACACCATATTTTGTTGAGAATCAAAGTTTACAAAATAAATTTCAATATTTTTTAGTATGGCAGGTGATGAATGTTCTCCCACAGAAGTTATATCAGAAAATCAATATTTGTAAAATTGAAACAGTATAGGTTTGTATTGATCCATGTGGTTAAATCAAAGCGAAAGGCTTTGTAACAGCTTTCTTAGACAGCCTGCTACCCAGTAATGGCAAACTATCAATTTTAGCTTTCCACTGATAAATCAGCTTGAAAATTGGATGTCAATTTTTTTTTTATACTGAAGTAGTGATTTTTTTCTGCCCTCTAACCTTTCTTGATGTGTTATATTGGTTTATAAGACTAAGCTCTGCCTTTTTGAAAGCAGTTGTCAAAACTGACATTTAGATATATTTTGAAACAAAACCTAAACTCTTAAAGCCTAATTTTGTCTACTTGCTGGTAATCCTATGAGTGCACTTCTACATAAACAAATGTGAATATATGTTTAATTCTGAAAATGACATTGATGTAATACTTCAGGTATATATGTTTCTCTCTTTTCTGATCTCTGGAGTTCACAAAGGTCAGCTCTTCAACTGCAGCTTTTAGAAACTAGCACTGCAGAAATTATTTTAGCTTTCAGTGGTTAAGAAGATTGATTTCTTTTTAATTGTCTGATTTTTATTTTGTGTTAACTGAGACTTTATGAAATAATAACAAGAACATCAATTTCAGCTTCAGGTTGCAACACGTCCTGAAAATTTGCATGGTTGTTCATTGTTTTTAATGATAGAGAGAAGAGGATATGTTTGCTTTTACTCAGAAAATAGATAGCAAAATCCTTTACAAGGCTGGGGGGAAACCTTTAATCTAGGTCAAATGCACTAGCTCTCAGTGACAGTTGACAGTGCCATAGCTTTATGTCTGTACAGCAGAATATAAGTTAGCTCGACTGGGTATTGATTGTGAAGTTTGCTGTTGTATAATTACTTTTAGCTGTAGAAAAATGTGGTGTGTATTGATCTAGATGGAAGCATTTGACTAGCAGTTTCCCTTGGCTAACAGTGAGTGTCATCTTTCAGCCATGATAAATGGTAACATTCAGGGTCAGCATAATTACTTGGTGGTGAAATGAACCTCCTGTCCCCTTCTCCCTCTCACACCACGTAACCACCATAATCATCTTTATCTGAAAGCCATGATTTACTGAACTAACCAGCCCCTTAATAAAGTCCTTTCACTGCTCCCCATGGTATGCACCCACTTTAATTGTGGCTCTATACTATTATTTTTAAAACTAAGCTGTTCTGTTCTGAATCCACAAGTAGGATTTTTTTTCCCCCACTAACCCCTGTCAGTGACCTGGACCTGCAGGAGGCCAGCTCTTGTAACAATCTTTTAATCTTTGCTTTTAGTGTTGGTAAAGAAAAAGGACAAAGATTAAGGACTTCATCATTTTGACACACTGCTTTTTAAGTCTTGAAATCAAATGGTATTAATACAGTGGTAAATTATTAGTGTACTGCAATGAAAACTGTTGTATGAATTTATTGTCAGAAGCCCAGAGTAACATATACTCTGGATATGCTGTCTTCTGAGAACAGATGAGGATATCTTTCCACAATATGCTCCTAGAACAGCTTCATTTGTAACAATTTTGACACCTTATTTAATAAGTTTTAAATGTAAGGGGTTTTTTTAGGTATTAGTCATTTTTCCGTTCACATGTAAGTCTAATAGGTGGCAAATACATTATCAGAAATAAGGAAATTTATTTACTGCTAGAACACAAAACTATGATGACTTGTATTGTTTGGTACATTTTTAATGGGTATTTTTCAATTTGTTATCAATATTTCATTAAAAGTCCAAAGCATGTTGTTGAAAATGGATTTCTGTTTACTTGCCAGTAGTAGAATATGGCCCTGGGGTAATGACTTTTTGTTAAGTAATGTTAGTTAAAGAAAATCTGGCAATAGTTTTAGATCATTTTAAGACAGCTGTGAAGGGTTTGGATAAAGGTCATTTTCAATGATTATGCTTAGTTAAATAAATGTGAAGGGTTTCACAATGGGAATCTTGCTTTTCAGTATGCTGTCATAAATTTCCCCTTAACACATCTGGGAATATGAAGTAAAATGTAGTTGTTTCTGCCTTGAAGGCAATGTATTTTATATTTTCCTTGCTTTGTTTGTTTTCCCCTTATAATACTGTTTATTCACATAACTAGAGTTCAAAGGTTTTACTTTGTCATGAATTAAATCTTTTATTCTCTGACAGTTTGTGGGACCCGCTGGATATAAGTTTCAAATGGTTGTAACTTGAAGATTTTTTTTCTGAGATTCAGTCATTAAAAGTGTTAAATTTTCTGACAACTCAGCCTCTATTGTGACCCTGGTTCATTGCTTGCTCTCTCCCTTGGCCACAGCTGGCCTCTTGCTGTTCACAGCTGAAAAGTGAAATCAATGCTGGGTCTAACAAAATGCAGATGAAAGCCATTCTGATCATATATAGTCATTTCCCGTAATTTTATCAGCCTTCAGTTTCTTAAATGATCTCTGGAAATCATTGTTTGTTCATGTGAATGCAATATCAAATTTTGTGATAAAATGTCCTGTCTTTCTGAAAAGTAATACTTTCTTGAGCATTAGTAGTGATATACAGCTCACGTTGCCGTAGCATTACTCTTTAAAATATCAGTGTGCTCCTTCCCCTGTTCCCTGCTGAAGGGAAGCACTACGTATCAAAGCCCGTCAAAGTGCTGCGAGCAGAATCCTGCCGACTTTGAGCCTTTGGAATCTTGCAAATTGAGGTTTTTATGTTCTACAAGGCTCAGAGCTGGAAAGTAAGAACTCTTACCATGTGTCTATCCACATTGCCATTGATCTCTCATCCTTTTTATTTTTATTTGAGCAAGATTGGTAGGAAAGCTATGTTGCAGTTAGAGGTGGCAGCATATGATGTAGCTTAATGCTCCAAAGGTCACGAAACTACAATGAGTTTGATGGAAAACAGCCTTTCTCCTTATTTTAAATGGTTCCTGCTTTGATTACAGGCATTTATTATAATTATCAAGAGATTAGTCTGTTGTTATAGAGTCCTCGTAATGGAACCATTTAAAAGGAATATAATGGCAGTTTATTGGATTTTGCAAAGGAAAAGAGAACAGATAAAGTGATATTTTTTAAATGAATCAACTGCTGCCCTAAGCATACTGATTTTTTTTCTTTTGTTTAACTTACATTTCTTTTTGTTTCACAGCTTTCAGTTACACATTAAAGGAGTTCTTATTTTCTGAAGTTGAAGATGTTTTATTTATAGCATTTTCATTGTGGTCTAATCCTATGCAATTCAGTTAAGACATTCCTTCCATAAATGATCTTAAACTATATTTATCATAGAATATGTACAGCCTTACACATCTGTTTCGCAATTGTCTTAATATCTCTATTTAAAAAATGTCAACAAAAAAATATTTTTCATCAAATATAATATATAAAAGGAATTTTGAATCCTATATTTCATCAGTTGAAGTGCAGCTAAGGTGATTTCTCTATTAGCAAAACACCACAATATTGGTAAAGCTTGGTGAGTTTCTTTCGTGCTTAGATGCATTTCCCCTACTTCATAATGTACCATTTTATTTACTGCAATTACTTCAAGAGAATAAAAGTTAAGCTTATAAATCAGTTATCTTATTAAAATGTTACAGAGTACGATACATTGTCAGTGAATGTATGTACTAGATGAAGTTTCAAAAAAAATAAAAGTTCATAAACTTAGGAGATTTTATTATAGAAACTAGTTTATATTTCAAGACCAATGAATTTCACAGTATTTGTAGGTATGTACAGTATTTGTAGGTATGAACCTTCAAAGGTTTGGGCCAAATCTACCTTCTTCTAAAGGATAATTACAGAGCCTAAGTCATCCTGCGAAGAGTGTGCTGTCCTTTGCTGAGCTGAGCTATAGTGTAAATTACTTAGTGCTGCCGTTAAGCTGGGGAAGAAATTTAATTGACTGAAACTTAGTTGACATGGGTCTATTTTGATGGCACTGGGGAATCAGTCCCAAAGTAACAGTGGGAAAGGATATAACAGCAAGACACGGGCATCAGATTACAAGTTTGCTACTCCCATATCTGTTGGCTGCCAGCAGAGGAGGCCTAGGGAGGAGTGTAGTATTTCCCCAGGTTACTTTATCGTGATACTCCCTCAGCATATCTTCACAGCTTTCAGCAGATTGTAGCTCAGGGACTTCCTGAACCAGAGGTGATATTTTTGAGTTTAATAACTTTTGGTGGGGATTTTTTCTCCTCTCTGAAAGGAAATGTCTAATCCCTTTAAGAGCTCATGTAAATTTCTGCTGTCTACAATGTAGCAGAGTGCTGAGTTCCACGCCTGGAGTATGATATGTGAGAAATTCGCACAAAGTGCACTTGCATTTGTTTTGAACTTCCTTCTTGACAACTGCATGTTCTCCTTAGGTCTTTTCTTAAGAGATGTAGTGAGTCCTTATTGCCAATTCACCATCTTGGTGCCATTCATAATATTAAACATCACTATTCTATCCTTCTTAGTTATGGCTTTGTTCTTTAGCTGGGGAGGTCTGAAATGCCCTTGTCTACCTTCCTGGAGGCTCCTCTAGCAGGCCATAGTTCATTCTGGAGCAGGTTTCTGTTAATCCTTCCAGCTGGAGCTATTTTACTTCATGTAATAACTAGAGAGAAGAGAATGACGTACACATGTACTTGCTTCTCTCATTCCCCACTCACCATCCCCCATCTGTGGTGTGCCCGTTTGTAATGGCTTTATTGCCATTAGGAAGCTAACCAGGAATGACTAAATCTTCGTCAACCAAATCCACACATCTAGACTGACTCAATATTTTCAGAAGGGGAAAAACAGTAAAGATATGGACTCTGAATAGGAATAACATGGTAAGAGACGAGCCTGGGCCTGAGCCATATGGTTGTAGTCCTTACATTGTCCATTCCAATTAACGTTTTACTAGTGTAAAATGTGATAGGGTCATCAGAAAAGGATGACAGTGTTTCACTCCACAAAGCTTTTGGTGATTCATGAAGGAAGCATGTTGTGTCTGGCATAGCTTTTGTTGTATAGTTGTATTTACCTTCAGGCAGAATGAGCTGCAACAGTCTAGGCACAGACTATTATTGGTGCGTATGTCTGAGAGAGAAAAACTTTGTTGACAAAGCGTGAAGAAGTAGTTTTGAATTGCCATCACTCACTTTCAGAAGATTGCAGACATAAGGCTATATAGTGAGTTGCAATGTGGTGCCATCGGATGTTGGTGAATTTAGACCATACGTGTATTTCACGGTGCTCTTTTTTGATGCACAGTATACCAATTAAAAATAATTTTATTGCAAATTTAATTTTAAAATTAGGGAGAGAAATCATGATTCTTCCCCTAGGACATAAGCCTTGAGCACCGAATAGCATATAGTGACTCGGATAAAAAATACATTGGTGACATGGAGACCTCCCATAGTAGGGAGCGATTCTTCTTCATAGTTCTGACAGTTTCCAGGTAGTCCTAGTGCTGAGTCTACTGCTGCTCTAGCATCCTTGGAGCATTATAATTGTATTATGCTTATTTTATTTTGTTATACTGGTGTGCTGCCAACATTGCTGTACTGAACAGAAGTAAAACATGGGTTTTTTTCAAAAATGTATATCTCACTCTAGAAAAGCATTTCATATCAGAAAGAGCAATGCTCTAACCTTATTTCCTGTGTCCTGCTTAATTTCAAAGACCTGCTGCAGATAAATGAAAGTTTTGCAGATGTTCACTGAACATTTTTATAAACATTTGTAGTTAAAACACCAAGTATTATAAATAAATTAGTTATTACTAGCTCATCCTACAATCATCCAGGATGTTTCCTGTATTTTCCTTCTATTTTGATTCTTCAGCGTTTCTTGTGGACCTATCTGCTCTAAAGGCAGACACTGAATGGTTCCATACCATCAGCCATTTTTGTGATGGCAAAGTAGACCCCAAGAGAAAAAATTACTGCGTCCATATATTTCACAGAGACACAGAATCATAGATTTGCATTTGTGACAACTAGCAACTGACAAAACTCTAGCAAATTAGTGTCTAAGTGGAGCATATTACTGAGAGACAGTTCTGAACTTTGTGTTTTCCTGAGTGTAAGATTTTTAGTGTGTTTCTTTCCTACCATGTTAGCCATGCTGAAAGCTGCAGAGATATTTATGAGTTACTAGAAAAGGTGTCTTCATTGTGCAAGAACTGACAGTCCTGTTGCTGGCCAAAGCTTTGGTCAGATAGCATCAACAAGACTCCAACTAGTAAAAAAATTTCGACAAGTGAACCAATTACTGATAGGGAATAAGTTCTGAATTGTACCGCCTTCTCACTGATTACCAAACCACTGCAGTCATACACACCCCAGTTGTCATTAATGGTGGTTTTTTTCCCATTATCAATCTGTTGAGTTATACTGCCTGTTTGGCAGATAATATTTATAGTATTGGGAATTAATTCTTAACACAATGTTTTAAGTATAGTGGAGGGTAAAGCAAGGATATTTTCATGACATTGTATGTAGATGTCATGGTGCAGTGTTATTTTCCTAAGCTCTCCTTGCAGCTAATTAATGGAAGTATTGACTTTTTTTTTTTCCTCAGTATTTTTAGAAGGGGAAAAATAGTAAAGATGCGATTCTGAATTGGAGTAATGTGGTAAATTGAAGCAGAATGCTTTATTATGCTGTGAACAAGAGCACTACTCCATAGGAGGATACCTCTATTAAAACAATAGTAGATCTGTTATATATTGTGCCTTGGATTGGTGTGCAGTTTGGAACGACATCCCTAACTGCAGAGATTGCAAAATGTCTACAGAAGGACAACAATGGTTCAGGTTAATCATAATATGACTAAAGCAAATTTAGATAGTTTTGAAAAACAAAAACTCATACAACACTAAACAATTTGCTTTTCTGCTGATAGGACAAGGAGCCCTGTGCTAGTTTAGTTAAACATTAGGGATAAAATAGCATAGATGTTGAGCCATAGAGAGTCCAGGCCTGACGTATATATTCACACACTTAATGCCAAGTTTCTTTGGTTGCTTGAATAGAGTGTGAAATAGTAGGGAAAATCTATTATAGATCTGTATTAGAGTTATTTATTCAATGAAAAGTCTTGTAAAGTACAAGATGATTATATTACATTAAATACTACATTAATTTTCTATGTAAAAGTTTCATGATCTTCTAGAGTTATTTAACGGCTTTTCACAATGGTATCAATTCAATTTGTTTCTTACTAGATGTATTGGAATTAGTTTGATTTTTGGTTTCATTGTTTGCTTCTTTAAAAAAAAAGAGCAATTATAGAAAGCACAAAAAAGTATCAAAAAACCTTCACCTAAAGTCTTATTTGTACGTAATGAATAGCAATATTCTATATATGCTTACCAGTGATCAATCTGTAGGGTAAAAAATACAATTCTAGCAGTAGCTTAAAGTATTTTCTTAAATTTTGGTGGAATTAGGTCCCTAACATGTGTCCTGAAACTTCTCATTTCAAGTATGTTATTGACTTCAATGGGATTTTCCTCAGCTTATACTTACACTCATACTTCTTTTCAGAAGTGGGTCTAAATTGTATTTTTGCTTTAAAAATATCTACATACTACACCACAGATTCAAACTCTTCACAAGAATGCTGTTAATTTTTTAGCATCGTATTATGCATAATAAGGAGTATGCTGTTCTTAAGCGTTTAACTGTTAGAATTTCTCAATTGTAATATAGGCTGGTTTTTCTGAGTGTCAGCTTTTATTTTCCCCTTTACTTAAATTTATATAGGTTTTTTTTGTTTCCTGAATGTATGTAATTTTATGTTCTTTATTTTTTTTATCAGTTCAAAATGATCTTGTTTTCAGTAAGACACGGTCTCAGTCTGGGGATTTTCAATGTTGACCTTTTGATTCTCTGTTGCTGTTTTACAGCAATAATATCATAAGCCCATTCTTTAAAAATAGGAACTTTGAAAACAAAAATAGTTTACACAGAGAACATGACTTCTGTGATTTCTGTCTATTTTATTTTTCAAGATTCTCTTTAGCAGATCAGTCAGGTAACGAAAAGGCACCTCCATCTAACTTTTACTTGTAGTAATATAAAACTGGGACAAGTCAGTCGTCTGCTTTCTCCAATTCTGTCATTTAATGGGATCCATATAGCCTACAATTCTCACTTTCTCCATCCTAGCTCTTGGATTTCACTCAGTCATGTGAATCCTCTGACCTGATCCTTCCCTTGATGATTCAACGCGAGTATTAGATGCCAGATTCTTTTGTGGGAACTCCAGGTTTTTACTTTCTCTACTGTTGAGACCTTTGTTACTTGAGACTAGCCGTAGGATTCCTATCACCCAACTTTTCCCAAGGTGCAACTAGTTCTCTCCATTGCCTTTGAAATGGGCCTATGTTGATTAGTTAAATGTCAATAACATTGACATCTTAAGTTAGATAAAAGGAACTAAATTTAGCTGTTATTTGGCATAATTTGACAACCTTAATCTTCCAGTAAATTACAACTGTTAATTGCTAGTATTAACGTCACAGTAATTGAACTATGCCTCCCAATTTGCAAGAAAGGAAAACAAATTCTACAGGTCATAAGCAATTTGGTCCCTGCAGAAAAAGCTGTTTCCAAAAACAAGGTGATAGTCAACCTTGCAGCATCTTGAAACTTGATTTCTGTTGAGCTACACAAAGGAGATCTGGAGCATCTAAATGAAGTGAGAGATTCAAAATTAATTAAGCTGGTAAAGAAGGAAGAGAGCAGGCCATATTTTTCCTCAAGTTGACCAGTACAAATTAGTGAATCTCTGAGGATGGCATGACCTGCTCCATGGCTCTTAAGCTGCATATGACTTTTCAGCCTGCTTCACAAGGACCTTTGGCAGAAAATATGGAAATCTGGCAGAAAATCTTGATCTTGATGATCCAGATTCACCACTCGAAGAAAGTAAGCCAAGTAATACCATCACCAAATTGCCTCCATACTGAGTCCAGCTCCATTTCATCTTATCTTCTCCCATTTTTGAACTATTCCTAGAGTATTTTCTTTTCTCAAGTCATATGTTGTACTTGATAGTCGTGTGAAGTTTGTGACTTGCTTTCTTGCATCAGAAAATTTGTGTGGCCATGCTCAGAAGGGAAGCAGCATTATCTTAGATGTATGGTTCCTTCCCTCATCAATTGTCTACCTCAGTACTGATCCAGTTAGTAAGCTTTTCTTTTTGGTGTAATAATAAATGGGTTTAAACTCCTGTTCTGATTTTTCATCATCCGTGCAAACTATAGGAATAAATTCTTTAAAAAATCTTGCAAAGAACATGTAAAGGTAGAAATCAGCTTAATTAACAAGGTTGAGGACTTTAATTCCTCATGATGATTCTACACACAAAAGTGAGGGATTGTGTATAGATTTATTAAACTGCTGCTGATTTTTCTGTAACTGTGGTAATCATTTGAGAATACACAGCCAAGTACACACACTGTATTATACATTTAAAATATATCCCTATAGGAAACAATACTATACAGTATCAACTGAACTATGACACCACATAGAAAATGCAGAAGATAAACAGGGTCATGTCATAGATTTGTGCTATAGACAAGGGGAAAATCAGCTGTGTCTCATGACAGTCATAAAGAATTGTTTAACAGATTAAGTAGCTAAAAGGAAAGAAAACGTTTAAAAGTGTATCCATAATAATAGTTAGCTACTTTGTATGAAAAAAAACCCAATCTTTAAAGCCTATGCTACTTGTTTTTCAAAACCCACACAAGTAAGAAAACTTTTTTCCAAGACAGAGAACAAGGAAGTTTTAATTCGGTGTTGTCATGTCTGCTTCTTCTCCCATGAGTTTTGTAGAGCCAAAAATAAATCATTAGGTCATGCTGATATATTTTGAGATGTTTTATAGAAGATTGTTTCAATACTTCTAAAGAACCTCTTCACTGTCAGAAGTAAAGTTTAAATAGAACAGTTTTGATTTACTTGCCAAGCTGGTTTCTTAGCTCTTACAGAGATTCTCGGGAACAAAAGACATCAAAGTAAAGATTACTTCAGCATTTATTTGATAGCATTGTAAACATGGTCTCTATTTAAAATTCTATAGCACTTATGGCTCTGTCACTTGACAAATGTTTATTTCATCAATACAAGTTGCATTTGTGGATAGGAATAACTGTTTATACACTAGTCAAGATGTATCCACTAATTGGGGCAGCATGGATTTGTTTCAGTTTTTAATAGTAAGTTTAAAGCTAGATGTGGTCTTTGTCTTAACTTATGCTATACTTCCAGATGATACTCAAGAGGAAAAGAAACCAGTCCCAAAAAACTTGCAGAAAGTGTAAAACTTCAGACTTCTACTAATTTTGGATTTAATTAATTTCCAATAATCAATCTTGAAATAGCATTTTGCAAAAATCAAAAATTGTTTCTATTTATATAGTGTATTATTAGACTTACATTTTAATAAATAGTTGATGGAAATGAAAATAATTGCCTGGTTAAAACTTTTTTATTTATTAGATTTTTATTATTGTTGCTGTTCATTGCTAGACCTCAAAGAAGCTAATCACTTCATCTCCATGCCAGATTTATGTTAGCTGTCTTGAAACAGTTGCAGCTTGAATAATTTATAAAGTTTTGATACAGTAATTCATTATGGCTTTTAAAAAATATTATTTAAAAAAAAAACAGGTGTGTTTTAGAATCATACTTTATAAGTAAAACACTTCTTTTAATTCTAATTGAAGGTTTTGAGAGACTGCATTTCTATTCCTGGATGCCATAGCCTTCAAGTTGTAACTTACAAATGGGAGTAACTAAGAAGATAACAAGTCCTAGCTGTCTACCTCAACCCTGCTGTTTATGTTAAAAGTATAGCTCTAGAGTTTTTGATAAGTCATTTCAGATTTACCTTGAAACTGGACTGTAATTTTTGTGCTCAGTAGTTTCTTCAATAGTTCCTCAGTAGCTTCTTCAATAGTTCTTTCATAAGAAATTCAGACATCTTAACCTGTGCATCTGGAATGAAGCAGACAGTTGAGACAGCATCCACAGCAGCAGTCACGTATGTTATCCCTACTTACAAGCCTGAGCCATTACTGTTTGACCTTTAAGTAAACCAATGAGGCTTCCATAAGCTCTCTTACTTTGGACACCCACTGTATTTTCAGTGTTCAAGCACAGTAACCCTAACTGAAGCAACTTTTAGCTACTGTTGAGTTCTTCCAGACTCCCAGGTAATTCTCAAATCCTAGATTTTTTTGAGAAGCTAGGACCTTGTTGTCCCTAGTTATAAATTTAATATAATAGATAACCTTAAAATACAGAGTAAGTTGTTTTTCTTCTAAAAGATACCTATTTCGTCAGAACATTTGCAAAGTATCAGAACTTCTGTATTGTGCTGTATATGACAATTATAGCAAGCTGAGGAGAAACCTCAACCTCCAGCTTTGCATATGGGAGTTTCTTAATACAGTGGTATTATTGCCACACAGGAGTCAAAGATAAAATGGAACTTATATATTTTTCTTTTCCAAAAAATGTAGGAAAAAAACCTACCTAAAGATTCTAGTGGGGTTCATTTTACTCAGGAGGAAAATATCCTATCATTTACATATGTAGAAAAAACAGCACTCATGCAGGAGGGAAACGAGGAGGTTGTCTCTGTGAGGTTTGAACAAATTGTTTTCTTTGTCTTCCTTTTCAGTACTACACCTGAACCAAGAAAATAATACTAAAAAAAAAAAACCAAAAAAAACCCTATTTAGATGGGCAAAGGTTGTGATGTAGGAGTTGGGTTTGCGTTTTTTTTAAATGAACTTCTGTGCAAGAACAGAGTCAGATAATAAGATGCTATAATAGAGGCAAAGCGTAACTACAAGAGGGTCTTCTCTTGCTTTCAAGTGGTCATAACACTAGTTTATTTGGGTTTTCTGCAAGCAATTATTCACCCTCCCCAGGCAGAATTGAGTCACCATGCTTCTGACCGAAATGCACTTTGACATTCTTAACTGAAAAACTTAACAGTAATGAACTGCATGAGACATGTACTGTCTCCAGAATTATTGCTAGAATATTTAATATTTTAAGCTCAAGGAGCTAATTACATTGAATACTTGAATTTAAAAAATAATTCTGTAAGTACCTTAGATAGTATCATAAGAACTTTATTAATGTTAACCTTTTTCAAAATCAGCATCCTTATGGTGAAATTAATAATTGTCCTAAAACATTTTCCATTTCATTTATTAAACCAGTGGTTACTTTCTTAAAATTAAGATAAACAAGTTATTTTCTGAGATGTTTATCTGCTGTTTTATGGATTATAGCTGGAAAATGGCACCATACTTTCCAGACAATGATGACAAAAATTTGTACTAGGGCACTCAGTTTTATTCTTTTAGTTTGACACATAAGATGCTTAAGAAGCAAAATAAAATTGCTACCAGCAGGTGGTATGCTTGTGCAAATAGAAGAGTTGAATGGAAATTTTGGTTTAAAACTTTTAAAATCAGAAAACAGTTATTTTGTTTAAATCTTTTGGTGAAAAATTATGATGGTATAAGTGTAAATGTTTTTTTCTGTTTTTACATTTCTAAATTAATAAAAGTCTTGATATTTTATTTTTTTAATATGTTGGGCTTTTTCTCAACAGGAGTGCATAAACTGATGTCTTGCTACCTGTTTATGATGTACAGTTATAAGAAACAAATAGTCAAAATGTAAAATAAATTACTGGAGTTTTTTTCTGGAAATTGAAAGATTATTTGCTAGATCAATTTTTGTATCACTGAAACTTTGAGATAGTTCTACATTTTTAATAAGAAAAAATACACATTTAGCATGGAATACATTTTACTTATTTTAGTCATCTACAGTTATGCTTCTAGTCCAAGCCATTCCATCTGTCTCTTTTTGGAGTCAGCTTTTCTTTCAGACTATGCAATATAATAAAATCCTCAGTCTCCTATATAAGTTGTATTTTATGTAAATTTTTGTGATGATCAGAAACAAGTTAGCGGACCACACAGTATAATCTGGGAATTAACTGCCTTAGCTAAAAGAAATATCTCAGTTGGCACAGCCTGCCTTTCACATTTACCGATATTACTCTCCTTCCTGATGTCTCATCTAACTGAAGATTAATAGCTCTAGAGATATTTCTATTTCCATTTTCCGTTTTCCATTTTCCGTTTTTTGAACTTCAGTGTCCTCAATTTTTTTCACCAAAATTAAGTCATACAAGTGTCAGGAATTGCAGAGTTTCTTTAAGAGTGTGTATCAAATATACTTTTTTTCCAGTGCCTTAAGAAGGTAATAAAACCACATAAATCACACTCTCTTTTCTGATAAGGATGTTACACTTTAAACCTGTTCTTAGAAAATTTTACCTCCAGGAATTTGGTGAATCTTTAATCATTACTCATCTTCTGATTGCTTTTACTCTCTTCTCATTTGCAGCCAATGCTCTGTTCCTCTCAGCTTTGTCCTTCATTATTAATGCATGACCAGTAACATGATAAAAGGAGAGAAATTGTGCGGGCAGTTTTCTTTTTGCTTTTCAAATGTAACTCTTCTACTCCTGTTCTGATGATCAGTGGTATTTTCTGTTACTTTGAGTTCCTCTATGCTCTTTTTCATCCTTATTTTTAAGTCCAATGAAGACCCTTCCCCTCAAACCTTTTAGAGCCACCACACACAAATACCAATCTCTTTAAAAGTTTGCAAGTTTTCGAATTTCATTTGTCGTTCACAAGCGTAAACAACTCCAAAATTTTTTATTTCCTATTTTAAAAACTTTTACCAGTCTCCAGTCTCCACAGAGAAGCCTGTGGGTCAACTAGTATGTAATCTGCTGGTAAGTTGTGTTACATTTATTATCAATTCTCTTCAAGTGAACCCTCCTTTCCCTTTTTCTGTTCATAAAGTAATCACAGAACCCCACAGACCACTCCTAAACTTCACAGATTTCTGAAGTTCACTGCCTTAAACAAAATCCAACTGGATGAGTTCCTGTGTGATCTACCCTAGGTGGTCCTGCTCTGGCAGGGAAGTTGGAGTAGATGATATTTCGAGCTCTCTTCCAACCCTTAAGATTCTGTGATTCTACAAAATTCAGAAGCCTCAAAACATTATAAATTATCTAACTGATATTCTTGATTGTCCAGTATTTATCCATTTATCCATCCAGAATTATTCACGTAAATTTCTTTCTCTTCCCATCTGCTTTCTTAGCTACTTCTCTTCTACTAGTTTCTTTAGTCATTGGTTTTCTTCTCACATCTCTGTTCCTTAGAAAGTTACTATTTCTCCATTTTTTCCAGCTCAGTGTTGCTTTTCCTTCACCAATCAATAATTACATGTCAAAACTTTCACCTATGCTTTTCAATTTTTTTGCTTCCCAATCTTCTATCTTTAAGATTTGCCATTTCCCAGTATCACAAGAAATATTGCCAGAGGAAACCTTTTAATCTGTCCTGTTTCACTCCTGCTCTAGTAAAATTACTGCAGTGAATATTATCTTCTGGTTGCATCCTGTTACTTTTGATTTTTTAATTCCACACATTTTTATCAAGTCATTTTTCATTTTTAGGGCTTTGATTTTGTCTACATTTATTAAATTCCACCAATCATCCCTATATCATGTCTCCTCTCATTTTAATTTTTCCCATTTTGATAGCCCTCTACAGAAGGCACAAAAATACCTCTCATGTCTCATGGCACTTCTGAATACGGCAGTGCTGGCATGCCTTCTAGAAGTGCTGCTAGGATGTAAATCATCTGGATGGACTGTTGTGCTCTCCACACCACCTCCTCCAGCTGTCAGTGACCAGGATTCAAACTGCCTAACTAAATTCACAGAGCTCTCTTTTGCTTTCTCTCTCTCATTTCTATCCATACTAGCTTGTTTCACTGTTTCACTGTACAAGATAAAGTGGAGAAAAATTATGGTCACTGACCATACAGCCATACCCCAGGAAATGTTATCCCTAACCAACAGTTTAGGTACCCCTTGTTTGCCCACTGCCACAACCATGGTCTTCCAATATTTATTGCCAGTGCCTTCCTACCAGCTTTTTATGTTCTTCCTCAGTGCCTGTCTTCCTGGTCTTATGTCACCTCGCTAGTTTGTGAACATGATTTCATTGTATTGTACTGATGTCCTAAGCCTTGTAGCCCTGCTTCCAGCAATCTACAATATTTCCCTAAGATACATCCACCCGGCTGCTTTTTACAGTATGAAAGTTATCGTGCAAGAATTGAATCTCTCAACATCATATTCATAGAAAAACTTTTTAAAGGTTAAATATTACCTAAATTTCCAAGTATTTAGCATCCTTCTATTTAAGTGGTAATTTCTTTTCCTGAAACCTTTTCCCTTCTACCTTAAACTCTGACAAATATGTTCCTGATATTTAACAATAATAATTATTCTGCATGGGTATAGAATAGAAAAAAAGAAATGTTATTGTTTGTTTATAAGAATGCCTACATATTTTTTGAAACTCCTGTTTAGAATACCATCTTTTTCAATTTTCATTGCATTAGATGTTTCTCAGGTTCATTGACATTTTTAATACCTGTGTGGGTGCTTCCAGGTTTTAGTATTATTAGTATTATTTGTTTAATATTATTCTTGGTATTCAATATTTCTAGTTTTATATCTGTGATTCTCTAGCATACTCTGGAAAACGTATTGGAGCTGTGTGATTTATACAACTAAAAAATATTTTTTATGTACAGTAACTATTATTGTGTATTTTTTGTATTTCGGGTTTTCTTTTACTTATTTTTTTTTTAATGTTACAAATTTTCTGTTCTGTATGTTCCCATAGGGAAGTGCTTTATGCTTCTCCAATATACATTTCTTTCTCTCATTTCTCAAAACACAGCCACAATTCCATACTGTGAAAACAATTGGTTTTCATTTTAAAAATATATTACATAAAAACAACCAGAACTAGTTCTTGAATTTATAGATCATTCTATGCAGTTTCCCAGTGTTACAAAGACTATGGATTCTCTGACATCCTTCCAATTCTGTGACCCACCTCTTTTTACAAACTACTTTCTCCCCTTCCCCCATGCCTGCAGGCTTGTTCCTCTTCATTAACATATTCAAACTTAATCTCTTCCATCTGGCAGCCCATCCTTTGGGCTGCAGTCTGAGAATCTTCTATGGACATGTGTAAGGCTACTCGCTAGTGTTTTTATTTGCCTCTAGTTGCTGTAGCTGTAGGTGACCAAGAGCAAACTGCATTTGTACATGAGCGGAGACTGGGTTTCACAACCATGGAGCTGCTGTCTCAGATGCTGACTGCCCACTGAGTGGACAAAGGTTTGCTGTTTAGGACAGATAATATTCAAAAGTAAAAGAAAAAAAAAATATCTTCCCATAGACTTCATCAGAGCCATGGCCATAGGAGTTAACAGAAAATCTTTTCAAAAGTTGTCTTGACAAAGTACAAACTATAGAGATGTGAAAAAGCAGGGAGGACTTTGATGTGCAAAGTGGCTTGAATTGGCTTAAATTGTTTTCATGGTAAAGGGCTACACAGTTCTCCTCTATGAAGGTAATAGATTGGCAAATACTTTAGTCCATCTCTATAACCTTTCTCCCCAAATATAAGGAAGATGTGTGTAACATGATAGCAGAGTATTATACAGAATTCTAAGTAGTTCTGTGGTTTAGGTCAACCTAACATTGAGAGACTTCAAAGGTGTTTGCTCTAATTTATCTAAGTCCACTTTGGCTATCTAGAGTAGCATAACACTACTGTGCCGTCCCATCCCTTGCTGTCGTTAAACAAGATAAAATGCCATTTGAAGTAGGAGAACATACACAGCAAGCTGCTAAGCAGGTACCACCATCCCACAGAAGCAGTGAAACAGAATTTGTAATCCTTTAACAACTAGTGAAATAGTGCTTGTTCCATGAAAATGGGTACATTCTGTGTCTGTATTAACTGTATGAAATACTGCACATCCAAAATTTGAGATCGTTTGCAACATGCACGTCAACCCAAATAAAACTTTTCATTGCTAAATAACCTTGTAATATCACATTGTTAAGTAATCTTGTAATATCACTAGTTTCATACCAGCCTTCATTATGATAAGGATGAGAAAGGCTTGTATTGGATTATATTAAAGTTCGTAAGGAAATTATCCTGGCAGTTAAACTCATGATACAGACTTTGAGTTGTATGTTGTAGGGTGCACTTTAAATTACTGTTTGGTTAAAAGATACAGATATATTTCTCTTTTTGTAACTATGTAGCAGTAGCTTATAAATGATGCTATGAACTTTTAGTTCTTCAAAAAAAAAATTTCCTTACAGTAGGTTTAATAGGCACTTTTTCATTCAAACAAGTCTAATTCAAAATGTCACCTAACTGGTATAAAATATACAGGAATGAGAAACTACAAGTAATCTAGTTGGCTGTGGAAATAAGGATTATTAATAATAGATTTTATTAAGAAAAGTAAAGCTTATTGAAATATTGTCCTTGTCACAGAAATAAATTACTAATATGACTTCATTTAGCCAAGCTACTTAAAAGAAAAACTGATTGTAGCCAACAGAGAAGTGGACAAATTGAAGACATACTCTTTTCTAGGACTGACTTTTGCCTAGTACAGTATTAGAAAGTGTAGTTCTGCTTGATATACAACCATTAAGTAGAACTACCTAACAGCTACCTAAATTCATGAAAAATCTTAAAACCTGAGGTATATTCACAGGATTAGAATATACGTATTTCTAAAGTACTGTAATCTAGGGGCTAGGCAACTTAATACTGATACAGTTTGTAGCTCTGGACAGCTGGTTAAATTCTTTATTTTAGCATGGAGATTATATGGAGATTATAGTATTTTACTTATTATATTTTTCATATGATCCAAAGATGAAATAATACAACTTTTTAGCAAAATCCTACAAATCTGTCTATAGGGCAAGTAACAGAACTCAACCATTCAAAGCTTCCTGTAATTGCAGCCATCAGCTTTTCAGACGTCCACTTTCTTGCTAACAATAGGGTAGGAGAAAATAACTTGTCTTTTTTATTACAGATGTTGTTCAAAGAGATTGGGCTAAATCTGAGAGTAGCGTGTTAAGATTCAGAAACCTTTTCTGCAGAATTCAGATAGCATCTCCTGGTATTCAGAAGTATGTAGTAACATGGAATAGACTCTCACAGAAATCTCTGGGAAGAAATTTCAGGTTTTATTTTATTTTGCACCATACTTGTGTATTTCAGACTTCGATGTCTGGTGAACTTGTAAGTCTTTCTTGGATCTCCAAAGTAGACTTTACTCTCTGACAGTTTCATCACTTCTTTACTTAGCACTTCATTAAAATAGTGGCTATAAAATCTGGTTTACTTTCAGCTGAGAATATACAGTATTTTTCAGACTGATTATTGAAATTAATGTAGAAATAGATTAAACACAGAACAAATTAAAAATGGAAATTTTTAGTCTTTTAATATTTCTAAAATTTATTTGAAAAAATTCTTACATAGTTATATCATTCTTATCAGCATAACAGTCTTTTTTATTATTATTATTGTGGAGATAAATGCCGTTTCAGAGAACTCTTGTTTTTAAAAGAGTTTTCATTAATATCTTTACTCTTGTTGCACCATGGCTTACTCTTAGATGGAATTAAAAAGAGATTTATTGCCTTTCAGAAAAATCACTATGATAAAAAGCTATTAGGATTATCCTTTACATCATTGCTTTGAAATCTGTATTTGGAGTACACTAAGAGCCTTTTAAACTGTAGGCCAGTTTGCCCATTTTAGCATTTGTATCACACAAGGTCAAGGGAATTTAGCAGTGACAATAAAATTATTCAGTACTCAATGTAGGAGGAGAAATGATGGACTGATACTTCAGGCTAACACAACATCTATGAGCAAAAGCTGTGTCATAGTATAAAACCAAAGTAGGCAGTTTTACTTAGCAAAAGATAATTGTCACTGAAGATCGCAAGATAGTTCTGTCTCACAACATGAATGCCAGGTCATTAGTGCTGCATCTTCCCAGTATGGGTGCTCGGAGTCACTGCCTGACCTTTACACAAGATGCTCGTAGTTGGTCTTGGTGAGCAAGCAGCTCCCCTTGAACCCCTGATATTGCTTCCACACTGCTTGTAGATAAGTAAAATGCCTATTCTATAAAGCAGCAATGACCTTCACCCAGACTCAATAAGCAAATATTGAAAACAGTCATTCAGAATGAAAAAAAAAGACCCAGTATTGACTAAAAATACTGTGTACTGCTTCTGTAAATTTGTAAGTGGCTAGAATATATGCTGCTATTATATCCACTTCCCTTAGTGCCATGCCCTCCAGAATTGATCCAGTTCTTATGACAGCAGTTAGTAAAGTTGTACAAGAACTTAGGCCAGCATGAACTTAGGCCGGCTATAAAAAGTGAAAAGGTCTGTTCTGTATTAGCATATTTCTGCATTTCCTTTGGAAACAGCTACTGCTGCACAGGTTCTCAGAAATAAGGCAATATAGAAAACAGTGTTTGAAGTAACACCTGCAAAAATCCAGCAAAGATGTAGCCCATATTTGTTTATTTCTACTTTTTGACTCCACACCTCCAGGTTTTGCATATAGCTTGAAAATGACTGATTTGAAGCAGTGGTTCCCTAGTTATGGTCTGCAAGGTCATGATCTGCAGCATCATTTGGATTATAAGGATGCATCCACAAACATTTTGGGTATTTGATATATTTTGGGTATTTTAAAAAAAAGTGAATTTTTTTTTTTAATGTTGGCTTAAAATACAGCTTGGCCCAAATATCCCACAGCATTCTTATAAAATTATGTGGGAGGTGTTTTGTGTTGATAGATCAAAAAGTTTCCTGAAAGTGGAGCTGGTTGTTTCTTTAGAAGGAAAGTTGAATACCAGATGATTATATATGTGTGTACTGTGACTTGAGTATAGATTAACAATGGTTTGTATTATTCTACATAACTTTAATATTATTTTTTTTTATGTAAAAAGGAACTGTAATGCTACGATGGCCATGGTTGTTAATGGCTTGTATTAGCTGGAAGCTATAAAATCATCCTGGTACTCTGTTAGTGCTGGAATAATAATTTACCAAGACAATTACCATGGAGGAATTTTTTTGCTGCTCTAATTCAGTGTTATTAATAATGAATAAAATTGCTATTTTCTCAGGTTGCTAGGGGCAGTGGGGAATTATTTCAATGAATATTTCAGCACATTAGTTTAATCATAGTTCCACAAAATTCAAGTGGGCAATATTTTATACTTCTAAGTTCAGTCTGCTAAGGGACCATAGTCATTAAATTGCAAACTATTTGCACTGAGGTCCATTCTATGATTTACAAGCCTTGTTAAAAACACTGTAAAAGAAAGCAAGCTGTGCCATTAATACTTGTAATTTGATGCTGCATTTGTTAATGGGCTCGGTGTGATTAATGTTTTTAGCAGCAGGCAAAACATTTTGAGACAGTGCTGAGGTTTATAATATATAAATGCATGTAAAGAAAGGTTAGAATATTGTAAGTTTTAGTAATATATGTTTTTACAAGACTATTCCCGAAACGGAAAAGCAGCAGTGAAATTATACTATAATGTATGTAAATACAGTTCAAGCTGTGGTAGGTGCTGATGTGTGTGTTCTTTATTTCATAGCCAACTGCATGACTTCTGGCGTTTGGATTACTGGGAAGATGATTTGCGCCGGCGAAGGCGATTTGTTCGGAATGCTTTTGGGTCTACTCACTCTGATGCTCTCCTAAAAGCTGCTGTGGAATATGGTCAGTACTTACTGCTACTTAAAAATGTAGCTTTTGACATTTCCTTGATGTCCATGAGTCCCTAAGAATCGTGTCTCTTATTTTCCAAGGAGAGCGCTGAGAATTCCTAGGACATCGTGTTCTTAGAAAAGGAATTCTTTCAATTCTTACACTTTAATGAACCAGAAGACTTGAGTTTGTGGGCTGTTAAATTTTCTGATCCCCAAGGGATTTACATTATACCTCTCTAGCATTCCCAGACGCTAGTTTTGAGACAATGGTAAAAGTAGCTGAACATGTCTCTCCAGAGTGACAGAACAAAACTGCTAGGCCATCAAACTAATATGTCGTAATAATTCCAATGGAGACCTTTCATGAATGAGAAATTACCTTGTTATTAACAATACTACAAATTTTATCCCAGCATGCATACTCTCAGCCAAAAGTATTTTTTTCTGCACATCATTAGATACATAAAAGCTTGTTGAAATGATTATTTTAAGGATACTTGTGTTTTCAATAGTGAACTGACCACATAGAAACTTCTGTCTAAGAACTTAAGGATTAGCTGATGTTTGATTTTCATTCAGAGGTGGCTGGAGTACAAAAGCAGGAGAAACAGATGCTTACAGATTCTCTTATAACATCTAAAAGATTCATATGTTTAGTGACTTCTGTACGGCGGGCTGGACCTGAGTACTCCAAAAGCTTAAAGCAAATCTGTTTCCCAGGTTTAAGCTGGAGTACCTCTCTAACATATCAAAGCCAGGATTTTTTTTAAAGAATATTAATATATTTTTCTGTTCTTTTTGTTTTGTTTATTTTAAACTGTAGTACTGAAAGTAAAATCCTGGGATTCTTTAGCTCTTAGGAGTAAAAAACGGAAGCAATTATACACCAAGCAATTTGAACCTTTCAGCTGGTGTGTAGCCAAAGGCTAAAGCTGCCAGAAGTTCTGAATGCGATAAAGTTAACTCTGTGTGACCTACACATTTCACCAACTTTGCAGGTTGTTGAGGCAAATAACTGGGATTCGAACAGGGTTAGACATATAAATTAATATCTGAGGGTGCGGTTATACTTGCTAGTGTAATTTAATGCTTATTTAAATGTGAATGCTATCACGTGCAGGACATCAGGTCATAAACTGTTCATGAGTTGGATTAAGGAAGACATTTTTCCCAGTAGTATATAGTACTGCATATTTGACAAATAATTGGTTTTTTCCACATTCTTTCAAAACACCAAAATAGAGAACAAAAACCCCATAAAAATAGAGGCAAATGCAAAACTGTACCAATTGCTGTGTTACTTTTGCAAGAAAAATGATCATCAAAATCATGTGCTTTTTACTTTTTGCAGAGCTTTTTAAAATATTCTTATTGATTAATATTTTATAATTTTGGATATTAAACTAGCATTAAAACAGGAAGAAATCTGATTTATAAACTATTACAAAAGTTTAAGCCTTGATATCATCCTGGTTTTAAAATAACAAGAGCTTTCCTTTTACTTAGATGGACTTTGTTTCATGCCTTTATAGCAGGAATATGGTATCTTTGGGATAAAATTGTTCTCAGAGGATGCTGGAAATGGGCATGTTCCAAAGATTGTCTCCATATAGTTTCTGTTTTCTAGCATTTTAGTGCAGGTGATAGCTGTGTTGTAGTAGAGCTAACCTGCAAGGCAAAGCTACAGCAAAAAGAAACAGAAAAACTGAAGTAGATGTAGTTTCCCATTGAATATTTTTCTGTTATTTCATACTACTCACCTGTTCATGCATTCAATAGACAGGAAAATGAAAGCTCAGGTTTGTTTAGAGGTGGTATATATCAAACAGCGATTGCATAAAAATTACAATAGACTGAAGCAGTTCTTGTTTGCCAAATTACAATAAATAATTCCTAATTTTCACAAATGTATTAAAATTATTACGTGGAATTTTAAACCAGCATGCGTTAAAGTTATAATTCGTGGATTCTGTCTAGATGTACATGCCTCTCAGAGGCTTAAGCCTTTGGATTTTCATACTGAAACTTTTAGCTGACCTTTCTCTGTAAGAAAACATCCTTAACAGTGATGTTATTTTTATGCCTCTTGGTGTTACTAATGAGTTGAATAATTTATGAGGTTGTCATGTGAAAGGGATTTGGTGCAGTTTGATGTACTTTTAGCCTCTGGTGTTGGAATGTGATTAATAAAGAGCTGGAGGCAGATTTTATTCATAGGGCTTAACTTTCATTGTGAGATTTGTTATAAGTTTTGTTTTGATAATTTTGTTTGGAACAGTTTGATAGTAAAATAGCTTCCTAGCTTCCAAAACTACACTACAGAAAGAATTTAAAACATTTTTAAAAAATCATTCTGCATAGTTTTCCAATGACAGATTTTTTTCCTGACCTCAGATACTTTGTTGATGAGAAATAAACTATTTATCAAAGCAAAATTTCTTGGGCTTTTGTTATATTAATAGCGATTTTTCTTCTTGGCTGATATCTCTAGTACAAGTAAAGTTATTTTGAGCATCAATAAAATAGTGGAAATGTCTTGCAAGTTTTTGTTATCTACATTGACTGTCAGTTATCATTTAGGATTTTGTGCATAAATATTGCAGTGGAGGAATGTTTAGTCAAAGCCTAAGTCAGCAAGCTCCTCAGTGTCTGCGATCAAAGGCATCAACTTAAATAGGTCTGATCAGGCATTGCAGAAGAGGGCAGGCAGTTTCAGCTGAGCAAAAATCACAGAGCAAAAATGACAAAATTAATCAGTCATTTCTTTGGCAGTAAATAATAAGATATGCTGAGGATTGCAGATGAGAGAATTTCCAGATTCCTTGGAGATGTGCCTGCTTAACACCTGATTTATCTAAGCTTGTGCAGCCATCAAGCTATGACCTTGATAAATAAAAAAGTGCTGTACAGATACTTCAGTATTGAATCATAGTTCATGTTGGATGTATGGAATAAAAGGAATAAAAGAGTATTGGAAGTGGACACTATGTCTGTGATGTACATGTTTGTTTTAGAGAACAAATATTACATTCTACCTTGCAGAGATGAAAAAAAAACCCTAAACTGATAGATTTAGCTGATAAGCAACTTCATCCTGTAGGAAACATTATTTGTTATCTACTACTGGGAATTAGTAGTCTCTCAAATGGAGTTTCTGTGTAACTACAGGCTGTAGTCAGCCATTGTATGCATGTTCAGATGTCTGGTTCTGAAAAAATGTAATATGCATACATATATGTTTGTGTGTGTGCATATATATATGGTCAAAGTGCTTGGCAAGTAAAAATGTTGCAATGAGA
Source organism: Urocolius indicus (assembly GCA_013401255.1). Classification (NCBI taxonomy): domain Eukaryota; kingdom Metazoa; phylum Chordata; class Aves; order Coliiformes; family Coliidae; genus Urocolius; species Urocolius indicus. Next base: position 416,462 of record WBNH01010328.1, read on the forward strand.
AATTATAACATTTTTATGCCTGTATATAACTGTGTGGAAAAAATACAGCTTCTTCCTATGGCTATACACTTACCTGTCTCTTGAGACTGTAGGTATGTCAGAGGCATCATAACATTTACAGAGCATGGACTGGACAATTTTTCTGTTTGGATTAGTCTCCTCCAGTTGTAAGTTTTTTATATTAAGTATTGGATTTGTTTGTAGTCTTTTAAAATCGCTTTCATATCTGCACTTAAAATTCAAGCATAATAGCATAATTAGTTCAGCATTGTATCTGCTATGCCCTTTTGTTTTAGTTAAATTCTTCCATGCATAGAAATACAGATTCTTTTCTCCCTTTTGTGAAGCTGAAGGGATACTACTTACTGCAGTACCAAAGGGCAAGCAATAATGGTTTTATTAACTATCTGGAAGCTATTAGTAGAGATTTAATTTTATAATATTGATGCATTTTAAGGGGTTCATACTTTAAAGTTAGATGGAGTCTCAATGTAGTTGGTTAAATTGTAGACTGAAAAGAAAGGAAGAAAAAAAACATTTGTGTAAAAGATAATAAACTCTTCCTCTTCCACAAATTTTACTGCCACGAGTGCTTAAATATGCATATATGACCCAATTCACACTGATTCTGTACATGTGGTGAAAGAACTGTCTCTTCCAGTTAATCACCTTAACAGTTTACAGTCACTGGAGATTAGTATAGATGAGACACTACTGTACCACCCATCCAGTGAGACAGAATACTGCCTCACAAAGGTCATCGTAAGAGCAAAAACTTTGGTCCTTCAGTCTTTAAAGACTGCAGTGCACAAACCATAGGGGTGCACATAAGTGCAGTGCACATATGTGGTCCAACAGTAGCCACAGTCTCTACTCTGCATTGAAGGAAAGAGACATGAATAACTCAGTGCCTGTGCTCTAAATGTATATGTGTAAGCAAATATTTCTAGTGCCTGTGCTCAAGAATATCATGACAGATTCTGAATGCTTAGAATGAAAAAGGAAAAAAAAAAAAAACCTTCTTAATTTGGGAATTGCTTTTGAGTTTGCATATTTTAAGTTGCTCATTCCATTATGTATTGGACTTCTAATTAGCAGTCTTATTTCACGTGCAGTTCCAGCTGAAGCAGACTGTATATGGCTTCTTCTGAGACTTGTTAGTGCTCTAAGTTTTGGCAACTGCTGAGTGTACTCATCATCAGAAATACATGTTCATTGTACAAACAGAATTAACAAGCATCAGGTTTTGCAATCTGAAATATTCAAGTCTGAGATCTGTTTTTATGAAAGTAACTGGATTTTGATAGACTTTCAAAGGATTGCAGGCAGAATTTCTTCAGGCTACTGAAACACTAAGATTCCCACAACATTTAGCTTCCATCAAATACTACTCTAAAACAAAGGCTGTGTGGGTTTCCCTGCAATGAAACTGGAAGTCTGAAATCCACGGGAACTCATCTTCAAATCAGAGTTTGTTTTCAGAACAAGGATTCCAGGTGTCCCATGAACCTTAAAGGAGGATTCTGGTTTTGAGAATCCTTCAGCGTTAAAAATTTACCAAGATGAACTTTCAGTAAGTGTAACAGCAGAGCAACCCCTCAGTCCTGAGAAGTCCAGAGCAGTTTTTTGACACAGCTCCTGACTTCCATCTCCTGATGGAAACCTTTCCTCATATGAGAGGTGCTTCAGTCTATTAATCATATATTTGTGTCATGTTGTTAGATTCTTTCCAGTATGTCCATATCTCTCTTGGACTGCAGAGCCTAGAACTAGTCACATCACTCTAGTTGTGGCCTCATCAGTGCTGAATAGAGAGGAAGAAGAATCACTTCCCTCAACCTGCTGGTAATGCTTGGCCTAATGCAGCCCAGGATACCATTAACTTTCACAGCAGAGTCACATTTCTCACTTGTGTTCAACTTGGTGTCCACCAGGATCCCCAAGTCTTTTTTTTGCAGAGCTGCTTTCCAGCTGGGTGACTGCTGGCATAAATTGGTGCCTGAGGTTGTTTCACCCAGATTGCAGAACCTTGCACTTCTTGTTGAACTTCACAGGTCTCATGTCAGCTCATTTCTCCAGCCTGCTGAGGTCCTTCTGAATGAAAGCATGACCTTCTGGCATATTAGCTAATCCCTTCAATTTTAGGTCAATTGCAAACTTGCTGAGGGTACACTCTGCCCCATCATCCAGATCATTAACGAAAATGTTGAACAGGTGTTGATCATTGTAAAGCACTTCTAATACAAATTTGCTCATGGACAGTATAATATTTATAATTATTAAAATTTCATTTGCTTTTACTGCATGAGCCACAAAGTTTTTGATGGTCTTTTTTTTTTTAACTTAGTTAATACACCCTCCTGAAAATTAGTAGCACACACAATATCATAAAATATGTTGCTCTGGGGAAATGCCAGTGATGACCCTCATCTAACTTCTTAAACTAATATTTATTTAAGCAATGTCTTGAACTCTGAACATAGAAGAGAATGGAAAAACAGTCCTTGACTAAAAATAAACCCTATATCACTCATTGTATCCATGCACGTTTAATTTTAGTCTGTAAGTAAACGGAAGTTGACAATTTTTTTAAGAAATATCATCTACTTTATGGACAGAAAACACATGTATGTTACTTGATGTTTGGTGGTGAGCATTTTAAGAATATGTATGCAGTCACTAAATTAATCCATAACAATGCTTCCATGTATCATCAAGTAAGTCTTCTTTGTTCTTTAGTCTAAATGTGGTCATGCTTCTATGTGAGACAAGTGTGTAAACCATTCGGCTTCACCTAGAGCACCTAAAATAGTGCTCCTATTACACAACTTCTGTTTGGTATATGAGCTAACGCTTACATTGCCAATGTACTCTGAATGAGTTTTACATCCAAATTGTGTGCCTAAAGGAGTCATGTATTTATTTTTTTAAGCATAGCCATTTCAGACTTGCATCTACAGCTTTATAACTGTAGCCCAACAGTGCCATCCACTGCTTCTCCAAATAAGTTCCCAAATATTTTCACACTCATACTTTTAGGGAAAATATGACATGATAATCGTGTCCCATGATAATTGTCAGATACAGATGAAAATGGAATGTCCTTAAAGAAAGTTCAGGAGCAAGAGTTTACATTAGATATTACTAGAAGGGCCTGCAAAGCAAAATCCTAGTTCTGAGAATAATTAAATCTAAAATATTAGATTTAATTTTTGTCTTCTTTCTAGTACTTCCCCATCACAAATATATTCTCGTTAAAAGTATCTACCATTATGGTTGCCCTTATAACCCACTGTAAGATAATGAAAGACATTTTCAAAGTGTAAACTGTTAAAGAATTTGCATAGGTGGAGTACTGAATACTGTTGTGCTGAACTGTATTGAACATTCAATGTCTCATCTTCTGTTGTGTGTCTAGGTGATGGAAATGAGTTGCAATTGCATCCCAACAGTCCTTTGTAGTCTCCAAATATGCTGTTATATGCTATTTCTAGCATAGGAATTTTCATAGCATCTTTGTAATTTAAGTACAGATTCATGAAATACTAATTTTTGTTCAAATCTTGAATGTCAGAATCTCTATCTTGACTCTGATTCAAGCTTTTCACAGAGACAAATAGGAAACTTTGTTTTTTCCCTCAAAACCTCTGTGTTGGATTTCAAATGCCTTTCTTCTGAATTTTTCAGGTTATCTGGCATGACCTGGATTTTAGTTGCTGTTACAGTCTAAGCTAATAGATTTTACTGCAGAACTCTCTGGCATTTTACCAGCAGTTAACATAACTGCTTCTTTCTTACTTCTTCATCTGAAAGCATATGACTCAGGAATGTTCTTGAAGTAATCAAATTGGCCTGCAAAGCTATTCCAAAGACCTTAAAATCACAAATGTTGCCAGTCTTAAAATTCTAGCTGCATTTTTCTCTCTTCCACCGTTATATTTTCTTGTGAAAATATCGAACTGTTCTGCCAAATGAAAGTAATTTACTTACCAAAACTAGTAAACTACTATGATGTGAAATGTTTCCAAATGCATATGAAGGGTGTATTTGTTCTATTAATTCAGTTCTATTGCTAATTGATAGGGAAATAAAATTTACTGACCCATGTATATTCAGTGCATCTCATGGAAACATTTTGGAAGAACATTTTGGCAATGAAAGTCTAATAATAGTCCTTCAGGACATCCTTCACAGCTGAGTGAATGTAGCTCTTGGGACTCAGGTTTTACCATGTGCTTTACTTACCTTCTATTTTCTATGCTTTAAGACTCCATATTAAGGAGTAACAGCACTTTAACTCTTCTTTGGCTACAGGTAAAAGCACAAAATACTCTGGGTTTACGTTTTATCCACTCCTTTTATTCTTGATGTCTTCTTGACTGCAGGAGTCCATTCTCTCACTTTGTATATGTGTAAGTGGAAATGAGTATCCTTTGTTAAGGAACACCACTAACTGAGTAAAGCAGACAAAGCTGGACAAAATGGGTCTAAAAATGCAAGGTGAAGTTCCACTTCTGCCTACACAGAGGAAAGTGTTTTCCAAAGACTTGGCTGGGACAGGCTGCCAAGCACACAGCTAGAATGGAGGGCCATTATTTCTGCAATGCTGCAACCATTGCAGCCTAGAATTAGGAAGTCATTGTATAGACTTTAAGACTTCACTCTCCCAGTCTATCTGACAGCCAGTAGGAGGCATAACAGGCTTTCAGGCAATGGGCTCAGGTTCCTAAGAACCTCTGGGCTACTTGGAAGGTGAAGATGGTTTAAGCCAGCTGAGTCAGAGTGCAGATGATTCCTTCACAAAAATTCTTTCAGAGATTCTTTCACAAAGCAAACAGAATCGATATGTACAAATTACAAAAATAAAGGAATTGATTTTTAAAGAGAATATATATTTTAAGTTACCAAAATATTTTTATCATCTTTTTACATCACACTACCTTTATCATAGAAAGGCTATTATATCACAGTAAAATTATTGTAGAGGTTTTATATAAATAGTAAGATTTGTACAAAAGAAACAAAGACTTATGTATATATGCACTGGTTATTCCATATCCCTGTGAGAAGTTATTCAATACTACTTGTTTTATATGTTACTCATTTTATAGTATTATCTTTGAAACACACACATAGTACCAGTGTAGTGAAACAAACTTGAAGATTTTATGAGTTTCATCATTGTGCAAGATACAGGCAAGGATGCAGAAGTACTGTATTAAAATAAAAATATATTTTGTGGAAAAATTCTAAAATACAGTACTAGGAGCATGACAAGAAAGACACCTTAGAATTAAGATTTCTATCAGCCATTGTATTATGCATGTTTCCAGTTACGTACTACGTTTTGCTTTCCATATCATGTACACTACATCATTATATTTTTTTTTCTTGTCCTTATTGTGAGCCTAAAGAGTGTATCTCCCAATGTATTTGTGTAAAGCCCTCAACATTGTCTACAGTAGATGTACTTTCCCAGCTTAAAGAACTGTGCATAATACTTGAGTGTTTCATTGATGTCTCTTTTGTTATTATAGCACAAGCCATGCACCCTCACAATGAGGAACTTCTTCCTAATAGGTAATCTAAATCTGCCCTGTTTCAGTTTAAAAACATTACTCTTTGTTCTAACACTTCATGCCCTTGTCAAAAGTCCCTCTCTGGCTTTCTTGTAGGTCCCTTTAGTTCCTGGGAGGCTGCTGTAAGGTGTCCCTGAAGCCTTCCCCAGGCTAAGCAACCCAGACTCTCTCACCCTGCCTTCTCAGGAGAGGTGCTCCAGCCCTCTGATCATTTTTGTGGCCCTCTTCCAGCAGGTCCTTGTCCTTATGCTGAAGGCCTCAGAGCTGGATGCAGTACTGCCGTTGGGGGTCTCACAAGAGTGGAGCAGAATGGGAGAATCACCTGTCTCAACTTGCTGGCCACGTACCTTTTGATGAGACCAAGATATGGTTGTTTCAGTGCCCTTAAAAAAGCTGATCATATAGTCTAGATAGAATCACAGGTCCAGTCTGAATGGAAAATAGTGTTTCTAGTGCCTGCAAATGTAACATAAATGTGGAAATTTTGCAAGTATCCTTGCAGTTACGTGGAAGGTTTGCACTCTCTTGCAATCTTTATGAAGCAGAATGAAAGATATCACCGACCCCACATGGCAGCTTAATGGAACAGGAAATAAAATACTGCTCTCCCTTTTTTCTTTATTGCTGGCTGCTTCTAGGATTTCTGTGAGTTAGGTCTCCTTAATACACACACAGGCTTTCCAGCTGGGACAGTCATTACCATTCACCTATTTCAGAGACAAAATAATGAAAATCTTGTTGATTATCTCATTGAGCTGCTTTAGTAACAGAACCCCAGCATCTGCTTTATCTCAATGGTATCTTGTGTACCACTATTGTTTCAATTTTCATCTGCTGGACTGCATTAAACAAAGACAATTTAAAACTGAAGCTATTTTTATTTAAAAAAAAAAATAAAACAAAAACGAAGCACAAAAAAACACAGAGCAAAATTCTGTCCCAGAAGTAAAGAGAAAAGCTTTGATTTTAATTTTATAGACAATTGTTATCTAGATGGATAATTCTGATAGATAATTGCCATTGACAGATAATTGGTATTTTGAAAGAGCTTATATATCTACAGCAGCCTAGCCTAAACAGAAGTGCTGTCTGTTGCTGCTAGAGCATAATCCCTTAGTATCTCTTAGTGGTAAGCACAAAAAACTGAATGTTAGGGCCAGAGTGCTGCCTCCCAAATGTATGTATCCTGTGGGTGCTGCCCTTTGTCTGGTGTTGCTATAAGCATTGATCTATGCAGAAATAGAAACAGTTCCTCCCACCGGTTACTCATGCTGCTGAAGTGAAAATGATATATGCCAATTCTAAAGATGTGGTGATCTGTGTGAGGATGAAATGAAATTTGTACAGAAAAAAACCCACAGTGCAGCACACTGATCCAGTTGGAAATGCACTGTAAAAACAACATATGATAGAGAGTAAATCTGGATGTTCTAATGGTATCATTATACTGTAAAATGCGTTTGCATGGACAGTTCTTTTAAGAAACAGTTATAGGAGACATTATGTCATGTATAGGCCATTTTACCTGTGTAAAGATTGCATAAGATGTTCCTTCTGTATGTCTCAAAAGAGCAGAATTTAATTGAAGAGATTACCATTCCAGAAAGCAAAAATAATTTCAGACATACTGGCCACTGGGTATCTTGACAAGCTGTTGAGGCTTTCTTCTGTAAGTAGGTAGTCTCAATAGAAATTATAGTGGTTGCCCAACTACTGCAATTACAATAGCTACTATGAAATCATTTTGAACTTACTTCCTATGCTTTTATTCCCTGCACTAGAGAATGAATTTTTCAGCTGTCCTATTATGTCTCTGTACAGTGGCTGTTTCCAAAGAGCTGATCTTGTTTGGATCTGATAGCAAATGCTTATGTGGTGAGGGGCAAAATTGCCTTCTGGCAAAGACATACCCGTGCTCTGGCCATAGGAAAGGAGAGTTTAAAAATTATAAGACAGACAACAATACTACAGGTCTATCTCTTTAAAAATATTGGGGTTTGAGTGAATCTCATGGTTTGCAGACTCTAATTTCTAACTTCTAGGGAAGGGTTAGAAGGGTTAGTGTAGAATACTCCTATATGAGAGGTAAGATCATGTTTCTTGCATGCCACTGCATCACCACTGGGCCGCTAGCATACACCAAATGTTTGTGTTTCCATAGAGCATTTCATTTCTTCCCAAGACTTGATTGTTATTAGCCTTTTCAATTAGAATTTTTTGCAAGCAGGAAGGAGAACTGAGGCTAGCATGCGTGGGCACAGTTCCTCAGAATGCAATGCGCCTCTTTAGAAGTCCAACAACTTTGATGCTGCCTTTAGGCTCTGCAAGCAGATAGAGGCAGAACATGGAGAATGTGTGCATGGGTTAGGTATTTAGAACTCAGATGCTCTTTCAAAAGCATAGAATGCCTCATTTAGCAGACCTATTTCATTACCATGTCATACATATTTAAATTCAATCACCTTTTGCTTCTTACCTTATTAATTACATTTCTCTATTGAAATAGTTTGATTACCCTCTTCAGTGGCCGGTCTTAAGAAACCTTTGCTTACATGTGAATATTTTGAATTAAGGATAAATGAAATTCCTTTTCCCTGTCAAAACCAAATTGTGAAAATGCATTGCATGGCTTTGAAAATCAGTACACTCTATTAGCAGACCTGTCAATATAAAAAGTGCATTCCATTTCCACCTCTTGCTCTGATAACCTTTTCTGTGTTACTCAGAGGCAGTTCACATAATCAAAGTATATTGTCAGCTTACTGGAGTTGAGGAAGCATGAAATGAAAATCGCGTTAATATTGATCCAATTCTCTTACTTGCAAGTGTCCTTGATGTCCTTTCCACTGAGCAATAACTGTTGGTGGGATGTAGTTATTTTCCTCTCAGTTCTTACTGTACTTCTGTAAAATGGTTGGAAACACGGTTAGGAAAATTTTATTGCTCTTAATTATTTTTCCTGTGTATCATCTTTGCCTGTTTAAGTGATCCACAGCATATCAGAGAATTTAGTTTCTTTCTGCAATATAGTATACACCAAGAGGCTGCATTTCAAACTGACGGGGATTTGTAAAGGTCATCAGCCATGAAATATGACTCCTTTCTTGTGTGTACAAGTTACAGTGGCAAACTACATCTTAATCCAAATATAAACATTTGACTGATTTAAATTCCCATCTGAAGGAGTTCTTCTGGTTCCAGTCAGAATGAAAACTGCCCTTCAGGAGCCTGAAATGTCTTGTGACGTTTGCTGGGCTGGGCATATCCAACTCGGTTGCCTGCTGACTGTTTATGGTCAATGCTGAACCAGTGCAGGATCCTTTCTCACACACTCAGAGCACCTGAAATCTCAAGTAAATATAATGACAATATTGACGACTTCTAAAAATGTATTTTGCGACTGATCTTGAATCTCAATTTTCCTACCTTCATCTATATTTCTAGGTAGGACCTGTTATATTAATACACATCACCTTGACTTTAGCTGCAAGTATTTACTGTTTAAAAACCCCTCAACCTCATTTGAGAACCATGTTCATATTGGCCTTTCCTATGTTCTCAGTCTCCTCATTGTCATCCTTTGTGTCAATCTCATTTTTACAATGCAAAACATTTGAGAATTTTCAAGAGGAAAATGTATACAACAGTGTTTATTTACAAATGACTCAAGACAATTTGAGCACACACTAGTTATAAAAATTGGAGAAAATGTATGGAATGTCTATGATTAAATTTTTAGATATTTTTCTGTTACAGAAAACAAAATTGTTATTTGATTTTACTTTGGGGGAAAGTAATTTCCAATACAAATGTATGCAATTTTTAATTTCTACACAATTTTCATACTTTTTCTCTCTCATTTTGTCAAATATCCTTAGTAATGAAAATATTGTTTAGATTCCTCTGGCTTTTATTAAATCTATGAAAACCAGCCTTCCTTTAATAACAGTCACTTCTCTGATTCTCTCAGGAAACTAAATTATATGCCAGTCAAAGCTGCCAGTTCCAGAAACACATTGCAGTTTAAATATCAACTCTAGCAGACACAGGTGGGGACAGTTCATCATGATATGCCAGCACCAGTCTGCTACTCAAAGCCAGAAGGCCAGTCTCTTGAGCAGATCCATGGATACCTGATGCACGTTTCCCACGGAAGGAGCGTAGTCTTAGCAGGGTCAGCTCTGTAGCCATGCGGAAAGATATTAGTCTGGCGTGGAGTGGTCACCATGTCCATGATTTAATCTTACTGGGTTTTGTAGAGGTCAGTTTACAGACTCCAAAGCAGCTGCTCTCTATAACTGTGACCACTGTGAGGGTCCCAGTGCCTAATCAAGTTAGTAAAGATTATCAATGAAAGCAGGGGGTTAAACTGTTACATAAAGCAGGAAGATTACTTAGCAAAACTTCTTCTAAGTATTTGCAACTATTAATAACACTGAATCATGGAAAATTATATACAACAGCATTGCATTTTAATTTGTGCACACATGGTTCTTCTGGTAAAAGTTAGTTTGTACGATAAACAAAAGAATCTCTCCTGAGAAAACACTTCTTTCTTTTAAACTCTGATTATAAATTTTATTTTACCTGCAACATAATTTCATGGCTTACATTGTGACCTATCGGGTAGGATCTTGTAAAGAACTCATTCTGAATTCCTATACTTAATAAAATGTTTAAAACTACCTTACATGATTCAAGTTCGGCAACAAAAGCAGCATTCGATGCAGCGGTACATACCAGTGATCTGTAAGGAGGAAAAGCAGCTTTATCCTTAAAAGTTTCTGAGGAGAGCTAAGCTTCACAAAAACTGTACTTTAGCTGCTATAAAAGAGAGTTTTTAATTAAATGCAGCATTTTACTGTAAAGAGAACAGACTTTATTTATGTCAAAATGCTCCTTTAGAAACCACATAAAACTGTAAAAGACAATATATGAAAAAGGTTTCTTATAGAAAAGAAGAACACCATCCCATGAAGCAGATTTCCAGATGTTTGGAAACATTAGAATTTCCTGTCAGTATATTTAGGTAACATTAAAATGAGGTTAACTTTCCATTCTGCCATCTCTTTTCAAAGATCAAAGAGCACTCACTGCATAAATTGCCTTATCGGTAATTCGTTGAAGTAAACTATGGAAACAACTTTATAAGAAGCAGTAGTCTTCTTTTGTTCATTACAGTATTACCAAGCAATCTTTTAAAATTAACCACATATTCAGCCTCATTTTATACTAAATGCAGAGAGAAAACATTTTAAACATTATATTTGAATACGTAATAAATGGATAGAATTAAAGAAAGAACTGGAAACTCCCTTCTCCTGTTCAGCTAAATTGTAGTAATTAGTGAAATGTCTAACAAAATAAGCATACATAAATATAAATGTAATCAATAATATGTGGTGTTTGTACTGGTAATTTGAAAATTTTGGCTAAGAGACAGTTTTTGTGAGTCTGGACACATACAGTTTCTTTGAAATTTAGATTGCATGTCTAGAACCTGTTGTGACCTACAGAACACACAAAGAATTTATTGATGCGATTGAAAGTAGAGAAGCAAAAATTCAGATGTTGCAGTAACACTACTCCCCCATTTGTTTAAATATTGCCTGTGCTACAGAGGCTGTAGATGCAAAATAACATGAGTTTCTCCTATTCTTGGGGAAACTAATAGGTTGAAGGTGAAGGGTGGTGTGGGTATTTTTTCTCTGTTTAATAATTTCTATCTAAGGAAAAGTAATGCTACTGAAAGAGAGATTAGTAAATTCTTGGCAATACTGTGCAGGTTTACTGTGCAGCTCATATAACCTTTCAAATATATAAAACATGCACCTTTTCATGGATGTTGCAGTTTTGTAGAGGAACGGTGTTGGTTTCTTTAACTTCTTTTAAAGATGAGCTCTTTTCAGTTATCTTGAAGCTACTGTAGGAAGACAGTTTTTCACATGCACGTTTGAAAAAATTATCAAGATGATAAGAGATATGAAAATAGATGTTTGGTGGTTTTTTAATAGCTTATCTAGTCATACATAATAGACTTAGGAGTTCTCTTGAAATATCTTTAGGACAGAGCCTTCAAATTTCAATAAATTAAGGCTCCAAATTCAGCTGAGCTTCAGGGTGAGTTGAGTGACATCTTTCCTTTAACTTCTTTGAAAATGTAGTTTTAAGAAATACTTAACTGCTTATTTCCAGACTGCTTTCCAAATCCCAATCTAGAAAAATATCCCTTAAGAAGGAACTTGATAAGGACAATAACTGATAGCATCTGCCAGTTCCAGTTCTGTGCATCCCAATATCAATATGTTGCTTTCTGAAATTATATCTAGTTTAATTTAATTTTTTTTCTTACTGTAATAGGTTTGAAACATTTTTTAATTAAACTTAGGAACTGATGTTAATACATTCCATTATTATGTTTTTAAAATGCAAACTTCTTGTGTCCTAAAAAGAGTTGTAAGTTAAATATCTGGAAACAAGTTTCATTTCCTTGTAATTTTGCTCGGGCTTTGGAAAATTAATTTGAGTTTTTATTATTTTCAAATACACTGGAGTATCAAGTATTCATTTCTTTATCTCTACTTTTTATATCATTAGCAATACTAGACACTGTTTTATGTCATATAATTTTTTATTCAGTTTGTTGTCAGGTTTTAAAGAGACGAGTTGTTTTTCTTTTTACTCTTATTTGGAGTTCTCTTATTGTAAAACCTTTTTGAAGTCATCTTGAAATACAAAAATAGAACATCTGTGACAGATCTATTTTGGACATATTTCACATTTCAGGATCCAAGGAGATCTGGTGGTCTGTGGTATTCGCTTGTTAATTTCTTGATGAATGTGTAGAAAGGCCACAAAGTGCACTCAGTACAGCACGTCTTCTGAAGATAGATGATCTCAAATAAATTCTATTCCCAATCAGTTTTTGATTTGTTAGGTGTTAAACCATTTCTTTGTAAGGACAGTGTTTACAAGCCTTGTAATGAGACAGCCCTGTGAGACCTTACTCTTCTTGCTGTAATTTTGATAAATGGAACTCTAATTCATAAAGGATATAGTGATTGAAGGGCAACTCTGGGTCTCATACACTTTCATTTAGATAAATGTTTGGTACAGTACAGGAAAAGTGAGGTGCACTCAACAAAGTGATAAATTTAAACAACGGCGACACCAGAGGTTTTTTCCATTGAGACAAAGAAGCACCATTTACTATATTTCTTTTAGAAAAATGTACATTTAATATTATAAACCAGAATGGCTTTTAGAAACATCTGTCTTGTTGTTAAGCTCCAAACTTGCCAAACTAATTTTATGCCTTCTACTCGACGTTTCTTACATTGGCGTCTGGCAATATTTCTGTTATCTGGTAACTAGAACCCTCATCACAAGGGATTTAAAATGCTCTAAATTTCAAGTTCTTCTTGTGCATTTTAAGTGTTAGTAACATTTTGAGTCTTCAAATTCTTTTCTTGGATTTTTAAAACTATATTTTCATGCATAAATTATTTTAAAGGACTCTCACTAATCTAATCAATTACTATATAGACATTTGATTCTATGATTACTTTTCAAGTAAATAATTTGAAGTTTATCACATTTTAAAATGCTCAGAAACTTTTGTAAGAGTCACTAGAGCTACCAGAAAGGAAGAAAATTATATTTTCATGTTTCTTCCCTCCACTGTGTTAGCTCATCTCAAGACCGGTCAGCTTCAGTGTCAAATGATTCACAGCAGGACTTATGACATTTGTGCCATATGATGTTAAACTCTGTAAAAAGATCTTAATCTAGTGATTAAATACTCTTGCATTTCTTGCTGCTTTTTGTGAATTAGGAAAAAAAACAACTCACAAATCAAACAAAAAAAAAACAAATTCCTGGACTTAATAGTGAAAATTTCTGTTAGTTACATGATTCAGTTTTAAATTGGTTGAATAATTACAGTTAATTATACTGAGTAAGTAACCTAGTCAAGTGAGATAATGATCACAGCCTAATAATGGAACACAGTAAAACACTGTGTCTTATCAGTATATATAAGCACAGTGTATTATAGGCATCAATATTGTCTTAATCACTGTCGGTATCAGTATTTTCCCTAATGGAGGGAGCAACAAACAGGAAGACTAGAGATGCTGTCCTTAATTTCAGGCTTGATGAAAAAAAAAAGGGAATTTGCTTACTCATTTGTCTTTACCTGCTCTGTAGTTTCAGAAACAGAAATTGGGATAATGGCAGTAATATACAAAAGATTAATATTAGGCAATATAAAACATGAAGTAGTCTTAGTCTGAGGTGGAGTCCAGTATCGAGTAGCATGCAAACAGTGATCTTCAGACAGAGTAAATGCATGGAAAAATATACTTACAGCTTTTTTATTTATATGGTATGACTCTCCCATGCACAAACTAATGAAAAGTTGCATGTAAGAGTATGAAATAAAATCATAACACCTCCACTGTACTAACAAAACTGCCTAACACTTCAGTTCCATTTCATTCATTTGTCTTTACTATCTGCTCGCTTTATTAATCTTAGTTGTCTTATATGAGTCCATGAGTCTGACTGGACTTTATCTCATCATTTTACGTCTGCCATAGTAGTGTTCATCATGTTTAAGTTCAGGCATCGTGGAAGACAAACAGAATTCACACATATCTGGTTTTGCTCAGATTTCACCCATCATTCTGTATCTCAGTAGGAAGCAAATTTCCAAACTATCATACAGAATGGAGAGATTATATTTGGATTTTATTTATTGGTTGGTAGAACTGAAGATGCCCAGATCATGTATGGTCTAAGGCGAAGATGCAACATTTTCTGTTTAGGAAGAAAAAACAGAAATCTTTCTTGCCTGAGGCTGCTATGAGTTTGTAGTACTGAAAATAAAACTAATGACCTGTCTCCAGCTAAGAAAGAAACACCATGTGGATATCACAACAGTAACATGAAAGCTATTTATGATGTGAAAGCTACTTATGATCCTATCATTTGACCACACTATGATTAATTTTTACATCATGCAAATAAACTCTGGCAAGCATTAGTGTGACTTTCCCAAAACGTTTATCTCCTGCCATAAGGAACCGTCAGTCTGAATAGAAAAGGTCAGTTGCAGGCAAGAAGAAAGGGTAACACTTAAGTGTGAAATCTTTTGATGTAATTGGCCCATGTCCATACACTTATATTTTTATCGTGCTCCTTAAAAATCGTACACACAAATGCACACCAAAGTTCCCTCACTGTGCTTGTCTCTGCATAGCCTACCTTGTTGTTACATATATTGGGAAATAATCCATCTCTACTTCATTATCCTGCCCCTCCAAGACAGAAATCATGGCAGATTTTGAATTCCTGAAAGTAGCTCCTTTAAAAGGTGGTTTTAGATCTCAGAGATCAGTCAGAGTCAGAACACCAGGAACCCAAGAGAAACTCTTGTATTTCATGCAGCTGGAAAAATGATGAAACAACATCTAACATAAAGCAAATTGCAACTGTTAAAAGCAAAAGTCTTTGGGAAACAGTTTGTGTTTTATTCAAGGTACAGTTTAAAAGAAAGAGTAAGGCTGTGTACTTTATGAAGTTGTAGAAAATGCTCCTTCCCTTATTTAATAAAGATGATATATGCTGTATATTTCACTACTTGACTGTAATAGTTTTATATTTAAAATACTATCCATCTGAATTCACAACATTTGTAACTTTTTAAGGCACCGAAGAGGACGTAGTGAAGTCAAAGAAAACTTTCCGAAGTCAAGCTGTGGTAAATCAAAATGCAGAAACAGAGCTTATGCTGGAAGGAGATGATGATGCTGTTAGCCTACTCCAAGAGAAAGAGATTGACAACCTTGCAGGTAATTATGCTTTTCATTACAACTAAGATGAGCCAAAATGGTCTTCTCAAGTCATTAGTTCTTAATATTTGTGGTTAGTGTCTTAATAATATTGACAGCTAAGCATACAATTATGGTATGAACAGATTCTTTGTGTTCTAGATGCCTAGTCTAGGATGTCTTGCTTCTGTGAACTAAGGGAATAGATAACAAATCATCTGCCTGTTGCACAGTCTTTCAGCAGAGATGCAACAAATAGCAATACCTCAAATGCTCTTATTACTGCCTGTGACTTGTTGAAGATTCTGTAAAATCACTATGGAACCTCTCTCTGTTTTTGGTTAAAATGGAAGTGTGGACTAATTCCACAAGTCAGGGTTTTATGGGTCAGAGTTTGGTTGCGCACGTTCATGGCCTGATCACAAATGTCACACAGCTTGTAGAGAGAAACCTGCGCTCCTGCTGGCAATCACTTCTCTCAGTGATGGAGTTGAGGGATCTGCAGTATCTCAAACCATCTGTCACAGCAAGGGAAAAAGTTGCCTGTTGTAAGCAAGGACTAAGAAGGAATGAAACTGTAACCAAGCTATGAACTTTGTTAGTTTAGGATATGAGCTGGGAATGAATCCCCTGTAAATATGTACATGACAGAGCCCTTCTGGTCCTTTCTCCCTGGATGGAAGTATGTAGGGGGGTCTCAGTTCTCTCTGTCTTCTCTCAGGTTCTGTTACAACTCTGTTTGGATACAATACTAACATTCCTGGGAAAGTAATCTGGAAAGAAAGATATATTGAAAGTTTAAAATTTGCTCTTCTCTCAAATGGGATAAAAATGTGAGAACCATGAAAGGGAGAATGATGGGTTTTTTATATTACTTAGGAATATTTTTATTAAACTACTCCACTTAGGGAAAATTTTGTGATGTCTCAGGATTTTTTCTGCATAATTAAATTTCTGAAATAGTTATCTTTGCTCTTGCACTTTCTTCTGATGTCGTAGTGGAAATCTGTAGCAAGTATAAGGTCATAATGGTTGATATTTTTAAAAAAGGCAAAGCAAAAAATAAACTATCGCATAAAGAAGTGCAAAAGATGCCGACATGGAAGTTATTCTCATACTTTGAAACTAGAGCAGAGCAGAGTGAGGAAGTAAATCCATTTATTTGGGACCAACCTTTAATATATGATTAGCACAGTTACTATGTCGATCTGCTTGCTTACTCAATCTGCAGCTAACCATTGCTGAGACGCTGTTGTTTTAAGTCAATAAAATGGTGCGTCGAGCAGGACCATTAGTGAGACAATTTGATCAATGTCCTTTTCTCCTTTAGAATGAAAACTCAATACTGCTTTGGCTAAGTTCTTATGTCTAAAAACAATGCTTAAAACTAAATATGCATACAATTGCTATAGCTTAGAGACTTCAATATGCATTTACATTGAAATATTGATTAGAATTGCAGAGTGGACATGAAAAATTCTTTCCTAGTCAGGAAAACCTCAGAGCTAACTATGAAGTTCTTACATAGGCCTCAACACTGCCATTTTGCTCAAATACACTGATGCAACACAATCATTATAGCTACAACCCTTTGCAAAAAAAAAAAAAAACCACATGCAGAGGGACGCATTTCAATGTGTCCTTAATATAAGTTTGCAATGTGTCCTTTTACTAGAGATTACTATGGATATGACATCCCCTGCTCTTTCAGAACACGGCACAGTAATTCTAGTCTTTTGCTTTTAAAGTTTGTAGAAATGGGAAGATGCTGTCAATATGAGAAAACCAGAAATTCCACAAGTTGAAACAAATTGACTTTTGAAATATTAACAGGATTTTTGTCCTGATATTGAAAGAAATTAGCCTTTGTGTTCCCTGTAAACACTAACAAGGCAAGCAGGGCACCTCCACAGTGCACTTTTGGTGCTGTATGTGTACCAAATACTATGAACTTCTCAAAAGGAGTCTACATTACACTATTAGATTAAATGTTCTTGCTCATTTTTGAGACTTAATGGTCACAGAGAATATTGTATATGTCTTCTGTAAATTTTACCAATCTGTGAAAAAAAAAAGAGAATCCCTCCATATCCTCTATTTCACTGCATATAATGATGTTACTGTTTTGTGCAGTTTTCAAAATGTACAATGAGACTCTGAAACTGGAGTCTAGTAACTGAAATCAAGAAAAGCAGTAGGCAAGGAAGGAGAAGTTTATGCCTAAGAAGATTAGAACAACCTCTAATGGCTCTGAAGAGCAGGTCCATTCTCATCTAATTCTAAAGAGTGATGTAAATTCAGTTTATGGGATCTGAAAATCTTTTATATATTTAATTTCTGGTATATCACAGCATCATTTATATCTAGTTACTGTTCAGAACAGAATGACACGTAGAAATTTCTGATATGCCTCCAGTTTAACTTTATATCTTAAATCAATTTAAACCTAGTTTACAATGATTTGGATTGTCTCAGTAAGGGATAAGAATTAAACAAAATCATTATAAACAAGGTTAAAATTGATTTAAGATTGTCCACATTTAACTGAAGCAATTTAACGTAGTTTATTCCATGAAACTAAAGCACCTTTTAAAAAGACAAGGCCTTGGGTTTTAGAAAACTTTTGACTAAGAGAGTATAAATATTGCAATATTTTGATTTGTGGAGTTAAAACTAAAAAAAAAGGAAAGTTTGAAACAGATTGAGACTGTTCGTACAAAGTTATCTCTGCATACCTTTTGTTCCAGAGACTCTTTATAGTTTTTCATCAACCATGTGGCACAAATCAATGTAAAGTTCACTTTGATAAATTACATATGGGATGGAGATTTTTTAAATAATGATAGTTTGAAAATTTTTATTATATAGTCTTAGTTTTCCATATGTTGCAATGCCAGTTTGTCAGATTTCATTATATTAAGTAGCATTTTAATAAAATATAAAAATCAGATTCCATGTTACTATGGTCTTAGAATTATGACTTGTAAGTTTGCATCAGGATTTTAACTAAAGCAGGATTTTAACTCTTACAGTATGAGTTATCAAGATATGTTATTCTTGTTTTAGCATTTTTGTATTAAAATATTTTACATTTTTCTGTTTCAGTTTTAGCTCCCTTTCTTCCCAGACTGTTCACTTCAAGAGGCAAGTCACATCTCTGTTAGAACTAATGATTGAAGTAGCCCAGTCAATTTTAACAGTCTCCTAATATATTGTAAATCTGTGGGTAACACAATCAAACCTACTGTAGTTAGTTGATATTACTAACTCTTCTCCTTTTCTTTTTCTATATTCTAACACTGCAATAGGGCTCTTAAATACTTACCTTTTCTCTTAAGAGACTGAGAATGCAAATTTGCTAACAGTTTTTCTTCTGCTTAGTAGGTGATTTTTTCAAAACAAAAAATATGTGGATGTATTCTAATATCATAAACTCGCATTCTCCAAGGGAAGTATGTTTTAATAGATGGCTGATATTCTTTCCCAAACTTTTTGTTTAAAGCACTTCTCTTGCACTAAAATAAGTCTGAAAGAAATCCCCAAATCCAACAGAAACAAGTGTTGAACCACTGAGATTTTATGAATTTTACATTTTTTTAAATACATTTTCTTCTCTTTGTTATGAAGTTGCAGTTGGCTTGCAGGAGAATTGTTTGTATGCATCAGAGAGCAGAATTTAGTGACATTGGTGACACTTTTGAAAGATACACGTTCTGTAACTGGAGTACATTTCATCTATTTTGTCGTATGGCTAGTGGCAACAGTAAGTGGGCCCCAGACAACCGAAGTATCCCTGACAAAATAGTTCACTACTCTCCAAAGAGTAGTTTCTAAAAAGCAAAAAAGGAAATAGAGATAGGAGGATATGAGACTTTGGGTTATTTTAGGAAGACAAAAGACTTTGGCAGGCATCTGTCTGGTTACTTGCATGGGCTCAATCAACTCAGAATCTGGCTTCCTCATAAACCGTGGTGAATTGCAGCCTCACAACAGTCTTGCAAAAATAAATACATATTATTTGCTCCACTATGTGAGGAGATTGAGCAACTAATTCAAATAAACTCAAAGAAAGCCACTAACTGCCTTTAATGCATCTTAGTCTTAAGGTATCTCCACCTTCACTACAGAATCTTCCCTTCTGCCTGGATATCTGTCTGTAGGTGGAAGGAAACATCCCCCAACTACAATGTGCCAGGAAGGTGTGAGCGAGACACAGCATCCCAGCACTGCCCTAACTTTTAGAAATTTTGCACTTCGGTGTAGAAATATTTCTAGAAAGCAGCATTACTGCTCTTAAACAGGAGCTGATCTTCCATTCAAGTCCACATTGTCTTGAGAACTAAGTGTGATAAGCCCTCTATCCAGATTTCTTGGGAGTGTGCTGAGTGTATTGACTTACTGCCCTGTGCTAACAAACACACTAGGTCATGAGGATTTGACAGCTTGTATTATTATTAATGAGATATAAGACCTTTCACTTCCAGGTCATCTGTTTGAAGTCCAGACAAGACTGGTGGTAACCAAACATTATCAACATCTGTTTTGTGGCCTATGCAAAATAAGCCTTTTGTCTCATTTCAGATAAACTAACAGAAAAAAAATATTTGACATTGTAATTAGAGGAAATTGGAATAGTGCCAAAAGTTCTACTGCACAGAGTTAGTTACAATTGTATGGCAGTACCTAAAAAAAAAAAAAAAAAAAAGGAAATTATTTATCCCTTAGGGAAATTTTCTATTCCAAGTTTTAACAAAGAACTCATTTACATTTCTGAAATTATTTTGAAGCCTTGTACAGGGCCATATGCAGTAATAAAAACACTAACGTGTCAAGGAACTGCATCTAAATGCACAAAAAGCTCACAAAATAGGAATTTTATTTAGATTTGGAAAATCTAAATACAATTGACTCATCTTTATTTATGTACTATGTATTTGATATTTATACGTATACATATTTAGTTACAGTAACATTTCTTATGACTTAAAATGAGTTAAAGTTATGTAGGATCATTTTGATTGGTTTTGTTAATGGAGTTAGACAAAAAGTAGATTTCCTTAATTAAAGAAAAGCACAATAACTTGGGCCTCAACTGAGAAGGCAATTTTTCAAATCTCTCTCTGCTGCTAGAGAGCAAAGCATACAGTGGTCCCAAGAGTGTCCTCCCTGATATGTCCTCTCCTGCAAGGCTGGGAGAGCTCTGACACCCATCATGGGGTCTCCTTCTACTACTGCAGTTGCCGTCTGTACATCAGTGGCTCTGATAGTCTGTGAGGGTCCTGAGGGGCAGAAAGCAACAACCACAGGTGAAGCCCAG
The DNA here is from genome assembly GCA_013401255.1 of Urocolius indicus. NCBI lineage: Eukaryota > Metazoa > Chordata > Aves > Coliiformes > Coliidae > Urocolius > Urocolius indicus. The sequence continues at coordinate 437,191 of WBNH01010328.1, forward strand.
GAAGGACTGTAACAAGTATGCTTCCTAATAATTCTGTCTTAGCCTCCAATAGCTTGAACCTCTGAAACTTCCAGTCAGACATAGTAGTTATTCTCTTTCTCTTTTTTTCCCCCCTATTTTCTCTCCTCTCTCTTTTACTCTTTTTTTTCCTCACTCTTTTTTTCTCTTTGTCTTCAGGTGCCTAAGGCACCCGAGGCTTTTCCGTGCTTTATGTTTTTTTCTGTAAGAAAGTACATATGTATATGTGCACACACAAATACATCAATTAAATTGAAAAAAAAAATCAAAGTCTTGTAAGAAAACACACCTAAACAAGTCATAAATTATATTTCTCCCAGTTTTTCAAGTTTCTCAATGGAAACTATTAACTGAAATTTGCTTGTGCTAATGAGTATTTTTCTTCCCTCAAACTCGATTTTTCTTGCAAATTAGCATTCAAGATAGGAATTTAATTGGGTGAGGGGTTACTTCTTTGGGGAAAGGGCAGAAATGTGGAAGAAAAGGGATTCTTTTTCTCTTTTTATAGTAGACACGTAACCACACAAGCCTTGTACTTCCAAACATGGAAAATTTAATTCAGCCATATTTCCATAGCTTCTACTTGTTATATATTCAGATTTTGATTACCAAATCTAAGTATAAAAATGAAAAACATATTAGCATGTGTTTAATATAGAGTATAGATTTAAGCACAAACTGAAAAGAGGGATAATTTTGTATATGTAGTTGGCTTTCGCATTGAAAACAAAAAAGCCCTACGTTTTCTATAACATACTATTTTTAGACATCTCAGTGTTTATTCTAATCATTTTTTCTACATTACTATCCAAAATAGTTTAATATTTTATAAGGTGGTTGTCAGTCACATATAATAGTGCTCCTAAGCACAGCTTTGAAGATCTCTCTGTCTTTGTAGCTTTTACACTCCACTCATCTTCAACTTTTTTAAAATGGCAGCCAGATTTCCTTCTTTCCAAGCTTTAAAATTAAGACAATTCAAACTTTGTTGGTTTGTATTTACAGAAGCTTCTGAGAATTCTTACCGTCCACTCATACCAGTCTACTTAAATTTCTTTATTTTTACCTATAACTTGCAAAAGTATCTTTATTTGAGATTTCCCAGTCTGCAAAATTAGACTAAAGTGCAGCCTACAACTGCAAACTTGCCTACTACATAGGTTTGTAGCTTCTCCTTTGTCCCAGAGTACCACCTCCTGGATGGAACTGATTAGCTTATCAAAGGTCAAGCTGATGAGCCACCTGATACATAGGAGAGATTGCAGAAAGGCAGGCCTAGAAGTAAGGAGCTACGTGCCACCGTTCTGTATCTTGTTTCATCTTCACCATGCAATTGATTCCCATAGAAAAATGCCTGTAATCTTCATAGGAATGAATAGGAGCAGATCTAAGTGGGAATGTATCAAGAACTGTATTAACAATACCTGGTTTAAACTAAGCATTTTCATGGACATATGCATATGGATAGGGATTTTGCTTTTGTGCATTTTTTTTTCTTTCCACTGGTGTTAAAGAATTAAGTTCTGGGCTCCTCAGTTCAAGAGGGACAGAGAACTTCTGGAGAGAGTCCAGTACAGGACCACCAAGATGATCAGGGGACTGGAACGTCTTTCATATGAGGAAAGGCTGCGGGAACTGGGGCTGTTTAGAGAAGAGAAAACTGAGAAAAGATCTTATTTACATTTGCAAATATCTAAATGGTGGATGTCAGGAGGTTGGAGTATCCCTTTTTTCTATTTTATCTAGTGACAGGACAAGGGGTAATGGGATGAAGCTGCAACAAGAAAAGTTCCATTTTAACATAAGAAAAAACTATTTCACTGTGAGGGTGAGGGAGCCCTGGCACAGGCTGCACAGAGAGGATGTGGAGTCTTCTTAGTTGGAGGTCTTCAAGACCTGGACACCTTCCTATGCGTCCTGATCCAGGTGGACCTGCTTCTATAGGGAGGCTGGACTAGATGATCTCTAAAGGTAATTTCCAACCCCTACCATTCTATGATTCTGATTCTATGAAGTTAAAAAAATCAATCAAGAAAACAGTTTGGTTAGTCTTGGTTTCATTAGCCAGAAATCGTACAAGAGGCAGCCTCATCCAGCACATTTGTACAATCCTCTCTGGTAGCCTGTTACATGAGTGATTTTAGTTTGACTTTCTTTAAGTAACAAGATTTATGAGAATATCCTCTATCAACCTCTGTCTTTGTAACTTCTGAATGTGGAAGCCATTTTGAACAAACTTTAACATAGAAGTAAAGATTTCGGAAGCAATACGGTTCCTGCAATGAAATCAGGTTGATAAGGGGGGAAAAAAAAAAAAAAAAAAAGCCTACATGACAGAGCCTACTGCATTGGTTCTGCTTTTATTAGGTACCAAAGAATCTTTGTGGGAGAGTCTTCAGAAGTTCCTGAACGACGGGAAAGCAAAACATGGAATCAACCAGTAGATACAGTTACACTAGAAAGGGTTCTCTGTTGATTCTGGTGTTGTTTAGAGATATTCATATTTTCAGAAAGTTTAAATTACAACTGTTGCACTCTGAGATGGTTCTTCCAAATACATCTAGCAAGTTACATGCTGATTCAACAACTCATGTCTTTCTTTCCCCACATACATAGGAGCAGCTAACCAAATAAGTGAACTTCAAAATATCACAAGCTGTCTAAACATAACCCTTTTGCTAGAGTCTCAAGAAGTATAAGGCTTACAGTTTACTCTGAAGAGATTTTCCAGAATGGAGATTAGAAGACATGAAAGCTGAGGGCTCACATCTTTTGTTTCATTTCTAATCAATTGAACTCTATGAGCATGAAAATGGTACACAAGCTGGACTGTGTAAGATACCCATCAAGTCTGGTCCACTCAGAGTGGCAACTGGGACTTGATCCCTCATGTTCCTGACTCTAGAATGTTCTCTTGGTTCAGTGCTACACTGCACAGAACATTCTCTCCTTTCTTCTTCGAATATTAAATACGCTTTCCTAAGGTGTGTGTTTTTTTCTGTTATCTTTTGACTAAATAGACAGCTCCAGTGGCTCTCTCAGAGAAAAAAACTGTCACGTATGTGGACATTTTCAGCAGAAAATGAGGAGGAAGCTGGTGCAGGTCATAGTGTGTTAGTGTAGTAGACTAACATCTGGATGCAGTGCTTAACAATCAAGTTCTTAGTTTCTAAACCAGCTTAAATTACTCAGTTCTTCCAAGGTATAGCTTCAGGCAGAGCACACTGTATTAATCTAATTTTGAAGTGGCAAATGCATGCATTGCAGTAGTGAGGTCTCTATCTCAAATGTTTCAGTTTCTGATCACCTGTAAATGATTAAAGGGAGCCTTGATTATTATTAGTACCTGATCATCTGTCAGGTTGGTGCTCAAACACATCCTGGAACAATTCTCAAGCCACATAAGCCACTTGGAGCTTGAGCACATTTCAGAGATTCTCATATATGCCATAGAGCAAATCAGACTTTACCTGAAAAAGGTTAAAAAAAAAAAAAGTTGATTTTCTGAGTTGCTTTGGGCTGTCAGATAATTGTTCCATGGGACCTTCAAGGAGAAAATACCTAATAATTTTGACTTTGGTATGATAGTGACATTGTCTCTGCAGATTCTGTAACTGTTCTGTTAAGTGGTTGCTTTTTGTCACACTTTGAACAATACACAAGATACTTATCCCTAGGAAAACTGTGAAGAAAAAAAATATTTTCCCTCACGAAGAAGTAGTTTTAAATATTTTTGTTTTAAAGTGACCAGAAAAGCATGGAATTCAAATAATAATTTTCCTGTGGAGGTGCATATGTCACTGAATTAAAATGTATGGAAAACGTGTACTTGTTTGAGAGAAAATGACTTTTTTTTCTCTTAAGCAACATTCTCTTTTAACTATTTTTGCAGCCTCATCAGATTTTTATTTTTTTTACTATTTATTCACAGTTGTAATATGCAGGATTACTTTTATTTACATTTTCTTTTTAATCAAATACATTTATTTGCTGTTATGGCACCACTTAAGAGAATTGAGTTGCTGTAATAATTTAGTTATTCATGTTGAAAAAAGACTATTGAACTTGATCTTTGATGTTTGATGTCTGATACATGCTTTATGGAGGACAGGGGGGAATAGTGGGGACAATTTTGGATATCAGGGCCTATCCACCCTGGCAATTACATTTAAACAAACAATAAAAATCAGTCTGTCCCTCACAATATGAAACATACGATTGTGAAAGAGTAAAAAGTCAACAAAGTATGCTTGGATATCTCTGAAAAAAGGGAAAGAAATTGAGTTTGTTAAGTGACACAGGAGAAAAACAAGATTATTGTCATGTTTAGGCCTAGATTCTGGGTTTTGCAATCAAAAAGTTGTGGAAATTATTCCCTTTATTGAAACTGTTAAAAGTATATGTAAAGGGAGCTGTATATATACATTCTTACAAAAGCTTTGGCTTGAGCAAAGGAATTATTCCCTGTATCTGCCATAGTGGAGAACAAATTGGGGGCAACCATCCTCATGTAAGTTCAAAATATTTATTGCAAAAGTCTTTTTAAAGAGTAGCTTGAATCACTTATGAAGGCAATAGGAACAGAAAGACTAAATTCTGTGAGTTGTTGTTTTTGAGAGATCGAATATTGTTTCCTTGTTATTTACATGACACTGCATGTACTATATTAATGATGTAAATTGAGTGAAATATTTTTCTAACTGAAGAACTTTTCCCAAAGGATTCTGGTGCTTATACCTGTTTCTGCTTGCATCCTGTGTGGTTTGTCTAACAACAAACTGAAGTTTTTGTGTGTATGAGTGTGTGTTACTTGTAGACTGAGTATAAGGATTTGTAGTCATTTTAAATGCAAGTCAATGTCAGATAGATACACTTGGCTTCCGAGTTGAAGTGCTGAGAGAATTTTAGTTGTCTTATTTCAGGTACTTTAGAGTGACTTTTAATAATTATTGTTAATATTTAAAATTATTTTTAAAATATTGTATAAAATTACAGTTTCCAAATTGTTTTGCATAGTAGATTTATTAGTTTCAGCTAATCTGGTTTTTTTTTTTCCATGTTAAGGAGTATATGAAAAAAAGAGAGTTTTTGCTTTTAAAACAATATCAGATAAAAATTAAGCATGACATTATTCACTTTTTTTTTTTCAAAATAATTGCCAGTAGATTGTAAAATTAAATTGAACTACCTAATTGGATAGGTTTTCAAAGGATTTGTCCTAGCTAGTATTTCTTCATCTATAAGTAACCACCCAAATATTGTTTTAAAAGTTAGACTTTCAAGTGTGTAGCAGGTAAATTGCTTCTTTTCAGAATTCAGCATATAAAAGCATATATCTTATCTTACTTACAAATAATCACATCTAATCATCTTAGCAAAGATGCTTTGTCACTTTCAGTCTTATGAATGTAATGCATCTTTAGCTCTTACAATTAAAAATGACAGTTTATGAAAATTAGTGTTTGAAATATCAAGTTCAAAATACCACTCTTTCAGAACTTTCCTTAAGAAGTGTACTTTTACTGGTTTTGCTGTAGCAGATAAGAAGCTTTTTCCTCTTATAGAACTTTTCCCTTGCATTGACTCTCTTAACTTGAACTTGAAAAATACAAGAGCTAAGATACAAGAACTAAGTATAAGGACTGGAGTCTCGTTTGACAAAAATTAACAGAGAGGAAGAGAGATTACATTCGGCTTCTATTCACTGGGACCTTCTAATCCCACGATCATTTACTTTTGGAAAGAAAATATTATTTTAAAAGGTATCTGCACGGTAGCGTTTATTTTAGAAATGTAAATCACATGTGCCAACCACAGGGATCAGGCAAAGCGGAAAATTCTCCATTACAAGCAAGACCTGTGGATCCAAAGTGATTCCCAGTCTGTTTTTTAAGGCCCGAACTTCTTTGCTAGGTCGCTGCCTCTCTGCTGTGGGCCGTCCCGACCGGTTCAGAGAGGTTGCAAAGAGGCAACGAAATTATTAAGAGTCCCAACAACTGACAAGCGCAGTAGACGCACACACATTCCGGGCTATTCGGCGAAGCTGAGCAGCCACAGGTTGGCTTCCCTCCCTCGCCCCGCCCGGGGCCGGGAGACAATTGCCCCCGGTGGTGCCGGCGGCCGTGGCGCGGTGCGGGGAGCGCCGGGCAGCCCCGGGTGCCGGTGCCCCGGCAGCACCGCCCAGAGCGCGGGCAGAGCCGGCTGCTCAAAAAAAAGCTTCTGCACGGCTGCAGCCGCCCTGGGAATTCATATTCACATCCCCTGGAAAAGCGCAGCTCGCCTAGGGGCCGGGGCGAGGCTGGGAGCCGGCGCTCGTTATCTTTCCCGCATGCGAATGAGCCCGTCCCGCGGCTCTTGGCTCAGGTGTGCCTGGCTTTTGTTTCATTAGATTATCAATCGGGTACGGGTAGGGGACTTAAAGCTTACCGATACCTCGGTGCCATATGGAAAAATCTGCGGTATTTTGATTATGTTCTATGTAAACATTTTAATATCGGATCCTTAAAATCCAGAGACTGTCCCAAAGGGGATTAAAACATAATCCTCTCTCTCTATAGCTGTAGTGGATTAATTTCGTATTCTCTCAGTGGCTGACTTGCTCCCTGAAGGCTACAACAAAAAGATTCAGTGCTCCTTAAACATGCTATGGAATTGGAAGTTGTAATTGGAGATTTCGAAAGGACAAGTGTAAAAATGACACACTGTTAATACCGATTTTTTTTTTTAAATGTGTGCCTTCAGTGGGGGGGGAAAAAAAAAAAAAAGCGATTTTTTGTTAACTTATTTTTGAACACCCTTTTCTCCAAAATGCCATAATTTGACTTCTGTGTATTATGCTTTCTGCTTCTCCTTTACCAAAGAGAAAAAGAAATAAAAATAAACACAACAAATCCAAACCACCACAAGCAAACGTTTTCTCATCTGGAAAGTACAATGACACTTATTCGCATTTTAATATATTTGGCATATTTGCATTACAACAAATGTGAGGTGTCATTTGGGCAGAACCAAGGTACCAGGCTGGCAGCGCGGAGCCTTTTCTCTGGAAGAGGAGAAGACAAAAAATAATAATTAAAAAAAACCCATTTCCCCTACACTCAGTAACGGGCTTGAGAAGTAACTGTCCCCTTTCCTTCCGAATCCGCTCCCTGCTTTTTCAGCTCTGTCCACTCCTCTGATAAGTGAGTGCATTTCGCTAGCACACCCGCCGGGGTGCACCTATTGTCTTCCCCTGGATGTCAGATTATAGGTTTTGGCCTTTTGACCATTAAATAACGTCGGCTTTATTATTATTTTAGCCACACAACACCAGGGAAAAGAGATAATTGGATTAAATTGATGGTCTTCCTTCTGGGATTCAGCAAAGCCCACAGACGCCTCCTTAAAATGATAGAATATCGGGTCGTTTCCAGGACGCATCTTCCGAAGGCGCTTTTCTTTCCGCACAAAAGGCTCAGGCGCCCATCACTGTGCGCCGGGCCAAGCGGAGGCTCCCGGCTGCGCTGCAAAGAAGGGCGAGGGGAGGGTGAGGAGAGGGCAAGTGCTTCGGCGGGGCAGGGAGCCGCCGCCTACCCAGACCCCCCTTCTGTAAACACAAAGAAGGGGGGCCTGGGGAATAGAAACCCAAATCCACTTGTAATCGTACAAGAGAATCGGGCGTAATTACTTGAGCAGCCCAGATGAAGATTGATGAGGTTTTAAAGCGGCGTTGCGGATCGATCGCCCGGCCCTTTGGAGCCCGCCGCCGGGCTTCCCCGGCTCGGCTCGGCTCGGCTCGGCTCGGCTCGGCCCTCCCTTCCCCTCCCTCTCCTCTCTCCCACCGCGATGGGAGGGAGAGAAGATGGAGGCGAGATGAGAGCAGCAAAGCAAGCCCGACGCATGTGATTCCGATCAGCTGACTAGGGTCAAGAGGCTACCCCGCTTTATTAGGAGATGGAAAACAATAAAATGAGAGAAAATAGAGTTTGTATCAATATTATCCAGCCTGCCACGCTGGGCTCCTGAAAGCTGTCACTGAAACTGTGCGTTTTAGCTTGCCCTCATACACACAGTAATCTGTGCTTTCCTCTTTATTTATTTTACAGCGTAAATGACAAAACATTGTTCAATATGGTCTCAAATTGGGTGTTACGGTAAAGTAAAACATTAACAACATGACAGTTAGATGCGCCGATACAGGACTAATTTGGGCTAAGTGAGTAATTTGAAGTGTTGCTTGCAAGATCTGGTAATAAAAATGTGCAGGCAGTCCCGAGGTTAGGAGAAGAGGTTGCATCCGTGCCTGCTAGCCTTCGTGCACACTGCAGCCCAGAGCTTGCACTCACCTCTCCAGGCCCTCCGAACAGGCGCTGCCTTCCTCCCCAGAGGCACGAGTGTCTGGGGACAGCATCTGGAAGGGTATGCAGGCCCTCTTTGCCATCTGAGCAAGGTCCTCCATATTGCAAAGGGGAATCCAACCGCATGAGGCAACCAAAGCTCTTTTAGGGTTCAGTAAGATGATCAGTTTGCCAGTTTCAAAAAAGTGTGTCAGTGGGATGCTGTACCCAGTTTCTCAGTACTGAGGCTTTTATTATCCATATGTCAGCTGTGTGTTTGCGCACGCATGTGGATGTGTGTGTTCATACAATGTATATACAAATTGCCCTACACGCTTGACAAATCTAACAGGTTAAATCTAGGACAGTGTTTTATATTTAACCTTTTCCTTTAAATAGAGAGGCAAGCCGGCTTCCTAAAACACAAACACTGTCAGCTATGTCAGTAGATTGCGTTGATTTTGCAGATAAGGTGGTGAAAAAGCGATCCCCTGTTGTCTCTTGCATTAAAGCTGCAGGGTTTGGGTTTTTTTTTTTTTTTTCGCGAATTAAATCCTAACAATTTGCACGGAGAAGGCTGCCTTTTGTAATAGGTTTTCCCCTTCCCATCCTTTCAGGGACAGTGCAAGCGCCTCGTTAAGGAATACATTTCAGCGAAATATTGTTACAGTATTTTTTACAGGATTAAGTGACAGCGAGTTAAAATAAAAACGATCTTCCCGTAAATATATTTAACGGCACTAGCTTTTGTGTGCGTGTGCTAAAAAGTAGGGTACAAAAAATAAAATACAACTTTTCTAGATACTTTCAGAGTTGAAGTTTAGATCTAGAGTTAAAAATCATGCCCTCGGGCTTCTCAGGGTAAGTGTGGCGGGCAGGGGCTGCGGGCTGTCCTGCCGCCTGTCCGACCTGGGTCCGGACCCTTCGCTGGCAGGTCGGCGCTGCACGTAAACAGTCGCCGCTATCGCACATAAACAGCGATAGTGTTAACGAGGAGCAAAAGGGCATGGAGAGAGAGGGGACCTATTCTTAAGAGGCAGCTATTGCTCACTCTGACTCCCTTGAATTTCGCTGTTGGCTGATTTACCTTGCAACCCCGGCGCTCACAAACTCGCTTCTGCCCTGAGTGCGGAGTTCAAAGCGCTGACCGCGGGCAAGAGGGGACTAAACACAGCTCTGTACAGAGTTTATTAGGGGGCTCGCCGGGCGCTCGCTCGGCGGAGGGAAGGGGAAGGGCCACTGGGGATGGACCAGCAGAGCCCCTCCAACCTGACGCCGCTGCCCTTGCCTTGCAGGCCCCGTGGTGCTCAGCACGCCGGCACAGCTCATCGCCCCCGTGGTAGTGGCCAAGGGGACGCTCTCCATCACCACCACGGAAATCTACTTCGAGGTGGACGAAGATGACCCGGCCTTCAAGAAGATCGACCCCAAGGTGAGTGTGCCTATCCCCGATCTTGTCCCCGCTCCTGCCTCCGCTCCCAGCGCACGTGAGCCGGGGCCGCCCCCTCCCTCCGAACTCCGCTCCCGTCTGCCGCCTCTCGCTGCCTTGTATTAACAAAAAAAAAAAAAAAAAAAGAAAAAGAAAGAAAGAAAGAAAGAAAAAGCGCAATGTATTAATGATATTAAATCCTCTATTACGGTAGCGGGCGCGTTTTCCAACAGCATTTCGTTCGATGCCTTTGTATGAACATGGTCAGATTTAGTAGTTAAGCCAATTGCTCTGAAATCCCTGGAGAGAGCAGCAGTCCCAGCCCGCAGCCTTCCCGAGGCACAGCGGAGGGGTTTACCCCTTGCAAGAACAGCGGAGAATCCCGTTATGTAAAGAACGTTATTCTCCACTCCCCCGAAAATGGTGTATATTTGTAAGCACTCTTGAGTAATGAAATGCAAGCTAATGCTTATTTTCGGGGGGGAGGGGAAGAAAAAAAAAAAGGACAGGGGGAAATAGGAATGTATCCAAGCCTTGATTCCTGGGAAAGCTCTGTTTTTTTCTGAAGTCACTACTAGTTCCCCAGCGCCGCCCCCACCCCCCCCCCTCCCCCGAAAACATCCACCCCAGGCGCAACAGAGCAGGGGTGCGTGACTTGAGCGGAAACCTTTTCGTGGGTTCCTCCCTGCGGGAAGAGACAAGGGGACTACCACGGGACGAGGAGGAAGCATACAGAAGGGATGTGTTTTACAGGGCGCTCCTCTCTCCTGCATCTCTTGTTATTCTTATTGCTGTTTCTTTATTTCTTTGTTATTGCGCTGAAAAAAAAGAAGAAGTGTTCGAAAAGAGTGAATAGGGGAAGTATTTTGTAAAAGACTTTAGAGTGGGGTTTATTGCTGCAGAAATCTCGTAAATTTCAAGAAAATGCTAGCGACCTCGTCTGAATATTTTTGTAATAAGCTGATTTCTCTTTGACAAATAATTTCGCAAGCTCGGAACTTTCTTCTCAGTGGTGTGAAGGGAAAAAAAAAAAAAAAAAAAAAAAGTTCTGCCAGACTCGCTGGGTGTAACGGTTTCGTTAAAGTGCACCCACTGGAAATAGTTCCTGGTGGGTGTTACACAGGCGATGGGCCTCTTTCAGCACTTGTTGACTGTCAGGATACTAAACAAACCCCGCGTGGTTAGTTTGCGTTTTGATTTCAAAGCCACTTTAAAGACGCACCCCGAGCATGACCGAGCGCTGCAGGACGGTCGGCAGTGATGGGTAGCTTTTGCAGTTTTGTAGGCGCGCATATGTTATTCCCTCTTAACGCCTTGGGAGCGCAGGGGCTTGGTTTCGGGGAGTGCAACTGGCAATCTTATCACATTCAGAAGGGATTTGTAGGTCAGAAGTAATATTGTTCACTTTATTGGCGCCGGCTTGAACCTTTCACTTAGAAATTTTATTCTCTTCTTTATCACCACTTGTGCCAAAATGCCACTTCTGTCAGGCTCACTGCTTACTCAGTACACTGACTGCTCCAGGGAAATGTTGTGTTTTCTCAGCTTTGTTCAAAACCTAGCAGAAACACATCAGCACCGTGTACTAAACCTTCCTAAAACAGATCTCTTTTCTGATGGATGAAAAAAAAGTGTTACTGCATTAAGAACTGCATCGGTATCTGGTGGTCATCTGGAGCAAAATTCCAGTGTATTTATACCACCAATACTTCCCTGCTCTACATGGCTAATCAAAATGCAAAATCAGGAGGCTGCCCTTAAGTTTTCAACTTTACAGGATTCAAGTAACTATCCACAGAAAGGCAAAATTCACAAAACACAGTTGCCTCTGGGTTTTCAAGCAGAAAACTTCATCCGATATTGAAACGCTTACCCATATGCGTTTTACTTCATTTATTAGCTTGTAATTAAATAAATCAGCAACAGAAATTAAAATCTAAATCACAAAAGGTAATTATCCAGTGTATTTCAAGTGCATTTTCAAATATATAATTCCAATATTCAAGCGTTATTATATAAGCAGAATCCAAATTTCTTTTGAATATATTTAAATAACATTTCAAGTATATTTATGGAATGTTAGAAATAGAACAAGCAATATATATGAAACGAAAAATGTAAACTTGTTAAGTTCAGACACTTCAAAAGACAATTAACAAAAATACCATGATAAAATCTACCTTTTTAAATGGTATCTTCTCTTTAGCAGAAAATGTCCTTGAAGTATCCAAAATGGCAATTTAACTTCTGTTCACCAAATCACAAAACACCAACATCCACAATTTCAAAGACAATGTGAGATCACAATATTTGATACAAATCAAAAGGTACATTAGGGTTTGTTCAGGTGGCATATCCAAATAGCTTTTACTCACAGAGGGTTTACATAAAAATACTGGGGTTTGTTATAATCCGTTGGTACCGTTTCTAGGCAAAATGGTCGCAATCATGTTAAATTATGGCCAGTTTTCTTTTCCGGGTCGTGTTGGGTTTTTTTTTCCTCCTTTTTTTTTTGCTTTAATTTTTTTTTTTTTTTTCCACGGGGATCCGCAAAACTCTGATGGAGATGAGAAGAACGATACTTGCTGTTCTGATTTGTTTATCTGTGAAGAGCCTAAGCTATATTCCTTTTAAAAAGAGTATTACTTGTCAAGTGGAAATATTTGACTTTTCGAACAGGCAGCTGAAACTTCATCGGGATGTGTCGGTCAGATTGGTTTTTATAGTTACCCTCTAAAGTTTCTCTAAACTTTTCGGGTTGGTAAGTATTTCCCTAGCCAGTCGCCACGTTTGTTTGGCCGCGTTTTCCAGGGCCGAGTGAGGTTTGCCCTGAAAGAGGTCTAAGTTGGGCAAGAAGTAATGCGGGCACCTCCTGCACTGGAGGCAGGAGATGAGCTGCAGTAAAATCCCGTTGAGCCGGTCCCCCAGGCACGACTCGTCCCAGTCCGACTCGCGGGGGTGCTTTTCGCATTCGTAGGAAACCAGAGTCTTCATGTGATAATTATTCAAGGGCTGGCCCGGCAGCTCCAAGTGACGGTCCCGTAAGGTTTTGAGGATAGAGAGGCATTTCTTCCTGCAGCCGCCCATCTGCAGTCTGTTCTCGGCTTCGGCGAACTGCAGCACCCAGGCATCGCTCTCGGCCGAGCTCTGCTTGCCGGCCAGCGAGTGGCACTCCTTGGATAAGAGGTTGAAGCCCTCCGCCTTGACCTCCGCCACCCGGTTGGGTCCCGGCCAGGGGATGTGGGGAAGCGGCCAGTGGGCAGCACTCCGCGGCCAGATCCCCGTGCATTTGAACGCCGGCGTGATCTGCACGACGTACCTGTCCCTGATCCTCAGCTTCACTTCGCTGGTGTCCGCCACCATCTTTACCACGTCTCTGTAACTGCACTTATCCACGGCTTGAGCCACCAGAGTCTGAAATCTGGACCGGATTTTGCGAGCGGAGAGGTAGCCAGACGCCGTGATGAACTCCACCCAGAGGGACATACTCCTCTTGCGCCCGTCGCTTAACTTTAACACCGCGCAGCCCGGCAAGGAGCCGTCGTCCACGAAGTTGAAAACCCCCATTTGGTTCAGATACAGCACGACTTCAAATTCCGTCGGGGAGATGACTTCCAGCCCCTCGTAGCGATTGTCCATCTCGTTCAAGGAACTGATGAAGCGAGGCTCCTGCACCTCCACCTCCTTCAGCACGTCCGAGACCACTTTGCAGACTTCGCGGATCGTTTTGGCGATGGCGGCTTTCCTGGCTTGGCATTTCTCGTTGTAGTATTTATTCAGATGATACACCAGCTTGGCCTGGGCCGCGATCATGTTGGGGCAGAGATCCGGATTGTATACCGGAGTCTCGCAATAGGCTGTGGGATCCAATGCGGCTGCTAGGGCTGGAGCCAACTTCAGAGGAGAAACAGGCTGCCGCACTCTGAAATCTAACAAATGTTTTGCAAAAATGCGCTGGGGCTGCTGCTCCTCAGATGCTCTCTTCCTGCTTTTTTAGATCAAGCCGTCTTGAAGTGTGTGGCTGGGGNCTTTTTTTAAAGGGTCCGTAAGTGAGAGGAAAGCAGGGAGAGCTGCACCTTCCCCAGCAGCAAGAAAAACAAAAGTTGCACTGAGACACAGCGAGGCTTCCAGTAGTCAAAATAATAAAACCTCTTCGTATTTATTTATGTTTTCCCGTAGTAATCACTGTGTGTATGCAGGGTGCTTAATCAGATGGTGTGGGAAAAAAAAAGTGCCGTGCATGTGTGTGTGTGTGTGTGTGTGTGTGTGTGTGTATATGTCAGAAGAAGCTGGCTGTTGGTTTGTATAAGAGCCCAGATGCACTCGTGTGGAAATTATAAAGGCAGGGCCAGGCAGGCGGGCGGCCAATCGCCACTGGGCTCGTCACTGCAGCCTCTTTCAGCTCAAACCCGGCTAATTAATCCCTCTCTAGGAGATAGATATGTACACACAGACACACATACACAGGCACATATAGAAAGGTAGAAGGTTACTGGCAGAAAAAAAACCCGCCCTGGTCATCTGTACGCTCGGAAATCAAGAGAAATCGCTCTCCTTTGGGTGTAACTTGAAGGGTATTGACGTTTCTAAAGGATTTGGCAAAACTGTGCCTCTCTGCACTGAATCCTTGCGTGTTTCCCCACGGCTGGAGACGTGAATGCAGGTGTATTAATGGGCATCCATCACCTAGGGAGCTACCGACCGTGCTTGCTCCGGCAGGAGCAAGGGCATAAATTCATTAACTCACACTTGGTGTCACGTCACGCTGTCCTTTCCTCATGATTGTTGTCTATAACTGTAAGCGAGAAGTATTTTGTTGTTTTGTTTTGTTTTTTTCGCCTAAACCGACCAGTGAACATGGTAGCAGATTCATGGCAAAATTAGTGTCCTTTGGAATAAAATATTACGCAAAACTCCACGATTTGCATTGTTTTAGAAGATCTTCTGACGGGCTCTAATCGATTTTGAGGTTTAATGCATTTCGGCATTGTCTCTGCCTTGCTTTTTGTGTTTGTACCCTACGTAGGGAGAATCAGTCGCTAAATGTGCCTATCAGGTCGTTTCCACGTTCCCTCTAGAACTCAAGTAGCAGATATGAACTGTAAATTTCATCTGCCGATTCTTAGCTTCGGTTTTACATTCCATATAGCTCTCCGGTATGTTATGAAGAGTGGACGTTCAGCTGCTTTTTGAGTCGCACTATGACTGTCTATTAATTTAAAACCTGGTCGATTTACCGTATCGAGAGCTCTGCTAGCAAGCTGCGTTCAGTAAATGTGCACACGGGAGGGATGCTAGCGACTGCAAACATGCTGGCATGCTGCTAATCTGACAGTTTGGCGTTTCGTTGTGTGATGTGTAATTAGCAAATTTCGCCTTCGGTACTTTTTAAGTGTTAGTAATCCGGACTTCTATTTGCAAAGAAAAAAAAAAAAAAAAAAGAAAAAAGTTGGGAGTGGGAAACTCTCCTGCTTTGCAGCATCTACTGAGCTGAACTTCAAGAGAACACTTTTATTTATTTTTTATTCTTAAAAAAAGCACATCCTAACAGAAAAGCTTTCTATCGCTTGGCATTTTTAATCTATTGCCCGATTACTAATTCTTAAAGTAACTGTCACAGGCATATCCATCGCTAAAGAGAAGTCCCACCGCAAAGAACGCTTATTCAGCGTATTAACGCGACCAACTTTATTGCACATAGCGAAGAATTTCTGACTTTTGTGCCGCCCGGTCTGACACTGGTGCTCCCCGTGCCGCTTCCTAATGCAGGAAATCATTTTCTGCTCACGAGGAAAGAAGGGCGAGTGCTGTCGTGGGGCGCCTCGCTGAAAAAAACTGCAGGTGACAGGTCGTCCGGAAGAAACATTTCCTCTTCTCGGCCGTAGCCCCCTGGCCGACGGCGGAGGGCGGAGAAGCGGCAGCTTTCTGGCCGTATAGGCCGAAGAGGAGCTGCTTTCCTCCTGTTTTTTTTTTTTTTTTTTCCCTCCTCCCTCCGGGTGGTTTCTCGGCCAGGCGCCAGGAGGGACACGCGTGGCTGCCGTGGTCGCGACAGACCCGGCGGCGGCGGTGCAGCTCGCCCGCTCCCCGCTCCTCGCGAGCCCCCCCGAGCAGTGCAGCCGCCGTCCTTGCTCGGGGCTCGGGGCTCGGGGCGCTGGCAACCGCGGCCGCTCGGCTGCGGACGTCCGGGGACGGCTCCCCCCGCCTCGCCCGAGCAGGCGAAGGGGTCCCGGCTGAGTCCCGGCTGGCTCCGAGGGGACGGGCAGCCGCCTTCCCGCTACTCGTACCGGCGGCTGCCCTCGGGAACGTGGAGAACCTGCCGCAGCGGCGGGGTAGGCGGAGGTAGCCGGCCCTCTCCCTCCCCTTCCGCGGGCTGCCGGCGCGCCGAACAGCCGTATCGGCGGCACAGCCGCGGCTCTCGTCGGCGGGGGTGGACGAGGAGGCACCTCGCCATCCCGGCACATCCCGCCCCGCCGCCCCCGCGCATGGGGCCCGGGACGACCCACCTCCCCCCTTCCCGCCCGCCCCTCGGGACCGGGAGCGATGCCTGTCGCGCCCTGCCCTCAGATACGGGCGCGGCTTTGGCTGTGACAGGGCACGGCCGGGCGACGTGGAGGAAGGAAAAGCGGAGAAGTTGGGTCCAAGTCGGTCGAGCGGGTTGCGGGACCCGCCTGGTGCGGGGGCAGGACGGCCCGCAGCGGCTCTGGCCCCGGCCCCGGCCCCAGCCTGGAGCGGCGGCTGCTCGGCTCCGGAGCCTGCCGGTCCCAAACCTCCGGCCCTGCCTCGTCGAGGGGCGGCATCTTTGCGATTTAAATAAGAAAGAGCTCCTTCCCCGCGAGGTTACGAGCCGGGGCCATGTAAAAACGAAAGTTAAAGCCAGCGGACAAGCGGTTGTCCCTTCCTGCCATCTCAGCCGAGGGAACAGCCTTTCCCCGCGGAGGTGACACTCCAGCCCCCCGTTCAACTTCTCATCGCTCCAGCTGCAGCAGAGCTACACGTTAACCATGGAATCGTTTCGGGAGAGGTTTTGTTTGGTTTCGCCCCGTGGGTTTTAGCTCAGTAAATCCAGTTGCTAAAGGCAAAAGGCGGGAGGTCATACCTTGAAGCTGTGAAAAGTATTAATTTTCATATTGTGGCAAAATTAATTGAAATAAAACCAACATCGTATAGCCGGGCTTGGATTTTTTCCAATATATAATACTAGGATTAACCTATGGTATCAAGTAATACAGACTATGCGTATTTATTTTGTCTTGGTGGCTATAGAAAACATTAACCTCAGCCTTGTCTGGGACATATTTAGCACTAAAGGTTGCTGTTAACTTCACTACATCATTTCATTTCACACATACACAATAAACACTTGGTATTTGGAAAATTTTTGGGTTTAGACATCGCTGACACCAGTCAGCTACTGAAATGTAACTGGTAAGTTGGCTCGACCATTTAACGTGACGAGAAGTGGTAGGTTTGGTTTAAATTAAAAAAAAAAATTGTTATCTATCTGACTATATGTGATATAAAATATGAATATTTTCGAAGCTTCTGACCACGTACTGCAGTTAGTTTGTCTCTGTAGTTATTAATGTGTCCTTCATAAATTACAAAAGCCAGGAACACCTTTTCATCACTGAGTTTTATTTTTATGTATATTGAGTTGTTCTGGAAAATCGAGATTAAAATCAGCTCATTAAAATGATGATTGATCATTTGTCATGATAATGACACCATATGATATTCGTGGCTTTTACCAAATTACCGTTTTCTAGATATTTTCCCCTAATTAGAGGGTATTATAGCAGCATTTGTTGAATTCTGTGTGTTATTTCAAATCTTTCAAACTGCAGTGCCTTGTCACATAGTGCT
The DNA here is from genome assembly GCA_013401255.1 of Urocolius indicus. NCBI lineage: Eukaryota > Metazoa > Chordata > Aves > Coliiformes > Coliidae > Urocolius > Urocolius indicus. The sequence continues at coordinate 454,816 of WBNH01010328.1, forward strand.
CATATTAGCCAAAAAGCCAAATGGTGTTGAAAATCTTTGACTTGCAGGTACTCACCCACGCCCTCCCAGATGTAATTTTGGGGAGAAAAAAAGAAAAGAAAAGAAGAAAGTTGCTATATATAAATTTCACCAGCAATTCCTTTTCATATGGGGAAAAGTGTGAGTTAAAATGCACATGCAGTTGCAGATGCACAAAAAGTGCTTGCATTGATATCACTTTATATTTCTTACTGTATAGTGATAGTTCTTCCACACACAACTGCTCATGAATTTTAAAGTTTTATTATTTAATATCTGCCTATTGCGCTAGGGAGCTAAGAAAAAAAAATGAAGCTGGATTGATTAAATTATTTATCCCTACTGCTGAAGTGAGTTTGAAGGCTCATTGAATGTATCTGATTTCTTGGCTCCTCTTTCTCCCCTTCCCCCCTCAATTCATCCTGGTTATTTCATCCATATCATCCTGCCAGCAACAATAAATTTACTTTTTTTTCAAGTAGGAAAAGATATTTGTGCTGCGTTTGCTTGAAGTGTCAGTTTATATAAAATAGGCAGCATCTTCTTTTTTTTTTTTTTTTGTTTGGTGATAGAAGTTGATGGTACCTGCAATTTTCCGTATTACGGTTTGTAGTTTACTTTTTGACTACTCTTGGAAATTTAGAAACAAATGAAAAGTTAAGTTTAAACATAAGTTGCTACGTATTTGCAAAAGTTCTATTTTAATAACATGATAGACTTCATTACTTGGACTTTTGAATACAAGTTTCTGTATAGTTTGGGGTGCAAATATTTTTCTTACCTTATCTTCTGTTTCCTGCATTTTTTACTTTTGTGAAAAATAAAAAAGGGAAAAGTAGTGTAGCTTCTTTTTGCAGCACACAGGTAGCATTCATTAGTGCCACACTTAACATTTGTGTGTTTTGTCTTCCCATTTAAAATAAAAAAACGTTAAAAGAGTTTGCATTAGTGTTGGACTTTGTCATCCTAAACCTTATGGATGAATTGTTAATACCTTAAATTCCTCTAATCTGCAATCTGCTAAGGGGAAAAAAAATCCCAGTAATTGATTTGTTTTCTTTAAAATGTTACGTCTCTAAACTAAACATGGAGCTTGCACAACTGTAATTTTAGCTGGAACTGCAGTAACATTCAAGCAGGGAAAAAATGTATTGAATTATTCATTTAGTTCACTTCTCCCTAAGCTTCTCCAAAGCCAGACGTTCCTTAAAGTACAACGTTTTATTTAAGCAGTCCAACACTGGTTTGGTGGGGTTTTTTTTTTAAATGTTTCCTGCTTGGAGAATGCTCTTTTCTGCTGAACTGCAAGAAGAGTGTGGAGTCAGTGGGGATTAGCGCCTTTTAATCTGCTACATCTGTAGTGGGTCATCCAACACTGCAGAGCTCTCATTACTCTCTCATGCTGTATATGATTAAATGACTGAAAATATTCAAAGTTGACCTTGAAAATAAAGCTGTACGTGTTGGATGAGCAGTTTCTGAAGACTTCATGTCTAAACTCACTTTTCCCCTTGGTAACTTCTAGCTTTGGAGTACTTTATCTGAGAGAGGACTAGAGCAAAATGTAAGGCAAAACTAAAGTGTAGGGGCATTTAAAATGCATTATTATATAAATTATGGCATCAGTCAGCTTGTTCATGGTATGTTTTATGAGTAACCCAACATCTTATTAGCCCAGTTGAAGTGAAGAGGTGGTACGTCTAGAGGATACTTATTTTTTGTGACTGGTGTTTTTCTGTAAGTTGGGTTCATATGGAGTAGCAAAATAAACTACATCAAATTGTAGGTAGCTGCTAGAGCTGGTGGAACCAGCAGAAAACATGTTGCTTAATGTCTTTGATCCCTAGCCTATATAAAACTGCAAGTAAGCACCATCTTTTCATATACATGTTGTCATGTTATGTGTGCGTTGCTAATTTTCATGGTGCCAATTCTTAAGTCTCTGTAATTCAAAGTGAAACATGTCCTCTCTTTACAATAGCATGGGCATGGTAGGTTGCCCAAATAATGCATTTGGTCTCTATGTATAAAAAGACATGCTTAACATATTTCAATGCAGACATATTTTTTAATGTAGTGTATAACTCTTTGATATTTTCTTTCCAAATAATCGTGAAGGGAGGAGTTGAGTGAGTTGGTTGTGAGTGATTAATACATTTCATTGAACCTTATGAAGGCCCTGATCCTGCCAATGCACACATGGTTAGCGAAACATTCAGCTGGTTCTGGTGAGGTTGTGGGCTTCTTCAGAGTCACAGTTAAAAGCATAGGCAGTTATTTGCGGGATCAAGGCCAAAGCAGAATAACACTTGAAGGTTAACTTTGAATAGGATGAAATACAACGTGCTTTTAAAATATCTATATACATCAACTACCTGCGTTGGTAAGGAAATGTATTTTTGGCCCAAAAATCTACTCTTCTATCAAGCAGAACTTCTCTAATAATTTCATTGTGTTTTAACGATAGTGTTTAATCAGCTTCTTGCACAAGGACAGTGCAGTTTTGTTCATATTTTAACAAGACGCTCCCACAAAAATGCTTTCCATGACCTGCTCTAAAGCCTTTACAAAGAAATAGAGGTTATTCAGAGAAATGAGTGAAAGATTATGTTTTCAAAACTCTATTCAAACTGTATTTTCTCCTGTACTTTTGCATATTCAGGACTATTTCTGTAACTAAAAAGGTACAGAATCTTTTAACAGTCTTAAATATAGACAACCTACTTGCTAAAAACATTTATTAATTGTTCCTAAAAATATCCTATTTATAACTGAAATATAAAGATGCTAGCCAGCTTATTATTTAAGGAGAAAGGGTAGAGATCTGTTCAATAAAAACTTGATACTTAGATTTTTTGACCTTTAGAATGTATTGGTTTTCCCACCACCACTCCAAACTTTTTTTCTGAACTGGTGGAACGTTGTCGTTGTAGAGCATAATACTTTATTTAGGGTAGAAGTGAGCCTCTTATTAGAGCATCAAGTCACTCTAGCTCCTCTCTTATTTGCATTTGAAAATTTAACCTAGATCACCTGCTGTCCTTCCTACTTTTCCTTACCATTTTTTCATCCCAACTCTAGGACAGAATATAGAGAACTGGATCCTTTGTAGCGTATTGCTGGGGGTTTTTAAATTTCTTTTTGGCCAACATAAGTTTTAATGAGGTGGATTTACTTATGTTGTGTGACATACTCAAAATACATGTCAAAAATAGACTGCAAATATATTCTTTCTTACTTTTTGGTCATTAGAGTGGTAATTTTAAAGTTATGCAGGGTGTACTGGCCTAAGAGTGATTCCTGTGATGGACACGATTCTGTCTTTTCAGTGATTGTTTTACATTTCTAATTCTTGCTTTCTTCTGCAAGTTATTTCGAGGAATGAACTGGCTAATTTGGGCTTCATTTTTTGAAAATAACCTTATCAGAAAGAAAAAAAGTAAGTGCAGAAGTCTTACTAACCCTCTGAAGCACAGAAGCGTATATGGCAGATGCTAGGTTGTGCCATAATGCTTGCAATTTTCAGCTACGCTTCCAAGACCTTGCTTCTTTCAATAGGTAAATGATAGCAAGTATGTTGGTCTATAGTTTTTTCATTATAGTTTTATATTTTTCATTACATTCTGTCAGTGCATTTATTATTTATTATTAGTCCTTACGTGTAGAGATGAAATAATATATCTGTTTGCTTTGGCAAGCCCATTGTTTCTAATCTTTTTTTTGTACAAAATTGTGTAGATCTGTGAGGATGTTTTCTTCTACACATACTGGTCAGGTTTTTGACACAGAGGCCAAGAAAAAACTTTTCAGGTTAAATTCATAACTAACCTAATCCACTGTTGGTAGGCAAACTGCATATCTCAATGGGGTGAAAGAAGTCCTCTCTTCCTCACCCCCCTCCTCAATTCTGTTCATTTGTTTTGTTCACCACGCTGCATTAACACAGTTTTCCCTTGTGTGCATCTGCCAATGTACAATTTAGCCACGGGCATCTGTAGACCTTGTGGTGATCAGTATTGCAGGCAAAAGCCATATGTGTTTAAATAAAAAAAAAACTCTTTATTTCATTTGCTGTTTTAACTGGATGGATAACTTTTGTGCCTCAAGACAGAGGAAGAGAAAATACAGAAATAATTAATTGCCTCTATTCTTGAGGCAGTTTCATTTTCCCTCTCCAATATGGAATGCTTGTCAGCTTCCCTGATAAATGACTGCATGTATTTGCATAGATTTTACATTAACACAAAAATTAGTTTTATTTGTGAAAAACTAGTTTACATAATAATGCAGAATCTAGCATTCTGGATTATGTTTCCAAATTTGAGAGACTGTGAAGAAACAAGGGTTTTTTTCCTTCTTTTTTTCAAGAAATCTGTTTGTTTGTTTGTGTTTAATGCCAAGGCATATTAGTTTTTAACTTTGTATTTTGTTTTTATACAACTAACCAAATCAGGATTTTTTAATGTTTATAAACAATTTCTTCAATCTCGCATATATGGAATAATTGATGATAGTATGAAAAAAACCTACTTTTTTCATAGGCTTTTTACACATACCATTTATTAAATACACTCTTAAATATGAATATATCTGCCAAATCTCATGGAACTCTTTAAAAAAAATATTGTTGCAAACTTAACTGTTAAATACACTCTAAGAATACACTAAGATTCTAATACTACTATTAAAACAGTGTTCTGTCAGGTATTCTTTCAAAGCATTAATGCACTGCATTAGCTTGTATGCCAGTGTAGGACTATTTTTTTCCCTACATCTAATAACCTGTCTGTTTTAACTAATTAGGCATTCCTAGCTTGAAGTGACAGTCCTATACCTCTAGCTAAAAACTGTGTTTTATTCACAATTTGTCATGCCCATAAATAAAATTTATAAATCAATCAGTCTGAAATATCTTCGAAGGAAAATATACTGCCCTAATTTTGAGCCAATTGCAGTTATTTTCAAGTGATGTGAATTGGATGTTTGCTCATATGATAAACCTGGTGTCATTTTGTCTAATGGCAACTGCTAATTGTACATCAGCCCATTCTCCATGCTGAAGAAAACACAGATGCACTCACTGCTGTTATTCCATGCTATATAACAACAACAACAAAAAAAGAAAATACTGCTCCTTATGAAGCATGTTATACCTAATGGCAACTTAAGGTAAAAGAGTGCCTTTGCCACTTCTCGAATCTGGGACACCCTAGGTGCCAGCTGTCACTGCTCAGCTAATGATGACAAATGCCCCTCTCTATGCAGATTGCAGAGCTTGCAGGTTGCTATGAAAGGCAGCCAGATTACCTTTCTTCAGATAGTAACTTAACCTTTTAAACTCAAGTGTCAGAATGAAATTATTAGCTGGGATACTTTCAATATCTGTTTCTTTATAAAAGGAAAAAAAGGCAGCAGTGAATTCAAGTAGTGCCATAGCAACTTGTATTCACAGTTTGTGCTTCTCTGATGTTTTAAGAAACAGAGTATTGCTATCTCTGTGATTGTGAGGACTCTATGGAGTTTGCCAACATTTAATGCGTGAATACTGGAGCTGACCTCTCAACTGCATTACATGGAAATAGGGCCAAGTAGTCCAAATTCTGTCCTTGCTTACATCCACGTAGTGTTACTGATGCACAGATGTGACAGATCACAGGTTAACTGATCCCATTTATAATAGACCTTAATTGATCTTACATATCGTGAATATTCTCAGTTCTCTCCATGATGTTTCATGTTACCACTCTAAATCTATGAACCTCAGTTAAGAGCCCATTCTGTCAAAACTGGCCATTTACTTTGTGTATATGAGTGGTTACACAGAACTCTGAGTCATGGTTAATTTTAAGTTACTAATTTAAATATATTATTTGTTCAGGGTTTTGGAGTTAGCTTCTAAGTTGTCTTGGAATTAGCTAACAGATCTGAAGATATTAACTAGCTCCTTAATAGCATATCAGAAACATCTAATGTAATCATTGTGTACATTATCTAAAGGCGTGGAGTGCTTCTTGAGTGTGTACACATACATGTATCTGTATTGCTATGTGCATTAATTGGTATTTATACACATGAATATAGCAACAAACGGAGACATGGACTTTTATGTCAATATGTCTACATATGCACTAGCCTACACTTGTAACATCCAAACAGTATATATTTCTGTGTTACAGAAATATACAGTTTCTGTATATTTCTGTAACAGTTAACTGTATATGAATAAATTTCTATCTGAGTATAGGTTTATTACTGTGAACAGGTACTTACCTCCAATAATTCAACATGATCAAATCTCCATAGCAGTGGGCAATAATAGAAAATGATAGTAAAGTTGTGGAAAGGTATTTAATGAGAAGACCAGGGACACTGTGCTGTATGGATGCAAGGAAGAAGAATAATAGGATGGGGAAACATGTGCATTTAGTATGAGATTGGAATGTCCCAAACAGAAAATAGTTATTATGATTGGCAGAAAGTACAGGAGGTAGAAAAAAATTAGTTAGTTTACAGATCAAAGTTAAGATGAGATGACTGTTGCAATAGTTGTACTGTGGTTGGTTCTGTACTATTCATTAGAAGAAAGGTAATCTGGTCCGTGAACAGAGTGTTGGTTAATATTATTGTCTCCAGAAAACAATAGATCTGTTTGCTCATAAGTGCATTCACAATGAGCTTCAGGCAGTATTTACCTCTTTTGGTAAGAGGATGTATGAAAGGAAGATGTTGTTTAATATTAGATTTGAAATGTTTGCTTTTAAAGTTTGGGGAAGAGTGCTTGGGTTTGCTGTGAAATAAGCATGTAAAATTTAACATCCTGCTTTGGTTTTGCTTTAAGTCAGTATGTTCAAAGTATTTAAAACTATACATGTTTCATTATTTAGAGCAAGTATAGCACAATCTGGGAAATAAAAAAGACAAAGATCTAGTGTTTCATGCTCAGCTTTCTCAGCTTGTTGGTTGAATAGGCATCAAATGAAGTCCAATGCCTATACAAAAGAAATGTTCCTTGTTTGGATTTGCCCCATCTGTGTCATCTGGTGGCTTATGCAATAGGAGGTGTTATCACATGAATCCAAATGCACAAGCCAGTTGTTTTATGGACTCTTTCTGTGCTTGGAGGAGTTTATAAGTTGCCCACTCTATTGTGTGTCACTCCCAGATGACACGTGTGCATTCTGCTGAGCATATTTTGGGGGTAATTATAACTAATGAAGCCTGGTACACAGCTTGTTCGCAGAGTGATTTATTCTGCTCCTGTCTGATTCCTGAGAGTTCTGTAAAATGGTTATATTGTGCCTTCCACTTTGAGCATATATGGGAGCATGTGGTATTGAGTCCATCTGAGAAAATTTGCTATTCAGTCTACTACAGACTAATTACAAAGATATTGGCTGGATACATCTGCTTAAAAATATAGAGACAAACTGAAATTATAAATGGGATCTGTAACTTTAGATATATTGACTTTAGTGTGGCTCTTGTTTAGTTGTTTTTTCTTCCCAGACTCACAATTCCCCACTTATATGTACTTCTAAATGGGTCAGACTTCCTCTGAACCCCCAAAGTTAAAGTTGGATTCACTTTATGTCTTCTAGCAAAGCAGATTTTATTATGCAGCTTGACCCCTGACAACTGATGATATTTTTGTGGAAAGATGGGTTTAAAAGTTGAGGAAGAAATACCTTGTAGCTTTGCAGGTAACAGAAAGCAGCAACAACAAAATCATTACTGAAGCCTGAGTGTCAACCTTTATTTAACCCTAGATGTACCATTCTCACCCTAATTTGTCTTGACTTACCAGTCTCTCAGGCAAGTAAATCCACTGACATCAGTGAGACTCATCCTCTGTGTAAGAAGTACTCATATATTTATTTGACAGGGTGGCTTTAAAAATCTTTTTTCCAAGATGTGAATATACCTCTGAAGTCTTGAAATAATGGAGTGCACAGAAGCTGCAGGGTTTGTCCCTTTATCTACCAGATTCACAGATGTCCAAGCAGGCTGGATGTTTTTACAAGTATCTCAGCATCAATGTTGAGTAATAATAGTCTTCAGTTTTGTCTGTCTTCAGTTACATCAGCTTCTCCCATCTTCACCCTCTGACTCTGAATCCAGATACGAAAGACTTTTACATTGTCTTTTTTCAGTACTTAATTTTTTTTCCACTTCTGTGAAAAAGAGAGGCTAAGAATTATAATACTGTTTGTAGGAATGGGAGAAGAGAGATAAATACTTATTTTGGTACACGTTTAATAAAAAGCATTGTATAAGGTTGGAAAACAACTGCATAGAAAATGCAATTCACATCATTCTACTTCATATCTTTCTAGTACAACTAGAAAAAAAACCCGTAGTTTTACTGAAGATGCATAATTTTTTTCACCTGTGTTTGTGAAAACAACCTGGAGCATGCTCAAAACAACACTAGCAGCATGATAGGTGAGAAGACAGCATTAGTGTTCTAGTGTTTCCAAGTGAATTGTATAATATTACATTCCTCAGCTAGCATATTGAGCAAGAGGATGTGGGCACTGTCAGACCTGATGTTTGTCAGTGGCCTAACTTGTCCCAGTAGTGAAGTTTATAGTAGCAACAGCATTTGTAAAAATTGGTACTTTCACTGGGAAAGAAAAAGAAACAAAAAAATTCAACCAATTTTTTGCTCTTCATAACCACGAGAAGTTGATCAGTGACTTCGTTCTTCCTCCTGAATTTGAGTGAAGCATGTTTTCCTAATAAGAGTTTGCAGTGTATATACCCAAGATGATAACCATTAGAAGGTAAGAGTTGGAGAAAAGCTGTTTCTGTATAATGAGTATGAATATCCCTGCATATGATGTGTGTGGAGAAACATACAATTTGAAAGCTAACTGATTTGCTAAGAAGAATCATATCATAGTGTAGCAATTATGCTGAAGTTGTTTTAAATAAACATAATTTAGTTTTATACTGTGGCAACAAAGATGTTTAGCTTTATGATTTGTTCTAGATTTCTTCCATATATAAAAGTGTGTTCTAAGGACAATTTTTACATGATGATTTATGACAATATAAAATGTGACCTGGGTCTGTGTTCACTGACGATAAAATTGTGATAGACCTTGACTTCTGGGATAATGCACATATTACCTGCTTAAGATGCCAGATATTACAAGAGGTTTGCAAATTTGACAACACATGCTTATAATTTATATCCTCAAATAGGATACACCTCACAGAGGAAAACCAAAATTTTGCACATTTTGTAAGGTTTTCTGGTTATTTTTATTTGTTCTGTGTTAAAGGACTATGACAAACTACAGTGACTGTTAAGTTAGAAAAGGCCTGAAAATGTGCAGTTGTTTTCTTTGGAGAAAGATCGTCACACCTTTAAAGAAGTTAAACTGTTATTCTTTTCTTTTTCCATATTAAAATTAAAGACCCACCTGGATGTGTTCCTGTGCGACCTGATCTAGGTGCATCTGCTTCGGCAGAGGGGTTGGACTAGATGATCTCTAAAGGTCCCTTCCAACTCCTACTATTCTATAAGTCTATGATTCTACGAAAACATTGCAGTTGTCAGGTGTAGTTTTGTTTGCTGAGCGACCTACTTGTGTTTAGTTAGAGTACATCTGGTACATATAATTTTAAACATTTCATAAAATGTTTAAGATTAGTGTTCCAAATCAAGCACTAGCTAAAACAATGACACTAATTACATCAGATGTAGCCGGGTCAGTGAAGCTTACATGTCATTCTTTTGTGCACACCAAACTTTCGTTGCATGAACTCTTGTCTCATTGTAGTCAGCTTCTGCAAGAGTTTGCATCAGAGCAGAGTGTGACCTTCTGAAAGCTGAGAATTGCAGCTGTAGTTTCATTCTGTGTGCTATTTTCTTCTGTGAGCTGTGTTCATCTTTTCATTTCCATTCATTTGCTACATTACATGAATTTTGTGACAAGAACGACTTTTGAAGTCACTTTGAACCTAGAAACTTATTTATGCCATGCTGTGCTAGGGCTAGTGCAATGATATGCTCATCAGAGTAGGTGAAGATACTTTCTCATATAAGCACCTATAAAATAGTGGTAAGACAGTACTCATTTGTACCTACAGTGATAACTATTTAGCAGAATTTGGAACCATGAAGCTGAGTTGCTTTTTGGGCAGTTATTGTTAAGCTCAGCAGTGTTAGCAGCAGACTTTTGGCTGGTAAGCCACGCCCTTCTGTTTTCCCTGCTAGTCTTCCAGCTTTGTGGGGTCAAACTGCCTAGTTGGACCGTCTATTTTCTAGAAATTCTGAAAAAGTGTTGATGGAAGAGTGTTTGCAATATTCCATATGTGCCGATCAGTCACACAGTGGACATGGACTGCTTGTAAAGCAAATGCTGGCATGTTTGAGCTCTGTGAATGCATAAGGAGTTTGAACTCCAACCTCACACGAGTCCTGTGGTACTGTATGTGATGGTCAGTTGTGCAGGTAAAATGGTAGTGATTCAGTTAAAAGTCCAATTATTTTATATCAATTTAGTTAAGTTTATACAGCTTTTTGGAGTGAGAGAAATAAATAAAAACCAAGGAAACAGTAAAACAAATATGCTGTGCTTGGGTTACAAATAAAGTGACTTTGTGACCTGAAGATCAGGGCAAAAATTTCAAAGAGAATTAATTTGAAATGGAAGGCACTAAAACTTTTCAGGAAAAGATAATTGAAAAAAATTCAAGTAAATTTTGTTCCATTGAAGGAAGGGGACTGAAAAAACAATATATTGAACAAAAGAGGGAAATCAGGATGACTTATGAAGGCAAAAGTACTACTTTGCTTAAAGAAGTTTGAATTAAAGTGGGAACATGTAAGGTTTTCTTTATATAAATACTGTACTAAGCAGAAATCCCAACTGAGAGGAATCTCAACCAGTGTACCTAAGTTGTATCTAAGTGTACCATGTAGTGTCTCTGATGTTGTGAATCATGCTGAAAAGTGTCAACATTTCCCAGGCTTACTCTTGGCTGTGCATGAACTAAGCCAGACTCAATGTAGTTGCTGCTTTTGTGGGCAGAAGTCATTAGTTTGTGAAAATGAATAAGGTAGTTTTCCAAAAGCTGCTCTCCAGAGCCACAGATACTGAAAACAGCAACCTTTTCAGCATCCTTCACTGACCTAATCTGACCAGAGGCTTATACAATCTATACAGTAAAGGAAAGCTTTGTTAGGGTAGGAAACAGCCTTCGTTATTTGGTTTTGGTCTTATTTAATATTTATAGAGTGACACACATTTCCATATTGCCTGAGAGAAATAAAAGTTATGTGACTCTGGCCTTATTTTACAGTCTGATTTTGGCAAATGCAAGAAACTGTGAAATTAAGAGAATAGAACAAAGAAGTTGTGAAAAAGGTAAAAGGGCTGTATGCTTGCTACTGTGTTGTGTAGGAAGCTTGTATATTTGAGTTTTTTAAAAAAACAGTATATTACAGAATTTCCAAAAGGACGGTGATGGAGGGAACCTAAGGTTTAGGACTGGGAGAAGCAACAGTTTAAAGGTAGGAGGTGTGAGGATTAGATTCCTGGTTGATTTAAATTCAGGTCGGTCGAGACTGCTGAGAATTCAGTCAGAGGTGTTTGAACAAGGTGCAATGACTAGTAAAGAGAGGAATATTTCACTGTCCCTGCTCCTAGGTGTTTGGGCTGAAGACCAAATGGGAGACAAACTGCCAGTTGCTGCCTGTTAAGTAATCTAGCTGAGACAAATAATGGTGTTGTCATGTTTTCCTGGAAATGCATGGTTCAGTGCATGAACACAGAACATTCATCTGCAAAATTTACATGTGGATCAGAACCTCAGCTCAATTTCTGGCCCAAGAAAGCCCAGCAAAAGTTCTTGGCAATCTGACGCAGGATGATGGCCTTGGTGTAGCATCATAATATGTTACTTTTTAGACATGTCTATAGTAGTTCATCCGGTAATTTTGTTGTGATATTGGGCTCGTAATGTTACTTTATTGCTCTTTCTGATGTACCTAGTGCTAACATGGCTTCTCAGCTTTGAATGGCAGAGTGCTACATATCTGAGTCTTCCTTTTGTGTATTTTGTGGACTCATTTGTAAAAATTGCCCTTTTAACCAAATACTTCCATTCTAGTATTCGGTCTCATTGATACTCGGTGATACATCAGAAAGTCCACTCATATTTTGTTGAGTGCTGAATGAAAGAATTATTCATCTCTGTAGTCATATAGGCTGCAAAAGTGTTCAGCACATTTCATAAGAGTTAGGGTGATATATCCTGTCTAGAATACCTCTGTTAATGCAGAAGAACAGAAGCAATTATTTCTGCTTCTGGAATGGTTAAAAAAAAAAAAGTGTTCTTAAGTATGAATTTGTGCCCTGAACTGCAAATAGTATAGTTTTTGAATGGAAGATCTAAAAATCTAATTATAATAATCAGACAAAAGTCCTCACAAAGATTGGAGTAGGAAATATCCATATGAGTGAATGGATTTCTGACATAAAAGCTGATGGAGTTTTTGGGGTTCTTGTGACATTTATGGTAATAGTATGTTGCATGTAGGAAGAGGTCAGTTTTGTGCAACCACAATATGTTTTCTTTGGGGTCTCCTGCTTATCTGACAGGTAGTAAAAATATTCTTTGTTTTTGTTTTGTTTTTAAATGCATGAAACACATAACTTGCAGTGGCTGTAATTGCTATTATTAAACTTTGTTCATTTATTAATAATCAATTAATCAATAGGTGATTGCTAATCTAGCTAAAAGGATATGCAACAAAAATAATCTGGTGATAAGAAAGCAACTTTGCCTCAAATAAGGGACACTGGATATAATGCTCTGCACAGTACATTTTACAGAAGCTCATAGGATCTGTTTACCTGGTTGAAATTCAAATTGTTTTATTATGGTGTCAATTCTTTGGTTTTGGCAGCACTTCTGAAGTGTCTATACACAAAAGGACTACCACAGTGAATGAATGCTAGTGTTGACACCACCTAACAAGCAGGGATTATGTGTTTACAGAAGAAGTAATATGATAGGTCAAGTATAAGAGGCACTTCTCAAGAGCACTTCACCACATAATGAGTGACTGACTAGAAAGTGCGGAGCTGCCACTCTTTGGCTTCGTTTCGGTGTTGATGCCTGCCTCTCTCCTCCAAAGCCCTCTTGATCATGTTCAGCTGCTCTGTTCTCATGTGGTGAATAATAGTAGAGTAAAGCTGCTTTTCTGTCTCATTTTTCTTGCTAATTTACACATTCAAGCCATTTTTTGTTTGCTATCCTTATTTGCTATTCCCTTTTGTCAAGGCACTGTTCTCTTTTTTGCCTCAGGCCTAGGAACTAATTTGAGCTTCTATAATTACTTCATGTTTTACACCTGTCTGCATATCATGCACTCCTTGTCTCTGTACTTAAGCTGTATATTTCCTTGGAAGGAAAAAAAAAAAAAAAAAAAGAAAGGCTAGTTTTCATACACAAGGAATCCCCAAGTTTCTCCTCTCAGTCTTCCTACAGGAGAAACACAATTGAACTGTTGAGATGTTCTCAGCAATGCAGCTGACCTTTTGGGTTCATGAAGGACAAATGAATGCTGTCTGTTCAGACAGTTTGTGTTAAGACATTGTTGAGCAAAGAGCCCTGAGCTTTGTTCCTCTTGAATGAAGTAATGGTTGTAGTCATTTTAAAATCATTAAGAGCCTGAATGCATGGTATCATTCTACAGTGTTTGCTCTACAGCTGCTCTTCTGCTTTAATAGCAGCTTATTAAATTTGGGTCAAGCACACTCTGCAGAGTACCACAATGAAGAAACTGTTCATAAAGTTACCTGTTTAAAAAAAAAAAAAAAAAAGCAATTGATTAGATTTTTAACTTAAGTGACGGCTGCAATTCATTGCCTGTTCTTTGTGGTGTCCTGCAGCCAGAGTGGAAGCCTTTTGTAATTTGGTCTTCATTTTGTAAAAGCTTTCTTGAATAATCCAGGGTTGCTTTCCACTCTGAGACCACCGCAATCCAATTAGGAGTTTAACAAGGGTCAAATTAAGGAGACTTTACACTTCATGTTTGCATCATTAGCCATAAGACTGTTTTGTGTGTGCACAACTGTGTGGAGGGAGGAGGGGAGGCTGCAAGATGGGGCAGACTCAAAGCTGTCATCCACCATGTGGTGCATCCCTTTGCTGAATGGAAGCACAGCAGGCTAGGAACAACATTTCCAGTTGTCTTTTGGGGCTGTCGTCATGTGGATTTCAGCTGGTACATAGTTGCTTGGAGGTTACAGGTGCTAGCTAGAGCTGAGGAAGAAGAACACACTCTGTGCCTAGTCTTTTCTCTCCTGGTAGCCTATTGTTATCGGACAAATGACTGGGAAGAGATGAAGTTAGAAATCTCTTGAGCATTCATTATTTTTGATGAGATGACAACTACCCCAGTTCCTTGTTCTCACTACTCATGCTGTTTCCTCTTATTTTCTGAAAACATAATTTTTCTGCATGTTGTGTATTGTACAGTGTGAGGGTTTTTTTTATACAAGTAGTTTGTTAGCAGACTTTCGATAATCAGATGGGCGTACAGAAGACTGTACAAACAGGCAGTCGTATTTTCTGCCATAACAAGTAATTGTCTAAAACCAATCCATTTTTACTTAGGCAATTTTTGACTGTGGCTAGATTTTTCTAATGAATTATTTATAGAAAATGTTGAAAATTAAAGAGAAAACCGTAAGACCCTCTTTTCTATGTAAAATTGTTCTTAATGGCAAGAAAAATTCTCCCGCTAATCAGTGTTTAGATGTGTGGGATATTGCTGGAGAACTGTTGCAGTGTCTCTTTAGCAAATGCTTTGTGCTGCTACATACAAAGTAACGATTTATCTAAAAATAACACTTTCATTGTTCCTCCCCCCCTAAACCCATTAATAGGTACTTTAGTATCATGCGAGTTTTCATAGTTTAATCCCTTTTCAAAAGCTTTTCAGAATAAAAGCTCTAAATGGTCCTCAGTATTAATTTGATGTGACTTCTGTACAATATGGTTTGAAACTCTCAGAAGCACATTTTTACAGCTTACCCTTTTTCACTGGATCAGTGTGTGGAAAATACCAGCTAAATGTTTCATGGAGTCTCTGCTGTAAGCCTTTTTTGTTGTCTTGCAGATGCTATAGCTTTCTAGTGATTTTTATTTCGTACCATCATTATTAGATAATACTTAAACCAGATCAAATATTCTACATATTTTATTGTTCATTGAATTTAAAGTTGAAGAAATATGACTTAAAGAATATTTTTTAAAAGAAAAAATTGACCTACCTCTTGAATCTCATTTGATGAAAATTTAACTTAAACAGTAAACTGTGCATAATAAAGAGTGATTGAGTTTAATGTAGTCTGTGTTTGTTGTCAATCAGATCTTTGTTTACATTTAGTTAGGAATAGCTGGCTTTAGGGCTTTGGATACCCATAAGTAATTACATTTTTTAAAATGTTCAGCTCTCAGTGAAATATGAATATGATGTGTCTGATGGAAGTAAGAAGAACTAATTCAAAACTTGTTCTATCATCTTCTTTTAAAAAATGGAAAAGTATTTTTTGTTTTGTATGGCATTAGGCACAGTAACCAGTGAAATAAAAATCTTCATTATCCATTTATTTTCAAAATATGTGTCTTCTGTGGTGATTGTTCATTTCTTAAACCACTGCCTAACTCTGGAACAAGGGTTATAATAGTATATTATGTTATAGTAGTAACAAATGGTTTATGAGTGTGATCTTTTGCTTTGCTTTTGGTTTTTTGTTTGTTTGTTTGTTTGTTTTTCCTTAGTTACTCCAATCTTAAGGCTTTTGCATAAATTAGTATTACAAATGAATGATGAATGAATTAAATGTAAATTGTACCATATAAGCCTGTTTGAAGATGTTCAGTCTGTTCTGATCTCTAGGTATTCAAGAGGATCAGAATAATATGGGATTCATAATG
This sequence comes from Urocolius indicus, assembly GCA_013401255.1. Lineage (NCBI taxonomy): Eukaryota > Metazoa > Chordata > Aves > Coliiformes > Coliidae > Urocolius > Urocolius indicus. Next base: position 470,797 of record WBNH01010328.1, read on the forward strand.
TCACAGATTTTAGTTCGTTTATTACTCAGTCGAAAGGAACTCAGCCACTTGTCTATGGAAGCATTTCTTCCAGGTAGTTTGCCAGGTACAGGGAGAATAGGATATAAACACATATCTTTATGTTAAAGAAAGCTTCCATTACCGATTTACAGTACTCTGTTTTCCTGACTGACCATTACATGGATATATTCAACACATTCCAGTTTTTTGGTTTGTGGTTTTTTTTTTTTTTTTTAACCTGGCTACCTTCAAGAAGGCATTTTTAATCAACCTGCAGCCTAGAGAGATGCCCTTTACAAAACTGTAACAAACAGCATTGCAGAATTGTAGTGGTTATGAAATAACTCTTGTAACATAACATACATTTTAAAATCTGATATATTGTGACTGATAGGCTGAAAAGGGTTTTATTATTTCTTCAGAATGAAACTAGTGAGCACCTTGCTGTGCTGAGTAAAAGACCCCTTTGCCTTTCTGTTAGATCCTTTTATTATAGCATTTTTCACTTTATATGCTTTAGAGTGTATGAGGTCACAGCTGCGGTGCCAGAATTTACAAGTTGAGGAAAAAGTGAGTTTACAACCAGTGAATGTTACCAGTCGTTAGTTCCTGTTTACCTACCTGAAAACGTAATCATAGAATCAATTCTGTATTTCAACTGGGTATTTTACAGATATGCATATGGACATTTCTGTGGAAATTAGATACAACCTTTGAGCTCTTAGGAAGTGGATTTCAGTGCCACCAACCTTCTGCCCTTTCTGCCAGGATTTATATAACCATAAGAGGATAAAGGCAACAGCATGATTTGTGCATCTGTGTAAGTTTCTGGGAGATCACCCAGGCACCATTTTGTGCCAGTGTCATGGAGATCTGAAGGTGTCAATGGTAATCGAGCTGTTCAAATAAAGCCTAAAAATTTCTGTCAGCTACAAAGGTTGAAATGTTTGATAAATAGATTTGGAACATAGATAATGTGAGGAATTAAATATTTCTTCTCAATTACAGTAGGTCAGTACTGCATCAATTGTTATAATACTTTAAAGTCTACCAATCTAAACTTTGAGATTTCCTGTATTGGTGTATACATTTTTTCTGCTATTTAATGTTATATAGATTTTTTTCCTCATTTTGAAATTCATGTTTTCTTCTGTTGTGTGCTGACATAAAGCTTAATGTTTATCTATATTAAAATATGAAATTATTTGGCTTCTTATTCTAATGAAGTCACAATATACCTTGTTTGTTTTGTTTGTTTTGGCTTTTTTTTCTTAATACTTTTAACATATAAACCCATTTACTAAACCTAGTTTTACTGTCAAAGCAACTTCAGTGTAAAATTGATTACATAGTTTTCCTTAGGAGGAACAGATGTCAATTTTATTCCTTTTAGAAAGTCTATCTACACTTTTTGTGTACAATGAATTTGGTTCTCTTGAAAGATGTTGAATTGACAGCCCTGAAGACCAAAGTCCTTTATTTATGCATGAGCAGCAACAGTTCTGCCTTTCCCACACTGCCCTTCTGATACACTTCACCCATGACCTGAAGGATCCCCCTTAGAGGTGACAGCTTAGTAGCCTTCATATCCATTCGCTCCTCCAGTCCTCTGCTGGGAGTGCCAACAAGAATGCCAGGGTGGTGGTACCTTTTTCCTGTGAACATATGATAACTGCCTTTCAAGTTGGAGTTGACATCTCATTTTCCATAGATTATTGAACAGCAGTTTGAGAGTTATAACTTTCAGGCTCTTTAGGATAATGGGGAAGCAGAGGCAAGACCAGTATTTGGTCCAATTATTGTATACAGTCTGGCAAATTAGAGTCAAGTTCTCCAGCCCATTACCAATTTCCTGATTGACAGCATCCTCTAGGACTTTTTACAGCACTACTAACATTCTTCAGGCCCTCTCTTTGACTCACTGAAAGAATGCTTTCTGAAGGCACAAGTCACAAATAGCTTAATTTTCTTCTGCCTTACAAAATGCAAAGCATAACTAATTTGATAGTGGATTGTACCAAGTTTCATTTGCGTCAAAGACCTTATGGGCTATTTGAGTATGTTTCTGATCTTATTTATAGTAAAGGGAATTTAAATTCCATTTGAGTTACAGCAGATAAATATGTGGGCATAAGTGTGGTACTAGATTCCTTGTGCATAACTTATGTCCTGGATGTATGTAATTGGTCCTTTATGACACGTAAGATACAAGTGTACATGCAGAATTATAATGGATCAAGTAGTACGATGCCAACAGAAACTCTGTGTTTTTCCCTGCAATAAATTTATTTATCATGTTTTTGTATCAGAAATATGTTTAGATTGGAAATATGTGCTCGGTGCATCTGAGCTGCAATTCAGGTGCCCACATTCATGTGGATTTTGAGAAAAGTGTACCAGGAGTTTAATTTTACATTTCTAGTAATTGCAGAATGTAAGACATACATATATTTTGAAAAATAACACTAGAAAAAGAAGGAAAAGAGGTAACTGTTTTCTTACACTGAGTGGGCGTGTTTTCAGTATTCAATGAAGTATTGTAATAGTCCAAGCTCTAAGTAAAGAATGCACAGGCTTGTGCATATGAAGAGCTCCATGTGTGGATTTAACCTGGAATCATTAGTGAATGATTTAGGTATTTGAATACTAAGATAGTTTAGCTAAGTGTACATTAAACTCATTAAATGAAGAACATGTTTCTATAATGTGGAATATGAGAACCTACGTTGTATACACACAGCTACAAGCAAAGCTCTTGTCATGTTGCTAAAGGTTACCTATGGCTCTTGGGGGAAAAAAATTCAGTCCAGTTGTTTCATATTTGTCAAAATGATTGTGTTTTTAACACTGTTTAAAAGTTTAAAATGAAAGTATTTTTTAAACAGTTCAGTTTTAGTTTGGAAAAAAATCAATCCCAAAATAATTATCCCAAGGGGAAGAACCTCCTGAAAAAACACATTTAATTTGAGAACGTCACTTCATAAAGTCATTTATAATACTGAGTTATTTGAGGAAAAGTGTAGAATCTTAAAATAATAATGAAATCACATGGCTATATAACAGTGACCATAAATTATTTTTTATTCCCTATGCTCATTAATAAAAAACTGGAGGAAAATCTAGGGGAAAAAAAAAATCTTCCTCAGTTTCTGGACTCTGCATTGCAGGGAGGAAATAAATTTAAAAAAAAAAAAAAAAAAGTAGATTTCAATGTTATATCAAAGAAACCCTTGAGGTGGAAAGTTAAGGAAAGCTGCATGGGTTTGTAGCACACAAAATGTCGCTTGAATTTTGCTGCTCAGTAGTTTGATATACTCATTTGCTGATGCGAAATGACGAGGGCTTAGAAAGCAGGGTTTTGTTTTTTAGCTGTCTGTAGACCTAGTGGGGCCTTACAGAACCCAGTCAGCAGGTCATTAACTCTGGAGAAAACAGCTTGCATTAATATGCTCTAATCCGGTATAATTAGTCAAATTACTGCACGCCGACCGGCTTGTCATGTGTTGTCAGATTTGGCATGCAGGCAGGATCGCCAGGGTCCCTCTGGAATGCCACCCTGGATCAGAGAGAAGGACTCGTTTGTAGTACTGTGGATTTCTTGATGAGGAAAGCAAATGGAATCAGCAGCCATAGCCTTACAGAAAATAAAAGAAAGGAAAAAACCCCAAACCAAACAAAAATAACCTGATCTGTTATTATTTTGGTGAGACATGGGGAATTCATGTCATGGGAACTATTTATGGTTGGTACCTGCTGTTAGAAATAGAAGCTGTTCAGTTGCTTCTTACAATTTCTATGTGTCTTAACAAAACTGGAGATCCGCTGTACTATATAAGATTAGCATTCATAAAAAGATTTAAAATAAATAATTACAAGAGGATCAGCTACAAATTACCTACCACACTGTGACACAGATTATTAAACTACCAGCGTGTGAGGGTGCATGTGTGTATGTGTATGCTTGTGCATGTGCCTGTGCCCCCTTTTCCAGTAGGGGAGGAGGTTATTAAACTATAAAAGGGCCATATTAGCATAAATTTACAAGAGCTCTTGTTCTGGCGGCATGATAAAAACCTGTGTTACCTTTGCATTAACACTGAATTGCTTGTTGTGCTTTTGGCAATGACAGATAAGTCAGTGTAATTCCCCATCGCAACGGAAATGATGCTCCAGATTCCAAACGCATCCTGAAGATGTCACTGACAATAATCTTCAAAGAACGGCCAGTGAAAGTGGGCTGTATGTTTGCAGGATGATATACTGCAAATGACAGGAAGAATTATGTGAGTGAAGACGAATCTGTAACATATTATTAAGCAATTTCACGAGAATAACAGGGATAAAAGGATAATGGATGAGGGTGTCATTATTACCTTCATGTAGAGGGAAAGCAAAAGCAAAGGTAGAGAGACAAGATTAATTGAGGAAGGGTGAAGCATTCATTGCTCATCAGCTCTTTTGTACTCTCTGCTCCTGAAATTCCAGGCAAAAAAAAAAAATTGCTCAAGGCTGCATTTTAATGCAGCTGGCAAGATGGAGCCGAAAACTGACAGGGCACTTTTTAGTCACCTCCCTGTTTCCATAAACACACATTGGCTATTAGTCCTGGTGTCTTCCTGTGGTCAGAACGCTAAACTGATGGGATGTTCTGGCTATTTTAAATTGTGCTTCCTAACTGGGTAGTTTTATTTGTTGATGTGGAACTGAACAGGTCATTCCCTATGCATTGGTAGCATTGCACAGTTGCAAATATAAGCAGACTACATTATGTACATCATAGATGTTGGCAGAAGGGCTTCTTCCAAACAGAAAGATAAGCTAGAGTGTCCTGTAATGTTAATGGCAATGTAAAATTATGTCGAGGTATCAAGGGTTTAATGTACAAGATGAAGGAACACAAAATCATTTGGCAATTGTGCAGACCAGTCCTGCAGTGTTAAGTGGAGTGTAATTCCTGTTGAAGTTTTGCTTACTCGGAGAGATATCAATGGGTCAATAATTTCAATTACCATTCTTATTTTCTGTATGTTTTCCAAGTAGCAGCTGATTTTACTTCAGAATATAGTTGTAAAAATAGTCCCTTTGCTTGTAAAGATCTTAGTATATTAAATATTGTATAGATATGGAATGTTTTCCCCCAAGAATGACATTTTCTCTGTGTACACTTTGATTTTCAAAATAAATTTTGAAGGCCTGGATAATTAGGAGCATATGACTATTTGTATTCAGTGACTAGATTTTGGGTTTTAAGCCTTCATAGATTTAAAATCATATTCAGCTTCCTTGATTTTCTTTTCCGTGTTTGTTTCAGATAAGGAGTGGTTTTAATAAAGTAAACAGAGTTGTTTTTCCTTTTTTTTTTGCCTCCTAAGTGATAAAAAAATCTTCCAAAGTTTTGACACCAATCAAAAAAGGGAAGGGAATTAATTTCTCATTTGTTCTCAGGAAGGAGAAAAAAGTGGGATTTTTTTAAGAAACTTTACTACCGTGAGGGAGACAGATGAAAACCTGCAGTTTGATTAGGAGAAAAAAAAAAGAGCAAGGAATATGCCTTGATTGATTGTTGTTTCTAGTATTGCAAATTGAGTTTGATTTCTTAAAGTTATGTATTTCTTAAACTGAACTGCTCACATATGGTAAAGGGCATATACAGGATTTCAGAAAGAATAGCTAAGGTCAACAGCACGACCTCACTCACTGGCAGAGTCTGAAACCAAGACACTAGGGGAGAAGGATTTTTTTATGCTACATTATGTGTAGAGAGGAGTGCTGGACAACAGAAGAGGCTCAGGAGCTGGGTTAGGTTGAGAAGGGACTGCATTTCAAGGCAGTAGGTTTATCAATGATTGATAAATATGTGTGTGAAAAGAGCAGATAGCATTTTTGTTCAGTGTTATGCTTTTAGCACAAGAATATGAGAAGGTCGTTTCAGCAGAGAAAATGGGGTACTGCACAGGAATCAAACGGTGCTGTGAGGAGCTTAGCAGGACCAGAGGACTCTGTTCAGGTTCATTGCAAAGGTTTTCTTAGTAATCTACAAGATCTCATGCTTAGATCTGTTACGATATCAAAACAACCTATTTGAACCATGTAACTTATGAACTGGCTTATTGTACAGGCAGGACACATTTCCATGCTTTATACTTTTGATCATGTTCCTTTTTCTAGATTTTACTTGTTCACAGTATATAGTACAATCACTATGTTTAAAAGTCTAAAATCACTGTCATTACCCATAGTTGATGTCAGCAATCAGATAACCCTTGAGAGTTTTGCTCTTTCTCTTCAAAGCAGTTGTTGGAAAAGCAAATTCAGACTGCATGAGGTATCTGACTGGAGAGATTCACGTCAGCCTTCTATTTAAAATTGAAATAAAAAATTATATTGACATATTGTGGTGATTTAATGACAATACTAGTGGTTAGACTGCTTAACAGCAGCAAAATCTTTTTATAGAACAAATAGTGAATTTTTGGCTCTATGGGAGAATGGGAAGATTCCAGTCCTAACACTCACCTTTTCTTATTCTGAGGGAGAGAATTCAGTTGGTCCATTGGCCCTGCTTTTCCTCTAGATTGGCCTAATCTGTTGCAGTATTCGTAAGAGTAATATCTTTCAATAACCTCTTGCAGTGCTAAGAGTTGTGGAGAAAGTAGGACTCTAATTGTGTTCGCCTTGTCCTATCACTGCTCAGTATAATGTTTGTTTGACTTGATTGAACCTGTGTATTAGAAAGAGGAAGGAGGTAGAGATGAAAGCGTTTTGCCTGCAGAGGTTTTATTTTGCTATGATTAGCGATGCTCAAAAGAACATAGTGGAATTTTTCATGACTGCTTTTAACCTAAGCCACCAATAAATGTATTTAGCTTTGCAGATAAAATGCAAACAAAACCAAGTTTCTCTACCGATCGACACACCAGTCCACCAAAAATTCGACACATCTCAATTTTACAATGTCAATATATGGCATATGCCTCGGGTGGCTTACAGTTGCTGGTGATTACATACAATAAGGGAATAATCCAGCTTGACAATGAGATTCTCAGATGAGTTTGCTCATCTCATTGTAAATGAAATCTCATTCTTTTACCCTCACACTGTTCATACATGGCCTGAACTAAGCAGGGTGTAACACTCTACAAGCTGGCTTTACAGAAAGTTTTGGACAAGTATCTGAACTGATGTGTTCAAACTAAACTGAAGAGTGATTCTTGCCCAGGAACCAGAGGGATGTCTTGACAAGATATAGTGATGCCTTCATTGTATGATGTCACCACCTTTCAGCGTGTATTTACAGAATCCAACAGTACTGTAGAAGATCAGGATATTGTATACATTGCCCCTTCTCTTTTTTTCGTTATCTAATTGTTGGAACAGAGTGATGTGTTCACTTTCTCTCGCTCCCATTCATTGCGTGTGGTGCTGCTCTCCCTCCTTTTTAATGATATTTCTCCAATCAGAATTTCTTTCAATCCAAAGCTACTGAGATCAATGGAAAGACCTAGAATAATGTTAGTGGACTTTGGAAAAGGCCCATTCCTTTTAAAATCAAGCAACTCTTTAATTCTGATCAAGCCTTTTGTAGTTTAATGTCCATGAAAATCTCAAGACATTAGTGGTTTCCAGAAGCATAAAAATACTGCCATCCTCTTTCAAACAGAGTCATTTGTCATGGAGGAAAACTCAGTTGATGAATACAAGTTCCAGCTAACTTCGTGTTCCTATTATGTTATTGTTTATGCTCTCAGAAATTTTACTTGAAATATTTGTGGAAATATGTGATGTTTCAATTGAATCTTTTAATTTTCCACCTCCTTGCCCTCTAGTGGACAGATGAGCTAATTATTGCCAGAGCCTGTCACATCTGGAACAGCAATTACCCATAAACAGTTTTTTCTCTTTATGTAAAGTGATGTTTTCACGTAAAATAGGTCTTGGGTTGTTTTACTTTTTGGTTGGGATCTATTTAATCTGTCTATAGTGAGGTAGGAAAATTTTACTTCCTGGTGTTATTTGCTGTACACTGATTAAAAAATTGAAATATTTTGTTCAGTATCTTGAATAGAGATCCCAGCAGGAGCAAACTGAATGTTACCATACTCCAAGTTTTTAATAAGTTTTAAAAGTCCTATTTGTTGATTCATTCCACTATAAAATAACAAAAACTATTTAAAGTGTTTGCATTTTTATAGAACTAGTTGACATTTTCTATTGTAAAAGTTTTATGTTTTTTCATAAATATTAAAAATACTAGTTTTCCTGCTGCTAGAGAAAGCTGTTCCAATGGCAACCAAGTGATTTAAAAAAAAAAAAACTCTTCCAAGAAAAATGCTCTCACTAGATTTTTGGTTTTTTTCAAATATAGCTCGACTACCTTATTCTCCATGGTAAACATGCTATAACATAATGATGTGGGAAACTCATGTAAATATTGTACAGTTTCATTGGAATACTGAAATGACTGAAGAAAGGGCCGCTGTTTTCATTCATTGAGGTTTTTAACAAATTATTGTGGCCTGTTTTATTTATTTTGCAATCTTTTGAATTAATCATGATGACTTTTAATAATGGTGGTTAATACCAGGAAGGAGAAATGTACACAATTTGTCCTGCTCCTGAAGAAAATAGGTGTTTCTTCTCAGCAGACATGGGTGAAAGGCTCTTCCATGGGAAAAGCAAGTAAGGTCACTCTATAGGTTCCTGGTGGTGGGAACATGTGTTTAAAAACAAATTTTGATGCTCTGAAGTCCTTCCAGCTTCTGCTTCACACTTCCAAGAGCAGCAGCTGTTTAGAGCAGTCAACATTTTTTTTCAAACAAGTCCAAAACCAGCATTAATATTTATAATAGCTAATGTATCTTATTTGGATGCTGCTTCTAGGGAGATGGTGTAAAAATTTCCTTTGTTTGTTTTCTGTGGTGTTAAAAGTTTTAAATTATTTATAATAATTTTTATAAAATGGATTCTTCTGTCAGCAATACTGATATAGCGAGATATATACTGATGATGGGATAGCATCATAATAAATGTAGGAAAAAATTGCCCCAATTCAATTTGCTTCCTCTCCCTAATTCTAATATCTTCATTTTTGTCTAAAGATTTTTGACAGAAAAGGCAGGCAAGCATTTTTGGTAATTTTGCTCTCTTTTTTTGGATGTGTATCCTCAGCCTTGTCTCGGTTTCTTGTTCTGCTTTCAAAGGAAAAACACATATTTTAGCCAATGCATTGGAGGAAAAAAAATTGAAAGAAATGCACAATACTCTAAACAATCTTTTTAAAAGGGGATTGTGCATTTTTGGCTTCCACAAAAATGCTCAAGTGCTACTACATTCCAACATGATGTATAGATTTTAATTACTTTTGTGTGCTTGATAGAGGCAGCAAATATAACAGTATCATAAGATATGGTGATTAACATTAAATTTGGATAGAAGAAAGTTGGATGCTTATCATGATAGGAAAAAGGTTAATATTTTAAAGTGAGGCTAAAGGTTGACAGGAGAAAAATTGAGTTAGTTTGCAAAAAAGAAATTTGTGTCTTTAAGTGAAAATTGGGGTCAAGAGGCCAGAGCTCTCTGCTTCAACATGAATGAAATAAATTAAATAATTCCACCATAAAGCAGCAGTGTATAATCTAATGATAAAACAGTACATGGTGGTTTTGAGAAAGGTACTGTCTATGTTTCAAATCAGTGGCTTTGTGTTTTTTGAAATGTATCTTTACCAGTTCTCAAACAGAATCACTCTTTGTTTTTTGTTTTTTTTTTTTTTCCAATTGGAGGATTTAAATTTATGTGATACTTTTAATTATTAACAAAGTTCATAATGATAATGTTCAGAGAAAATTTTCTGTCTAGCAGAAATTTCTGGCATTTCAGATGGGGGCTCTAGTATGTACCACTTCATGACCCAACTAGTGTGTGATATTGGATGATATTTCACCATCTTAAATCAATGGGACTTGACTGCTTTTCTTTGGTCAATGTGTAGTAAACTCCGTTTATATTCCTGTATTAATAAAGATAAGACATTTCATCAATCTGTAGCTAGTCATATGAAGATACCAAATATAGGAGGTAGGAAGTGTATCAGTATCATTTATCGTGTTAATCTATGCCTTTGAGAGGCAGAGCTGGGCAGCTAGTTTACTGGCAGCATGACCGGTATGGCATATCTTTATGTCTCAAATAATTAGCATATTTTTATCCATTCTCATTATCAAATTAGTAAAAATAGAATACCTAAAAAAAAAACCAAACCCAAGAAAAAAAACCCACCTTCAACAGGTTTCTTATTTTGTGAATTCTAAAGTGTTTTTGCAATCTAGGTAGCTTATGTATCAAAATACTAGCAGTTTCTGAGACAGCACTTGCTTCAACTTTCCCATTTTTCAGATTTCAAGGAAAGTTAATGGATTGTAGGTTGAGGTGTATTTCCATTTGTATCCAGATTCCTTTCAGAAGTGCAAGGAATCATATTTCTGAAGCATCTGGACCATCTTATGAGGAAAGACTGCGGCAGGATCTGACACTGCCCAGCCTGGTAGAGACTGAGGGATGACCTCATTAATATTTACAAGTATTTAAAAGGTGTATGTCAAGAAGATGGGGCAATATTTTTTTGTGTAGTGTCCAGTGATAGGACTAGGGTGATAGGACAAAAGCTGGAACACAAAAAGTTCCACTTAAACTTAAGGAAAAACTTCTTTCCTGTAAGGGTGAGGGAGCCCCGGCACAGGCTGCCCAGGGACAGTGTGGAGTCTACTTCTCTAGAGGTTTTCAAAACTCACCTGGATGCCTTGCTGTGTGACCTGATCTAGGCAGATGTACTTGAGCAGGGAGGTTGAACTAGTTGATCTTTAGAGGTCCCTTCCAACCCCTCCCATTCTATGATTTCTATCTAGACCTGCTCACAGAAGGTGTTTCTATTTGTATGTACTCAATTTAAACACTTCTGTTTATAAACAAGCTTGCTCTCTCAAGTCTACAGATAAATTTTGAGTAATGGTCAGCTCCGCTTTGTATGCTCTTGCACAGGTTTTGCAGGCTGAATTCCTGATGGGGATTGAGGACCATTACTTCTTGCTGCCATTGGCAGTGGTGGTTGAATCCAATCCGAACTTCTTGTTTCTTTTTCACAGCTCTAGCCATAGTCTTTAAATTGTGAAAGAGAGAGTTCCTTTTCTCTTTCCAGGAAAGTAAGGTGATGTGAAATTGAGTACCTATTATCTCCAAATGCACAAAACCAATGTGATTTTTTTTTTTTTTTAAGAGCAACATCTTACTGCTTTGGATCATCTCATTGATACAGAAATATCAGGATGGCCATGGCATTAGTCAGTGTATATTTGGCAGCTGAATCTAGATATTACCCTTCCATCTGGGGTCATAGTTTGTTTTAAAAGAGTTATGTATGAATTTTCTCTAAATTGTAGCAGAGGGTCATGAATTAGTGTCTAAATGTGGTCTTGACAAGATTATTATAGTCTGTGTTTCATGCCAGAAACAAAGATGAATAGAGATAGCAAGCTTTTAAACAGACTTTTTGACATCTATAATGTCAGCAGAGAGTGAATGAATGGCAGGATGCAATAACAAATCTTCATTTTTTATTATTTTATAGGGATTAGATGGACCCACACTCATTCATAATTCCTTCCTAAAATAGTTACTAAGTACTACATGAACCAGTCATTTTCCATACCACTTGCTTTTCAAATAATGCAATTTGTTTACTAAGATGTACGTATTAAGCTACATACACTACAAGAGAAATATACTTTGATTTACACGTAGGAATAGATAGAATACACTTAGTTAGCACTTTGCAGTTTTCATTTTAGCTGAATGTGTATTAAATAATTTTATTTGTGTCTAGATCTAATAATTTGGTTTAATGCTTGTTGGGGGAACTACTTTTTTTTCTTTTTTAGATAATACTTTTCTGTCTCTATATGAATTTGCTGACTTAATAAATTTTCGAAGCAGAGATCTATGTTAGCAGTTTTTGATTATTAAATTTCTGGAGCAGAGATCTGTATTGGCAATTTTTTAACGGGAAAGACAGGATGCTTACTGGTATATTACTGCCTTTTTAGTATAGCTCCTTTGAAGATACATGTTCAAGATTTTCTTTTTGTTTATTCCTAGTCTCTGTGTAAACAGGAAAGACCTATCTATCTTGAAGCCATGGGCTCTAATACTTTAAAAAAAAAAGTTATTCTTAGGTAGGAATATCAGTTTCCATTTCAGGAGTGCAAATAGCCCCACCATTAGTACTTTGCCAGTTTTGCCCACATGATAGTAGAAACCCTAGAGTGATGGCAATGAGTGATACAGTATTCAATGAACTTAGCTTCTCTGAAACAATAAAAACACTATTAGTCATATGGGTTTTTTGAGTGTTGCTCCACCAATCATTGCAGATATTTTTGTATTTTTATATATGTTGGAAATGAATGTATACACATAGCAATATATTTAGTGACAGCGTATCCAAAGAACACAAATACTGACTCATTTTCACTACTTCTGTAACTGCTGGCATTAATATTTTTATTGGTCTTCTTTTTGGTAAACGAAAGACAGAAACAGTTCTGTTAATGGAAACCAGTGTGAAGTGCTAGTAGCCTTTAAATGTATGTGTCACCGCCAAGGTATGTAATTGAAACAAAAAGCATTGTTTCTATCCTAATATTTTTATTTTCTTTTATTTTTTTTTTCTTATTCTTTTCCTTGAGCCCATCCTGTCAGGCTGCAAGCGTGAAAGTTATTTTCTGGTGGTGTGATTAGATTGGGGCTGAACTCTCCAGCTGGCAGGCCTGTCTGTGACTGGCGGCGGCCTGTCCCCAGTGCTTGTCATCTCCTGACATGCCTGACAGGATGGGGACAGCAGCCCCAGACAGGTTCATTAGATGGTGTTTTCTACAGCTGGGCTAAAAAAAAAAAAAAATAATAATAAAGTGGAAAGAAAAAAAAAGAGGCCACGCTTTGTCAAGGCCCAGGCTGTAGGGGCCCTTCTTGTTGGTTTAAACCAAGGCCTTGTTTTGACAAATTTTGATCTGTGCGGTTTTTAGATTTTCTGACACATTTTTGTTTTCTTCCCCTTTGGCCTGTGCTCTTTGCACTCTGCCTTGTTGCTGCTTCAATATCCTAACGCTACCTTCCCAGGAGAGCAGGGAGGATGCTTGCAGAGGTCTTGGAAGAAAAATAGAGCACTACAGTGAAACAGCAATAAGTGTTCATTTCCATGGTGATCAGCCCAATGGCACAAAAAACAACCTTGGGACTCTCAATAAGCCAATTACAAGAAAGGTTAAGAGTTTTATAGTGCCAGAAACATGCCATCTACATGAGAAAATAGTATCATTACTAACAATCTACACTGTTAAATACATTGTTGTCTGGTGGTGCCAGAAAAGTAAGCTTGTTCATGTTATTTTGGTTTTTTGAAAGCTGCCAGAGTTTTCCAGTGGCATTGTCAGGCTTTGGTGCAGTACATCAAAAATCTACATGGCTATAGATTATATAACAGTTAAAACCCATAATAGAATTATTTGAAAGCACGTGGCACATTAAATGTCACAATGTTAATGTATTCAGACTCTTAGTTTCTTACAGACTTAAATTTGTATAGTAAAGACAAAGGATTTTTACGTGGTCTATAATTAAAGAATTGAGTTTAAAATATATTTGAAAAGGAAAAAAACCCACACTTAATACCTTATTTTTTCTATTGCAATCATAAAGTACCTATTGACTATTTAATTTATGGACTGGTGATTGTAGCTTGACTCCTGGGTTACCTGTTGTTTTTCTTAGGGAGTGTTGCTTGATTCCGGACGTTTTAGGTGGCTACAACGTGCTAGTGTGTAAAACACTTCTGTAGCTACTGGGAAAAAAATGAGATATGGTTACGATTTCACTTACTTTGCCCTTCTGCTTAAGAGTGCAGAGAGCATTACAGCCTTTTATGTTTTCTGCATTTAGCTGCTTGCAGAGTGTGCACTGCGGCTGGAAACCGAGCCCTTCATTCACAGAAATCCTACCACTTACCTTTCCTTTGTATTGTTAGTGACTGCTGCTTTAGTTCATGGTCTCTATGACAACTGTTTAAATTGGGATGGGCAACTGTCATCTGGAGTATTACTGAAAGAAAAGTGTTAGTGAGCACACAGTTCCATAGATAGAGCATTTCAATATAATCCAATTTTAATTGAGCTCCAGAGACTTTGATGTGCTGCCGAAGGTTGGGAGAGAGCTATTCCAGGGAGAAATTAAAGCAGCCCAGCAAGGCTTCACTACTCCAGACTGTCACCATTTTAAATAAGCATTAGCATCAGACTTAACCTTCCCCTATGAAACATCTCACTTTTTTCCCCCTAGCTTTTTGCTGCTTTTTTTTTTTTTCAATACATATAAAGGCAAAGACACTTTCATCTTTTTATATGTATTTCTATATTCCCTTGATTAAGTTTGAAAAGCATGTACTGGACCCGAGACAAATCTGAGACTGTCTATTGGACCTCGCATTGCAGTTCATAGAAAGAAATAGAAGCAGAGTAAGGATTAGTTTGCAACAGTCAAATGGCATGTGTTGGTTTTCCTAACACTGCCCTAAAACTAAACCCATCCTTGTGCTAAAAAGTTGCCTGGGGACTTATTTTGATTTCATCATTAAACCCCTTTAATATAAATGAAGGCAATAAAATATTTCATTTTAGACTCCCTTAATAACAAAACTAGGTTCTTTCTATAGGTATGTGTCTAGTGGCTATTACAGTGTTTTGGGTGTTTTTTGTTTCATGTGTAATAGCGAAAACTAGTCATATAGCAATTACAATAACAATTACCCTTGGTTTTGCACACTGAGGAGACTAAAAGGTGAATTGTAAACTTTTGAACTGTTGAGTTAAAACCTCTTGTAATTGCTTAATTTAATTAAACTATATAATTGCCATGTACCACTTTATTTTTCTCTCAGAAATGTGTATATGTACAAAACAGTTCCAACATAAAAGAACTGCATAATAACAAAACAAAACTGTTAAAACAAACAAAACATATATTTTTCAATATTTCAATATACATTGGACAACATTGCATATTAGAGAGCTGAGACATATTTTTACATAATTAATGTTCCTCACTTTTCATTTTCCCATTTTTTACTTTTTCTTTTGTTTTGTCTCTTTGTATCTGACTTTCATGCCTTTCAATGAAAGAAAAGTAAGATGCTGAGCTGTCTTTGTGGATACTCAGTGCTCTCATCTTCTACCCCAAACAACAGAAGTTGGGATAATCAACTGCAAAGAAAAGATGCATCTTGCAAAATTCAATCTGTAAGAGATAGACTATTACATAGGATGCTTCTGTTCTTTAGAAGGAATGTCATATGCATCAGATCTAGATTTAATGGCAGTAGAAATTGAACCAATCACAGTGCAGGCAGTAATCTGTCTGTGCAGGTTATATAGGGTTTGCTTTCTACTAAAACAATTAGCCTGTTACCCACATAAAAGAAAGGTAAAAGTCTAGAATAACAGGAGAATTTGGATAGTTGTCTTTTGTAAAATTTTTTTAAGTGGGAATAGCAAATATAATTGTAAAACTTGAGGTAAATTCCATTTTATTAATAATTTTTAAAAACTAAACAACTGTTAAGGATAAATTAATTTGAGGCTTTATGAGGCAAACCTCTCTGACTAGAATTGGCATGCTTTTCCATAGTTGCATAGTACCCAGAAGTCCATAAAATCTAAATACTTTCTGTGGTGGAGCAGCTTGAAAACAGAGGCATATTCACACAAAGTATCTCTATGTGCTGACAGGTGTTGCAGTAATTTCATACTGGGAACCTAGAGTTCACCACAGGAAAGCTTATGAGTATGCCCAGATTTATGATATACAGGTTTGCCTTCCAGTTGGCTGGAAATCCAAAGAGGAGGGAACTGTATATTAAATCTGCTATAGCACCACTTTTCCTAGGTATTGCAGACATCAGAAGACTATATGCTATAAGTGGGCCCCAGAATCCATTTTTTAGTAGCCAAGTAGACTCAGTATTCCTCCTAGTTTTCATGGGGATTTTTTGTACAGTATTAGACCTTCCAAAAGTTTTACTTACCTATCATTTTGACATTTACGGTGTTCAAATTAAACAAGCTGATACGTGACTAAGTGAAAGCATACATAAAATGTTCAGAATGCACATACTAAAAGTATTGTGTAAATGTATCTCCAGTTATTGAAATAAATTGAAAAAATTATTTATGGAGTTTCTGTATGCAGTTTACATTTGATACACGTTAATTTCATCAGTTTTTAAATGATTTGAGGACTTACTTTGCAGTGCTTAATTGCTGCATCTGATTAAAAAAAGTTCTTTAAAGGAAATGTGGACCGCGTGAGTACTTCTGTAATATTAACACAAAATAAATCTAATGAAATGCAAACTAATTAAATGATTTTTGTAGTTACAACAGGCAGTTGTAAGCACTGTAAGTCAATTCTCAGAAGAAACATTGCTATTCTTTCCTTGTACAGACTTTGTAATGTGAGATAATGTTCCATTTATAATATTAGAAAGTATAGTAGAATATTGGTTGCTGTTGGAGGTGTAGATTGTTTTTTTCCTAATTCTATAATTCCTTGTTTCCTAAGGCAGTGCAGAAGAAACTCATTTTAAGTGGGTTAATACAATGTAGTTATTCTTTGGGGACGTTAAAAATTGACATAATGTAGATTAGTCTTGAAGCTGCTCTAAAGTCCAACATGAATCGAACTGACTCACAGGAGTCACTAGTGTTCCAGACCCAACACTTCTAGGCACAGCTGAAAATATGGCAGCTGTAGAATTTTTAATTTCTTGAGGATTATGTTTGTCTGTTACAAAAAGTTTAGGGATGGTGGGGATATTGTAGATGTGTAATGTGTGACACTTAAGCAAAAATAAATATATGGATTTATAAAAAATGATTTTCAACAGTAAAAATTACTCCAATTGCAATCCCAAATTTCAGCTTTTATATATGGAGTTAACAAAAAAGTATTACTACTTTGTAGTCTTATATAGGAAGAGATATTAGGAACAGAACTAAAAAAAGCTCCTTAGTAGAAAGAAATGTAGTCTTGTAACTGCATTTGTAGATCTTAGATATATGCATTCTGCACTGAATAAATCAAATGCAAAACTGTTAAAATCCTAGACACTCGCATATATCTTCTGTACGACGTTGAGTTCACATCTATAAAAAGACGAACATAAACCTATCATTCTACCTGTCATTCGATAGGAAATGGTTAATGTTTAACAAAACTCAGTATTTATGCCTTTCTTAACACTAACTTCAGTTATTATAATGTTAAGGATTTGAATCATGGTACATTTGACTCTTTACATATTTTTTTATTACATTGAGCTTTTGAATAAATATGTCGATGTGCAAGTTCTTAAAAAACAAAAAAAAAAAGAAAACCCTGAGGATTTTATGATAGCATTCTTCCTGTGAAAGAACATATCACATGCTTGTGAATACCATACGTTTGTTATTCTTTAAACTATTCCTTCATTTTTTCACTTTTGGTGAGTCCTAAAACTGGACTGAGTCACTCATCAGTAGTGCAAGAAAAAAAAAAACCTAATACACATGAGGAAGTAAGCACCTGAAGATACATGTTTAGAATGTAGAAGAACATGTGTTTCTTCTAGTGCTTTCCAATACCTGGATGGTCAGCACACTAACATGAAAACCAGAGAGTCTTGTTTCATTTCTTTCCTGTGTTTGAATGGAGCAGATTGCCTTGTACTTTGGCAAATTCTGACCAGGGAGAAATGCTCGCTTTGCAATCCTTGCAGAAACATGACAGGAGTCAGGGAATTTCTGTTTTCTGGTTGTAGGAGCTTGCCAGGAGCTGCTTGCCATTGGCTTTCCTTGGGGCAGCACTCAACTGAGACAGCTGACGCAACTCACTCATGCATGGTCCATCCTGGACCAGTGAGAAGCAGTCATCCAGCTGCTATCTTCTCACTGGGAAAACAGTAGTGAAGTGGAGCAGATAACACTGTTGAGGAAGAGTGTCATTTGGGTTCACACACCTTTGAGATAGAAGGGAACTGAATCTGAGTGCCTATCCCAGCCTCTCACTTTAGAAAACAGAGAACTTGTTTGTTTTCATGCTGGTATTTGAATCTAGTCCCGCAACTTTTCTCAGCTATTACTCTCACAGACTCTGTCAAATCCACCAAGATTTCAGATTTAATAAAACTGCATTTTTCTGTCAAGTAACTATTTAATGAATAAATATGTGCTTTGGTTTCAAGTTCCAAGCACTTATCAACACCGTCTTGTCCCTGCATTACAGGTTCTTTTTTGCTGTTGCTTTACTTTTGCTGAGGAGGTCCAAAATGAACCAGCTCAGAAAAACAAGCTCTCTCATTTTTAATCCTGAAAAAAAAGTCTGTGTTTTTGCTCAGACTATATATAAATTTTATGGGGTTTTGGGCTTGTCCACTCAACTGTAAATGTGATTTATGCAGTTCTAACTGAAAAAAAATTATTGCATTTCACTGAATGTGGTGCTAGGGCACAATGGCTCAGAGCAAGTACCACTCACCTGTTTGGATTAACCTCTAAGCATGAGATGTAGAAGAAGAATAGAAACAATAACACTGTTCAGATTTCTCACTAGATTTGAGTCTGACATCTCCGTGTTGTCAAAGTCAACACAGAGTTATCTTAAACCTTGTGAGGTAGCAGGCACAATCTGCTTCAGTTCTGTCACTTAACTAGAACTAATTGAGCTTCTCTGCTTCAGATTTTGCCCCAGTATTTCTTTCATCAGTCTCTGCGTTTTGAACTGGGGTTTACTCTAATATGGCTTTATACGGTACTAGAATATGTTTGTCTTCTTCTTCTCCACGTGTGCTGTTGACTCAGCCAGCATCTTCAGCTTTATTTCTGCTTTTAGAATCCTTAGATCAGCTGAAACCTCTGCTTAAAACAGTAATTGTTGGAATTCAATTTTGAAGTAAAACAAGCATAAACTCCTAACATGCAAAACCATTTTACCAATGGAAAGGAGGAAATGGCCTGAAAATGGGCCAACTTCAAGTAATGTTTCAGATGACTGTAAATAACTGTGGGAATAAGAGCACCAGTTACTTTCAGATGAGTGGGCATTGTTTTAATGGATATTGAAGTGCTATGCTGACCAAAGAGATCAAATTTAGAAAAGATCGAGGTGAACAAAACCTCATATTCTGTTTCAGGAAAAGGGGCCTCTTGAAAACTTAAAAAACTCCATTGGATGTAGATGTATAAGCTGAGAAAATCTGGCAAGGAAGTAAAGCCCAAAGCCACAAAAATAATATCTGCATTTTTTTAGATCCCTGAAGAGGAGAAGAAAAATGAAGCAAGAGTGCCAATATTTATTAAAAAAAAGTACAAAAAGGTTTTTAAAACTGATGTGAATGAAGAAATTATAATGGCACATAATACTCAGCTCATTTTGCAGAGCTTAATATCACAAGAGCTACTTAGAGGAAAGCTTTTAAGGCTTGCTAATAAAGATACAGTTTATGTAGAAACGTGTTATAAGGAAGGTGTAAGGAGACTTTAATATAAAGAGAAATTAAGAGCCTTTTACTACAGCAAAATGTGCAAAAAAAAGAGATAATGTGATACTTTAGAACTGTTTGCTCTTATGGGACTGTGGGAATTGAGGCAGAGAGAATGTTCTTAAATTGGCTTAAATGTATACAAAACATAGTAAGTCAATGAAACACTAAGATCTTAAGTTATTTTGAAATGTCCTCTTGACTATTTATATTCTCAGTTTCTCATTTCAGAAAAGCAAAGTACAAGGTGTTTCACTATTTGAAGTTACCTGATTTTGAGATTTCTTATAAAATACATTTCCTTTACACATTTATCTATCTTTAAATGATGTATCCCATGTTACAGTGTATGCATATTTTTCCTGCTAAATCTGAAAATTTATCATATTCAGTACTTCATCAAACATTTTAAGCTTAAATAATGCTTATTCAATATGGTATTTCATGAACTCTTGTCGAGTCTGATTCCATGCCAATTATGTATGTCATTTCAATCTGTATTTAGCAATCATGCAATCATGCAGTCTGTCACATACTTGTAGTGAGGTCCATGTTATTAGATGATTCTGGAGAAGAAAGTATGCTATATGTGCACAGGGGCCATTTTTCTGAAGAAGAAAGTATGCTATATGTGCACAGGGACCATTTTTCTTTTTTTTAACCTGTGAAGGTTAAAATTTCAGAATTCACATTTTCAGAATTTCACATTTACATTGACTCCTTACCTTGGTGATGCAAGTGAACACTTGAAAAGGGAAATCCAAATCCCTGACTGAAGAAAATGTTTTTCAGTAATCCTTTCAATGTGTTTTATGAACATTTCTAACCTCTAAAAGCATACAGTGATGCCAAACTATTTTGTGAATACCCATTGTGTACGTAAGGTGCATAAGCACACTTCTGTAGCTGGCTCTAGACAGCTTACTGATGATATATCTATTAACTGTGATTTGGTTTTGTGAATGATTTCGTGTTTTATTGACAGATGTCTTATTTTAAGTGCTGAGATTGCAACTTTTTAAGCATTCTGTAATACAATGATGTAGGGAACGCACTATATAGGTTTCACAAATTTTATGTTTACCAGGCTGTTATGAAATGGTTAATATGAAAGCGACTGCTGCTTTGTGGCGGAAGCATATTATTTCTTGCAATTTCAAGTACAACTGTAGTAGCTTTTCTCACAGTGATAATTTCTTTTTTTCTACCTTTCCTTGGCTTTTTCTCCCCTATTCCTGTCTCCTTACATTAAAAAAAAAAATTAAGTGAGCACAAATTTAGATTTTAGATTTTTCATTATCGACCACATCTCACTTTATACAGAAAGCAAAAGATACAGTTTCCACCAGACAACAGAGAGGCAAAAGACCCAAGCAGAACGTTTTGGATCATTCATTCCCATCAGAACTGTGTTTGGTTATTTTTCAGGAGGATAATGTCAGACTAACAAAAATATATCTTATATGTTAAGTTTACATAAAAATTTCCTTGTAAAAAAACGCTTTCTCAACCTTAGGAAATATTAAATATTCATTTGACAAGGATGAACATGGCAGCTTCAGAGAGTTTCTGTTCTCTTCTTGGCAACTGCATTCATAGAAAAGTCTCTCATGAGAGTCTCTCATGCAAGTTTCTGACCTGGAAATGTGGAACACTAGGGCTATTTTACTTTTGTTCATTTTGATAACATAGGTGTAATGACTACCATGTAACTAAAACAAACCGAGATTTCTTCTTCCTGTCTTTTGTTCATAGTTGGAACATTACGAGATACTCATAGTTGGCTCTTGCATGTAATCTGTCTTCCAAAAGTTGGGGGGTGGTGAATAAAGAATGAAACACAAACAAAAATAATATTCAATCTAAAGGACCATTGTATATGGTGAAGACAAGGGCTTATTTTGTATTGAAAGAAGCACAACTTTACAAGCTTAATTAAAAAAATAATAATTAAAAAAGAACAAAAAAGGTACAATGCATAGTTAGTGCATCAATAAAATAGTGGTAGCTATAATTGCCAGTGTTGAGGAAGGCATGCTGAGTTTGGCAAAAACTGCAGCACTGGATCCATAATTCAGAACACTAAAAACACTGGAAAATAGGGAGAACTGGAAAAAGTATTGGAGCTGTTGAGCTGCTGGAGGGGAAGACAGTGAACATACAGTACAATACTTTTAAGCATATGTCTCCAAACTTTTGAATCAAATAAAAAGTTGAAGCATTGCTTTGGGCTGGGCTACCAGGATGAAAGAGCATCCTTCTAAACCTTTCTCAATCAAGATAAATCTGTTCAAATGCAGCGTGGATACTTTTTGAAATGTAAAAAGATGAAAGTTGAAGAAGTAGGAGAGGTAAACTTAGAAAGAAGAAAAAGGATAAATTCATAGAAGTTTCTTGCATCTCTGGAAGGAAAAGAAAATTAAATATGTACGACATGGCCCTGTTACCCAATGGCATAGAGTATTGTCTTTGCCATCTAACATAGATGGGATTTTGATGCCTAAACTAAGACATGCCAGGGTTCTTTTCTTTAATGTTCTAACTAAAATAGTGCTGTCCAGGTTTAATACAGTTACAGTTAAGTACTGGATAAAACTGTCTTTATAAAATGAAAAAGTATCTTCATTATCAAAACTGCAGTATTTTTGGAAGCCCTTCTGGTTATTGATAAAAGGGGAAAAAAAAAGAAAAAGCATTTAATTTCAGGAAATGGTCATTTTATTCAGCAAGTGTGACAGTACCATTTTCAGAGTTTGAAAAAAGAAAACCTATGGGAACTTTGGAATGTATCTGTGGAAATGCAGAAAAAAAAATAACCTGTTCTAGTAGACATAAGCACAGGTAACCACAACCCTTACTGCTCTTGTTTAACATTATTAGTACAAAAGATAAAGACTAATGAATGAAATCAGGGAATAAGTGCTTTGAAAATTATTTAAAAAGACCCACAAAACCTAAGAACAAAATTATGTTACATGTCAACGGATATATGCATTTTGCACTATAAAGAAAGCTTGACAACTGATGAATCAGGTTAGAATGAAAATATCCTGAACCAGAAGTCTGGTTCTGAAAGACAAATTTTTAATTCACATTAAAAACAGTGGACTAAGTTCACATTCATAGAAATCAAAGAGCTGTTTTTACCAAAGGAAATATTGAGCAATAAACAACAATTCTTTGCAACAGGCTGGAGAAGTGACTGTTCTTACCATAAAGTTAGTGACTGAGAACAGACAGGATTTGTGAAGACTCCTTTCTTTGGTTTATTTATAGCATCTGATTTTGTGAGTAATCAAAAGGGCAAGAATATAATTTTGTATCTTGTGTCTGATGCTAAGAGATACCAAAAAAAAGAACAGTAAAAAGCAGAAAAAAATAAGCCTCAATACTAAAGTGTTTCTTCTGTGAAAATCGATCTATCAGGGATTGAGGCAGAATGGAAAATAGTATTTGTGGTCTTCTTGTTAATGCAGTACTTGAAAATTCTAGCTTTTAGTTAACAATATCAATAGTTGAATAATTACTGAAGTAGATTTCTGATTAAAATGTAGTGACTATTAATTGAAAATAGGATAGGTTTTTATTATATGATAAATTAAAACAATGAAACCTTCATGTTTGAGCCATGTAGGAAAGCACTTCAATAATGGTTCCACTTCTGTAGAGTTTTCCATCTGAACATTCCAAGTTGCTTTACTATGTCAGTCTAAGTAAGTGTCACCAACAGATATTTTTCCATATCACAGAACCTTCAGATTTAGAGACTTCTTATTCCTCTGCTAGAGTGACAGCTTCATCTTCCAGTATGCTATGCATACTGGCAAATTTTATTCTTGTTCTGTTGTCTGTCAATGGACCCATTACTGTCTTTAAAACGTATTCATCTTTCCGAGTAAGTGGAAGGGTTTTACAAGAAGAAATGAGCTTTAAACCAAACAATTGCAGCTGATATTAAAAATGAAAAAGCTGTTCAAATGTAGACATTGTTAGTTGGGTAGCTGTTTTTTTGTTTTAATAGAAACAGCTTATTGGAGACCTACCTAGAATTCCGTGCTTACTCATGGAATCTCAACTATTAAGGCATACGTAGAATAAGAAGTCTTCACAATTCTTTCTAGGAAAAATATTCATAAAGCTATCAAAATAATGAGTGAATCATAGAAACATAGAATCATTATGGTTGAAAAAGACCTTTATAATCATCGAGTCCAATCACTAACCTAACAATGCCAAGCACATCACTAAATTAAACCATATATCTCGGTACTGATTTTAAATAAAAACATGACACTTTTGGCTTCAGAAAACTACATAATATAATTTCAGTGTCTTTTGGTGGACAAACTGATTATTTCTATGTTTCTGTCAATAACTAATGTACAATATTTGCAGTATTCAAAAAATGCAAAATAGCCAGGCCTTCATTCATGTGATACGAGAAAGTGAAATGCTAAAAATCATCCTGGAAGAAAGAAAACATTTAAAATAGTCAAATTTACAAAAATGAGGTTGCTTTGTTTTGGCTCTTGTAACAGCAGCATGAAGGAATCCTGCAGCGATATCTGTAATTTCTGCTGTAAACTCTATGTACTCAATAATGGAAGATTCAGTGCACCGCTTAAAAATAGTGTTAGATGAATGCTATGGAGAATGACAAAAATGAGTAGTATGTCTTGAACAGGAAACCAATACAACAGAAATTCTGAAATAATTGGGATGATTTGATATTGACATGTTAATCTGATATTTGTAGGACTAATAGACAGTTAAGCAGAGTGCAATTGAAAACAGGAATTGAATTACAGACTACATCCTTTCCTTTGATTTCCTGTTCTTGCTAGTACTTTACTAGAGTGCTATCTTCATTCATTTAATAGTGGGGTGAAGCAACCTCTATGAAGTCACAATTGCTTTATACTTGAGTAAGAAGAAGAGAAAGAAAAAGGCAACTAGTGTAGGGTCAGTATACAACGTGCATTTGGTGTTGATCTATAATAACTAAGCTGTGGTATATATCAAGATATTGTAAAAGTATCACTGTGAATCATCTAAAATGTTCATAGAATTGAATCATAGAACAAGTCCAACCACTTACCTCACACTGCCAAGCCCAGTACTAAACCATGGCCCTAAGCACCTCAGCTACAAGACTTTTCTATATCTTCAGGGATGAGGACTCTACTACCTCCCTGGGCAGCCTGTGCCAGTGTCTAACAATCCTTCCAATGAAAAAGTTCTTCTTAATTACCAATCTGAACCTCTCCTGGTTCAACTTGAGACCATTTCCTCTTGTCTTGTCATTTATTACTTGGGAGAAGAGATTGACCTCCACCTCACCACAGCATCCTGTCAGGGAGTTTGCAGAGAGTGGCCATGTCTCCCATCAGCCTCTTCTCCGGTCTAAACACCCCCACAGCCCTCAGCTGCTCCTCATCAGACTTGTGCTCCAGACCTTTCACCAGCTTGCCCATCTCTGGACATGCTCCAACCTCTATGGCACTCTTGTAGTGAGAGGCCCAACACTGGACACAATACTTGAGATGTGGCCTCACCAGTGCCAAGTACAGGGTAACAATCCCTTCTCTGGTGCTGCTGGTCACACTATTTATGGTACGAGCCAGGATACCATTGGCCTTCTTGCCACCTGGGCACACTGTTAACCAACACACCCAAGTACTTTCTCTCCAGGCAGCTCTCCAGCCGCTCTTCCCCAAGCCCATGGCATTGCCTAGGATTGTTGAGTCCCAAGTGCAGGACCCAGCATTTGGCCTTGTATGTTGAACCTCATACAGAATCACAAAATCACAGAATCATAATACATAGGATATAGTCAGTGTTGAACATTTTTCTTTAGGAAAAACACAGGACAACTAGAAACGTTTTTGAAACAAAGAGTGAATTCCTGAAGCGTGGTGTTTTGTCAAGGAACTTACTCTGTGGCAAATCTGCTGGCTGCAATAGATCTGGTTACAGCTATACGTTTCAAACTCCTCCCACAGGGAGACTGTTTTCATCTTTTAGCTTTTTAAACTTAAGTATTTTCCTCCCTATTTCCTCTCTGTATTTTAAGAAACTGCATTTACAAAAATTACAGATCAGATAACGGCAGAGAAGGAGGGTGCTAAAATCTCCAGTCTGTTCTTAACCATCTGAATTTCACATACACTGTACCAGCTGCATCCTAGCATCTAGCCTCAATGAAAGACTGAAGGAAAATGTGGTTTATTTATCTTATTAAAGAGAAAGCTGAGCAGTAACTGGATCACATTGTGTAATTACCAGCACAAGGAAAGTTATCTGATACTAGATGATTCTGTAATCTCACAGGCAAAGGTGTCATAAGATCTTGTGGCTAGAAGGTGAAGTCAAGAGAGTTCAAAGTAAAAATAAGGTGCAGATTTTTAACATTAATTTAGCAAATGAGGTAGTAATTCCACGCTGGCCTGTGACTCAATAGAGGGAGGTTATAGTCTCTTGCATGTGTCTGGGGAACCATGAAAGAAATCAAGCCCCTTTCCTTCTTCACATCTGTATTTGGTTAGTGTGGAGAGCTGAGGTGAATGAAACATTGCCACCAGCCACAGCATTGCTCTAAGTTTGGTCTATAACTTCTTCTCATATAGATAGTACAGGAGGTTCAGTCTGTTCCTCTCTCCAGTTTCCATGAAGGACTGAATTAACATTTGAACATTCTTCAGTGTGCTGAGGCACATTTGTATTGTTGTTACCATCATCTCTGAAATAGATTTAGCATGGTTATGATAAAAAAGTTTTGGAGAACAAATTAACAAAAAATCCATGAAGCTCTTTTAACATCAAGTACAAACTTAAATTAACTTTTTTCATTTATGAAGAAACTTGAAGCTACCTCAGTGAAAAAACTGAAGGAATACAATTTACATTACCTCAAGCATGAAAGATTGTTGACAGCAGCGCCATATGGTCTCTCTAACATTTCCCTATTCAGGAGTTGGGGGAGGTCATGATTACAGAAAGCAAAGGCCTCAACTGAGTGAATAAACCACTGCAAGCTGACATACCTAGAGTTTCTATGGACCTAATGGAGAACAGACAAATTCAGTCTCTCCTGTCAAAACTTTCTGTTTTGCATTTCCCTTCAGTGAAGATGTTCACTGTGTTTTTTTCACCAAGGCTGTAGCACTTTTAGTAATTGCATCCTAGGGGAAGGCACAGCCTACACAGCCTGAGAAATACAATTGGATGTAGTGAGGGCATGGTCCTCATCCCAAATGACTGACTCCTCATGGGATGAAGTGTCAGAGTCTCAGATACAGGAAGAGCCCACCTGGGCAGAGGTAGAAAGATAAAGGCAGCCTTTCAGCTGATGAAAAGGTTTGGAAAAGGATTGTTCTACAACCCATGATACTGCTGGAATGATAATTCAGAGATGAGATAAGTTAATAAAGCTAAAGCCTAATTAAGTTGTCCTTTTTTGTCTGTTTTCCTGAACATCCAAACCAGCGAAATAGAAGTGAAAAAGATCATTTACATATTAATATCTAGTCTCAGATTAATATCTTCAATTAAAAAACTGACAAATTGGAAAAGTGATGCTAATTTTAAACTGTTTTGTTTTTAAAAGTTTTCACATTAATTTTAAAATACAAAAATGCAGATTGTTAAATTTTATTCATGATGTGGGATATTAGGTGCATTTAACTTTAGAAAAAGTATTGTCTCAACATACTGATCAATTTCTGTGTTTATTAATGGAATTAAGGAGATTTCAATTTATGACACTGAAGTGGATGTGAGTAGCAAGTTATATGGTTTTGGTTGTATTTTGCATAGCATAGCCTCAGAAGTAAAGCTATTATCTGATATATAACTGATAACTATGTCATGCCCACTGCTGGAAGACAATGCAGCTAAGCATAATTGCAACTGCATCCATTACCCTGTGCTTGCTTTTAGAGTCTGGGTTTTTTTTTTTTTTTAGACAAATAAGTTGATGTGACTCATGAGAAACAGATCGATATTCTGCCAACAGCTATTCTTCATTGCATTAAAAAAAAAGTTCATATTTTAACTCACATTTTTCATGTGTTAGAGATACTCTTAACCAAACTGTACTTTATTGATGGGCAAAATTTGTTATGTTCTTATGCTATATTTTAATAAAAAACTTCTGGTAATAACTGTCACTGACTTTCTTCAGGTGCTTGCCTATACAGAAGGCCTTCATGGAAAATGGATGTTCAGTGAGATTCGGGCTGTTTTTTCAAGACGCTATCTTCTACAGAACACAGCTTTGGAAGTGTTTATGGCAAACAGAAGTATGTATTTTTTATCTCTTTTGTTTCATAAAAACATGCTAGTAGTTATTTGGTGTGTTATTTATTAAGTTTAGAATTTAAAGTCCGTGCTTCCTTTGATAAAGTGCTTATGTCTGTGTTCAATAATGCTTACTCTTGCATGTATTCATTACATTTCGTATTAAAATCAATCACATAAATCAATCTCAATGCTTTCTGTGCAGCACTGAGATTTATTTATAGAAACAGATCATTGTAATTGGTAAATTCTTCAAACATTTGATAAGAAACATACATTTTCTATGATCTCGCCCCTCTCCTCCATGTTCTGTGTTTATTTTAGTAAAATATCTAAAAGGATATTTCCTTTTCTAATTGTAAACTGAGCTAAAGAAAAAAGGACTGGATTGATAAATGGATCCGCTCAGTTTTCTGTATCAAAGCTGAATGATTGGTAAGGTGTGTCAGTTGTTTTGCAGACTGAGGAGCTCTCATGTCAGATTTTATTTCAGTTTGGAGAGGAAATTAATTTATGGTCCTGTGTTTTTTAATGCACCAATTAGAAGACCAAATGCCGTGCCAACTACTGAACAGGTTCCCAGCCTGGTAAGAGGTTATATGGGTTACTGGCAAGCTGTGGTTCCTCTGAGGTACGCCTCACTCAGGTCTTTTGCAGAATGGGATAGTTAATGCCAAAATGTTAACCAACTAATGATAAACAAGTATGAAGTATGCCAAAAGTTTTTTTTTTTTTTATAAGCTGCAGCCCCAGGAAAATAAAAGCGGAACTGAATCTCTTCCCAAATATAAAACAAAGAACATTTAAAAAATATATGCAGGTGGAGAAACAGACATCTGCAGATGGTTTACTACTCTATATTTTCTCTTCATTTAGCTTCTGTTATGTTTAATTTTCCTGACCAAGCAACAGTGAAAAAAGTTGTGTACAGCTTGCCACGTGTTGGAGTAGGAACCAGCTATGGTTTGCCACAAGCCAGGTAATTTAATTAAAATAGTTTGTATGTTTCATTTTTAATATATTATAGGAATGATATTTTTAAACATATCAATATGAAATAATTATTCCTGTTATGAAACTAGATTTTCTCTTTCTTAAGGTTAGTTTGAGAAATAATAGTCTTTACTTACTATATGCACTGTCATTATGGAGTAGAAGTGAGAACATTGCAAATTAGATTTTGTTTTTAATTACAGGAAATAAGTACTTTCCAGTGAAGAACCAGAAAAAACTTATACTTTATTTCTTCAGTGTCAGGTTCATCTTTACTGTAATTGTTATTCAGGACATGGATAGGATTTTATGTTTGATGAATGACAATTATTTTTATAGGTATATGTTTTCACTTGACTTTTATATGAATGTGGGGGGGATTTGCTCCATTATTCATCAGTGTAGTGGCTATTTTGCCATTTTCAGCTTTCTTCTATTCATCAGTATAATGCATTATTCTTCTGTTTCCAAAGTTAAGGAGGATACGTTTTTTGGAAAGACCAACTAAGGTTCAGTTTTAGAGATTTTTCACATACTATGGATAAGTGCAGTTTATATTATCTTATGAACAGCAATATAAAATCAGCCTATGGTTGTAAATAAGACTGGCATGGTAAGATCCTATACTACAGACGTATTTATATTTCAGTGATGGGTAAGATGATCTTCCTGGGTACTTCATTGAGTTGTGGGGGGAAAATTTCCTGTTTCCAATTTCTGGCTTTATTTAGAAATGTCTGTTCAGACCTAAACTTGTTTTTGAGGGTGTATCAACAGAAGTTTGATCAAAAATGTTTATGTTCAGGATTGATTTTTGGTAAAAATGAAAGAAGAATAAACAATTAAAAGAGAGTATTGTATTTTGGTTTCATATCTCCATTTAAATTTACTTGACTTAAAGCAAATGACTTAATCACCAGTATAACGTCTGGGATGTGTCTTTCTTTAAGTCATTTGCTTCAAACTAAAGCTTCATATTCTCCTTGTTTTATCCCAGTGCAGAATGTGGAAATACTCTGAAGTGTCAAAGCATATGTAGGATTGGAGAACTATTTCATTCCCAGCTGAACATCATTCCCTGTCATAAGCTCAAGACTCAAGCCTAAGGCTTGATCTCTTGAATGTGTTGAAGCTCTTAGGCAAACTGCCAAATTTCTCAAGTTTTCACTGAGATCAAGGGAAAGTTGGGGCATTTCTTTGGAAGATGTGTCATTAATATTTGCATTGCTCTTCCAAATACTGAAATTAAACAAAGTGCTGTCTCTAAATGGAAAGTAATAGTATTCTTTTCTGAAGTAAAAATGGCCACATGTTCTAGAACAAACAAAATGCAAATTTCTCAATCAGAATTTCATATTTACAGTGACATTTTTTACTTTTGAAATTCATATCCTTTTTTGCATTATTCAGTGAATAATTGCCTGGAAAAGTTTGTTGGTATATAATTATTTAGAAAAGTTTCAGCTTTAAAATTATATGCAGTTATTTCCATACCTTTTTGATTAAAGTTTAAATTGAATCAAAATGGGCTTGCTAGCCCTCAGAATAAATGAGGCATATGGTAGTGAAGTTGGTTTTCTTTCTTGTTTTTTGTAAGCATGGTATGATTTATGCACAATAAAGACCTTGTAATAATGATTTTTCCTTTTTTTTTCTGTCTACCCATCCTTATTGTTTTCAGTAGGATTGCGGTGGAGTAACTGGTTCTATATCTGCTCTGTAATCAATATTTTGTTCATATTTGTTAGAATCTGGTTTCCCTTCCTATGCATATGTTAGCTCTGGAATGTTAATTTTTTAAATTATGCTCAATTGTATAAGTAGCATAGGGACGAATTATGCTGAGTAACCAAAAGAAGCTGCTACACTGAGTAAAATATTTCCCTTTTATATGACCAATTTTCCAGATTAAGCTGTAATTTAAAAGCAGATATTACTGGTTGCAGTGCATTCATTTTCCTCTTATAATATTTCCTCTCTGATAATTCCCCGATAAACATTTCATCTAAAGTTAATTAAATTATCATAAAGAATTGTGTTTATGATGGAAGCATTCTGAAGGAGTAAATTACTTTTAATGTGGTACATGGAATTTAAGTGCATTACTGTTTTCATAGAGAAATCCTGTGATTAACAAAGATGGAAGGAAAGAGAATGAGAAAGCAATGTCTGTGACTTTCTAATGGCAAAAAATATTAGAAGCAGGTGAACTGATATCTCTTCCAAAGACTGTTACAGACCTGCTGTCCTGAGCAAGTCTCCAGTTTGCTTCTTTGCTACCCTCTCAACAGCCTGTCTTTGATTCAACAAAGCATTCAAGCCTGTTCTTAATGTTACAAAGAAGTAATTACGTCCTTAAAATTAGTTCCACGTTGAAGAGTTCAGTCTGATTGGGTAATCAAATTCATCTGTCTTTGATAAATGTATTTTCACTGTTCCTGACACATGTCACATTGATTGTAGTTTCCTTCTGACCTTGCCATACGATACAACTGGACAGACAGTACTGTGCCTTTTATTTAACTTATTTCTACAGTTCTATATGATTCTACATAGGTAGAGTAACCCCTCAGGTTAGAGGATTCTAACTGCTCAGGTGTAATTGATTTTTATCAGGAGCAGCATCACAGTTTAGAAAACAACTGTGAGCTGTTTGATGACTTTGTAAGCAGAGATCAAAGAACTGGTAAAAGATC
Organism: Urocolius indicus; assembly: GCA_013401255.1. Lineage (NCBI taxonomy): Eukaryota > Metazoa > Chordata > Aves > Coliiformes > Coliidae > Urocolius > Urocolius indicus. The sequence goes on from WBNH01010328.1 coordinate 502,402, forward strand.
ATCGACTGATACAGTTGTTTGATTGGAAAAGTATAATACTTCATCATTCCTTCTACTGAAATTCTGTGGGCTATTAATATATTAGGTAAAACAATGGCTCAATTTGTTAAAGCTAAGAAATACAAATACTGCAGTTTTTGCTGAAAGAAAACTTATTTTGGCTGATATGGTAACTATATTCAACACCAGCTCACTGTTCCATATCAGTACCTTACTGATGGATTTTTAGATCTCAGTATTGCTGATTGCAGAGGTTTGATTAAAAGTGAATATTGATAAGTGTTTTGTCAGAAGCTAGTGATTTTTTTTTATGAACAGGAGCCACACAACTTGAAACCACACAGGTGCTACAGGGTTTATTGACAACATTCTTTGTACGAGATTGGATTGTATCTAACTAAACTAAATGTGATTGTGAAGGAGGGTGGGTCGTGCTCCACATACAGAATAGATAACATCCCTTCCATCCAAAAAATGCCAACGAAGTGTTTTCTAAACATATTTAAAAGATATAAAACTTCAAAAGTGGTATCATCTCATTGTACATCAGAGGGTCTTCGGCAGTTTACGTTTTGAGTAGGTGTTTCACAGGTCTGCAAAAGCAAAAGAAGCACATTCATTTGTGCATCTTCATATTGGTGATGGCATATTGAAGGAGAGAAATGTTTTGATCAAAGTTGGATGGATTTAGCAAAACACAACACAGTGGGTCTTCCTGTGTTAACTGAAACAAGCAAGTGTGCAACCAATTTATTGTGCATAATGTTTTCAAGTCTCAGCTAAAATAACTTTGACTCTTGCGAACACTTTAAATACAGAGGAAATAAGTAGCTGCTTTAGTATATTTTGATTTTGTGTGGAGTTCACCTAAGTCAGGCATTCAAATGCAAAGTCCAGCACTTGACAGTTTATAGATTTTTGAGGCTCACTGGGAGATTGTCGGTAAAGTCTAAAAGCAGCTGCTAAGCCGTAGTGATGCATAAATGTTATTTTGTCATGGGAGGAACAGAAAATCTGTGACAGAGATGCTGTGTAAATCTAATAATCTCTTAGAGTTTTTTTTTCATTATTTAATTTCTGTGTAGTATTAGTCATAGTTTACTGGTAGCAATAAATCTTTGAGAATTCCACTGTAAAGATAATTTTTATAAGATGCAATATAAAGTATGGTTACATTCAGGTAATTCTTTAGATAAATTGTTCTGAAGAAGCATAATAGGAAGAACTTAAAAAAAAGAATTCACTGTCTCCAGTTTACTTGTATACCATTGGCATCCTAGAGTCTACCATGAAATAAGGCTAGCCAAGCTGGCAAGGCCTTATGTACTCCTATTTTGGATAAATACAGATATTAAAAAAAAAAAAACAAAAGAAGAAAGTGTACCTGCACTTGCGTAGTCATTTTTGTATGCCCACTTTGTAAACCTAAGTATTGCAGACATTGACAACCTACACGTTGACAATTTAGATACATAATTGTGGTAACTGTAAGCTCCAGTTGCATACCAATACTCACCCTTTCTCCAGAAATAGGGTGTAGTGTACGTGTAGGATTACATACCTATGTCTTTAGAATTAGATGGTCTGCATTTTTGTAATCACTGCCCAATTTGACGCTTTGTATATTACTTTACGAAAATACTGTTCAGAGTCTAGAAATAATACTCCTAGTGTGTTTAGTGTGAAGTTGAAAGCTGAAGAATTGGGTGTCCCTATTTACTCTTGAGAAGCTATATAAATACTAGATACATTCTTTCAATTAGTGAACAAGCTACAGATTAGGGAGTCTCTCTCTTTTTTTAACTTTCTCTATTTTGATCTATTGATAAGATTTAGGTTTCTGTAAAAAAAAGTATGTAAGGAGATGAATCTTTTCTCCTTCTGAAGATTTTCCTTGTCTTTTTCAGCAAGGATTATTTTCTCTAAAAATGAGTAGTGACCAGTGAGGCTACTTCTGCTTGTTGCAGATTTTTTTCCTTAATTCATTTCTCTAGACTGACTCTAGTCTCCTAAATTTTACCACCCAGGGGCAGTATATACTATGGGCAATTTAGAACTTAGTGCACGTTATTTGGTTATTGCAATGTTACCAAATTGAATACAGAACAAGGTTAGAAATACAAAACTTTAATCTTACTGGGATATAGGAAGGAATCATAGGTAGCTGACCATGGGGGAGGTGCATGAATTGTGGAATTAATGTCTTCAACCAGTGTACTGGAAATATGTGGCACTTTGTCACTCACTCACCTTAATGAACTTATCTCAATGCATCCTTTTGAAATGGGGAAATGATATTCTTCTTTTTTTCCTGCTGGGCAAGCCAGGCACCAAGAGGTCTGCATTTTCTTTTACTTCCAGTCTTTTAACCAGACTCCGAATAAAATAAAAACCAAAATATATTATTCTAAATTATTACAATGCTCTAGTACTGATAAAATAAAATACAGATCTTAATTTTAGTCATTTCTCAAATAAGGATAATAATGCCTTCTTGACTTCATTAAATGAAATAAAAAAGCGTCTGAGAGAATATGAAATTAATCACACTAATAACATTGCCCTACATCTTAACATTTAATGAGGCTCTTAAAAACATAATTCTTTAAATGTGTTTCCTAGGAGAATCTCTCTGGCCACTCCTCGACAGCTTTATAAATCCTCCAACATGACTCAGCGCTGGCAGAGACGGGAGATATCTAACTTTGAATACTTGATGTTCCTCAACACTATAGCAGGTAAGGCTTCTGACTCTTTAATCCTTCATAATATGTTTCTGTTTGTCAGAGTCTTAAGCACCGTGACTTGATAGAATTCATTTATCCCTCTAGAATTCAGCTGCAGTTTTATGATAGATTCTGAAACGCACACGTGAAATTTTATCAGAAAATGCACAACCTATCACTGAGACTTGAGATTCATTTATTGTTGTGGAGGCTGTTCCTTGCTCTCCTTCTGCCATTTCCTCTGCTGACAGCTTTGTCTGAAGCTTTATTAGAGTCAACAAACCATTGCCAGAGAGTGTCTGGAAATAATAATGGGAAAATGTAATTTCGCTGCTTCATCATTCTGAGCAACAGCAACTAGACAGCAGAATAACAACAGTATTCTGCCTAGTACAGATGTCACCTGGATTGTGGTATTATTAGATTACAGCATCTTTTCTCATTTAGTTCTTTGAGCTGAAATGTAATATCAGATTAGGTATTTAAAATGAGAAATAACTGCCATAGACATCCATTCGTTATTGGTGAAAGAAGAGCTTTTCTGGCAATTGTCATTAATTAAACATTCACAATGGCACAGTTCCTTTCACCTTTCCTTTTTCTATGTGGTGTTAACTCCTGTGGTAATTTTAAATCTAAAAAGCAGTGGTTTCTACACCATATACAAAGATTTTCAGGAGATTGTCTACTTTTATGATTCCTTCCTGTAGCACACATGCTGCTTATGAACTTGCCTGCAGAGAGCCTTCCTCAGATATTTCACTCCAGTGAGCTTTAATTTGAAACCCAGATTAAATTCCACTAGGCATCTCTTTGTAGTCCGGTGTTACAACTCTCATCTTTACTTGGTCTTGATTTTTATGCTTGATGTTATCCTCAGGCCAGACATACGACAAATGTGTGAAACCCAAAGGTAGCACTCATTACGCTGACCAGTCTGAGGACAGTCACTGTGTTCTTCCCAGTAGGGCAGTGGCAGAATTCAGGAAATGTCAAACTTATTTGCTTTGAACCTTCAAGCTTTTGCCTCTGTGCTTATGTGGTAGTCATCTTCCACGCATGCAGTCTTATGAACATTAATAAATGTGTCATCAGATTATCTCAGTGTGGTACAGAGGTGCTACCACTGAACAGTTGGAAATCTGAGAGCATGTTTACCTTGCTCAGCAAAGCAAAAAGCAGAGTCCCCAAAGCTACTGGAGGCCTGGGCCGAAAAGTCCCTTTGGGTCAACCCAATGCAGGCTCAGTAGCTTGGTTCCCAAGCATTCTAGCCACAGTTCATAGATCTCAGGGAAGGAAGGAGCCCTGCTGAGCGTTTATTACCTTTGGCACAGGGCCACAAGAATGCCACTATCCTACTTCTGGACACTGGCTGGCCTCCAGCTGCTCCGAATCTCTCACATCCACTGCCTTTCTGGTGAGGAGGAAACGCAGGCAGAGCCTCTAGGCTCCCTCACTGCCTCACTTGAACTCAAAGGGAAAACTAGAGGAGAGCTAGATCCCCCCTAGTCCTTGTCCAATACATTATTGACACAACTGTCCTTCACTTGTAATTTCCTTTATATGTATTAATTTTTTATGTAAGCAGTATGTCTAAACTCTTAAATGAAAGTAGACAAGACCTGAGACAATTTTTGATAAATTACTTTTCATTTTTAATCAGTTTAAAACGCCAAGGTCATTTATTTTTAGGTACATCACCAAAGCATCCAAACCTGGAAGACATCATTGTGTCTGAAGTAAATTAAGAATTGCAGTGACACACACTAAAATATCCATTAGTAAACAAGCTTCAGTCTGAAGCGATTTCTTCAGAGTATCTCAGAAAGGTCTCAAGAAAAGTGGGTTTTGACCTGTCATTTGATACTAGTACTGCTAGGCAGGCTTTATAGCCAAGTACCCGGGTGGCTGCATGTGTCAAGTTTCTCTTAGTGTCATCTAGAGTCATTCACCTGCCTTACAACAGGATGGCCTGACATTTGCATTCCAGCTACCACCTACTATGCCCAAGGTTTGGAGGATTACCAGCTATCAGCTTGAATTTTATTTGAAAAAGCTTACAGCAGCTTGGTTAGTAGCTTAGTTGTGTCTCTTTCTCTCTCAAAGCACTTAATTTCTGGCACGTTTTTGGGTATCAGTCTCTTACTGGTAAATCTCATTTGTTCATGTAATTTCATTGTTGTTAATTGCATAAGCTCACTTACTCATTTTCACACCATTACCTACCATCTCATGAAGTCTTTCAGCAGTATATGATCAAATTCAAATTTAGGTAAAGATCATATTCTCCATAAGAGAGTAAGTTAAATATAAGTATCCAGAAGAAATTCAGCCTAACTCTTTGTCTTCATCTTGTATTGACTGACTTTTCTTGTAAAGTCATTCTTTTTAATGATACTTTGAAGTCACATGGATTAGCAAATATATATTTTCTGAAGGAGTTTTTTAAAGTTTTGGAAGTGACCAGTATTGGTTAAATAAAAATTAATACCCAGGCATGCTTTTCTGCTAATATGTGACCAAAGTGTTGAGTAACATCTGAATACCTTTTTCCTTACCATAAAGAGTATCCCTTACACTGATTTTTATTTCAAACCCATCTGCACTGCTTAGCTTCTGTTAATGAGTTCTTACTAATCTGTAAGTTTTCTGTTATGTTTTTGTTTTCCAAGAAAGATAACAGACATCATGTTAGATTGGGAAGAAAGTATCACTGTATGATCTTATAAAAGATTTTGGAGGGATGTCTAAAAGCAGCTGAGCTGATTAGGTGCTTTCCCAATCAGTAAGAATGCTGTCACATCTGCTAGGGTTGTAGCACCATTGGTGAAATAAAGGGTTCGGCTGACATCAGGTATGACTGTTGCATTTTAGAATGGCCTTCGGTGAAAAGAGCTTGAAAGAAAGCATGATTGCATTGCTGTACTATGTGCTTTCTATTTATATTTCTTCATTTTTAAAGAGATTTTAAAGATCCATAATCTCTATGAATATAAATAGGTTTCAGTTGCTAGTGTCATTAGAACACCAACACTCTCCTAGAAGCTTGTGTTGGTTTTTTTTTTGAGAACTGAACTCCCTGCCAAAACAAACACACATAAAATCTTCTCTGAAAATAAGGTAAGAGAATCAAAACTGACTGAAACTCAAAGGCCACTTCTACAGGTGACAACTTTAATCCTAAAATTTTTCAAATTTTGATGAAAACAAAATTTCCTCCAAGTTATTTTTTGGAAGGTCAACCTGGTTTTGCAGTTCTAATGAAGTCTGCATTTCAGCAAGAAAGATGACTTCCAAAAAATCCCGAAGAACATGTGAGTATTGCAAAGAATCTCATCATAAAGTTCTTGGCAAGCCAGAAACCCACCCACAATGGTGTGCACATGAGCTCAAAGTCCAATGGCAGTGGAGAAAGTTTCAATACATACATATATGTTAGAAAGCATAGAAATTTTCACAACTCCAAGCTGTTTCCTGACTCCACCATTGCATGGTACAATACTGCCAGGGCCTGAGATCTGGGAAACTGCAGGGCTGAGAGCTATGAGACAGCCTGAACGGCACCACTGCTTTTATAGCTGTGCCTATATTTCTGTAAATCTTCTACTGAAAGATATTCTTCCAAAATATTTCCTTTACAACAAATAGGTGTTTGATGAATGAGTAGAAAAATCAATATCTCTACCAGAAATACAGTTTTGTAAGCAAAGTACCCCTACTACATGTTGCCCTTGGTTTGATAACACTGAACTGATAACTGTCTGGATACATTTGTGTTAAACAGAAGCAAATTCCTGTAGGCACTGTAGACTGGAACTTTGGCAGTCAGAAGAAAATACAGGACTTTCTGTTATTTACATAGAGTACTGAATATATTAATGGCCTTCTTTGCCAAGTAAAGACATGTATTTCTTTTCTTTCTTCTTCGGAAATTCACTTTCTAAATACAATTTTAATTATACTCTGTTTTTGTAACGAGATCTCATAAGAAATATTCCCTTGGAATATACAACTTCTTTGCCAGAAGTTGTTCATGTAGCCAAGAGTGTCCTAGTTTTAGACTATAACTGTTTGCTTAAGCAGCATCATCTTTTTCTAACAATATTGTTTTTAGCCATTGAGAAATACGTGTGTCAACATTTTTCTTATTCATGTTGCCATTTATCTCCTACTGGCTAATTCAGCATGTCTGAGCTGTAGCTTGTTTACTTAAGAAAAGTAGAGGTTTGGCACTTGAGGAATATGGATTATCTGCTGGTAAGTGATACATACATCCTTTTGTTGTTTTTTCTTCTCTTGACAATAGAGGTCTACTAAGGAAGTGTTTTAGTACACCTTTTGCTGATTCTTTGTAGCTTCCTTTCTTCTTACAGTGGTGCTTAATTAGCATTTAACCCTTTACAAGAGATTAAGAAATCACTTATATTTTCTTGTGGTCTTTTTCTGAAATTATTTAAGAAACAGCAGCCTTGGAAAAGAGACATTCAAAGTGAGGCTTCTAATACCAACTCATTTCTTTAATGTTGGTCTGTTGGTCTCTGTAGAACAGAGCCATTGAAATAAATCTACGAATCTCTCCTTAAATCTTTCCCTGGTTTGCCAATATGTCTGTCCTGACAAGTATGGCCCCTGGCTATTCTGTAAGTTCTTAATCAATGTTTGAAATGCTGAAATGTCCCTTTGGAAAAAATCCATCTTTCTATTCCTTTTTTTTTTTTTTTTTTAAATCTTTACATCACCTTGTTACCACCTCTGAAACATTGCCTGGCTTCATTTTCAGTTTAACTGTTTCTGCTATGATCTGCACTCATGACTTAATAACTATCTACTTCAGCTACCGTAGTTTTCTCTTTCTAGATCATTTCCTCTCCAAGGATATATGATTACTATTACTTGTGCTGACTTGCTCCATTTTCAAAACTCTCTAAAGTCTTGTTTCAACCTGTTTCTCTGGCCCTCTAGCCAACTATTTTCTTGCCTTCCACTTCTGTTTCCAAGGTCTTCACCTCTTTCTTGCCCTCTTTGCTGGCTCAAGTATATTTCATCATGTTTACAGCTCTGTTTTTTTCTCCCAAAGGTAAACACTGCACTCTGCTACTTATCAATCAGTCTTACTGTTATACTCTCCATGCCCCTGGTTTTTGTCCTGATTGTGTAGACATAAGCCCTCCTGGACACCTTCCCCCTCCTCCTACCTATTGACTTCTCAGAGATCTTTTATCTTTGAAGGCTTGGAGACAGCTATGATTATACTCATTATCCTTTCTTTGGGTGCATACGAAAAGGCAATATTACATGTGATCAGTTGTGTGTGTCCACCAAACCCTCTGGGTGATATAGAGAACAAGTAATTTTTTCTATTCTCAGTTACAGGATTATTGAAAAAAAAGCCTAAAAGTAATCCCACTACAGCAAAAGGAATAAAGAGGAACAGGACCAAGAAGTCATTTTTGTGATATCATTGCAGTGCTCTCTGTTTTTGTTACAAGTCCAGTTTTGGTGTTTTGTTTTTTTTTTTTTTCAAATTTCAGTATATTGAATGTGTTTGCATTCATATTTATTGGAATTTAAATTCTTTTAAATCCTACCTGACACAGCTTTTAAAAAAAA
>WBNH01010330.1:0-14456 GCA_013401255.1 Urocolius indicus
GCCAACAAGTTTTTAAGCTCTTCCTTATCCACCAAGGAAAGGCAAGTCCTCTCTTATCCCTACCATCCTACTATCTCTGCTGGACTGGCATATCACCAACACAGTCAGATCCTCTGAGTAGTTTCTGCTAACTGTGAGCAGCCCCACAGCTGAATTTCATAGTTCAAAATTCCCTGTTCCCTGTCCCACCAGCCTCTGTTAGGACACAAGCACAGCTATGCAGGGCCTTATGCTGACCCACCAGATGCTGAGACCTGAGTTTCTCACTCCTTTCTATCGGTCTACACCTGCTCACATGGGCACCCAGAGTGATTGTGCCAGAAGATGTGAGGAAAAAGGTGCCTTCAGATATCCATAGCAGTAGCGATTAACCTCAGAAGGGTTCTAGTTCTTCTGTAGTGCTGCTCTGTGATATATCATTTACAGACAGAGAAGTGTCTTCCTAAAATATGGACCAATACCATGTGCTCAAACCATACAGCCAGGCTATGGATTAGCTGATTATTCTGGTATGGAGAGAAAGAGATCCTCTGCCAACACAACACTTACCTCTCATGGGAATAGGGATGGAGTCTTCCTGTTTTTCTCCTTAGGGTTTCCTCAGTTAAAAGAATCTCTTTTAACTTTTTGGGAGTTTAGGTATACCATACCATACCATACCATACCATACCATACCATACCATACCATACCGCCCTGACTCAATGTATGGGATCACAGGATAATTCAGGCTGGGAGAGACCTCAAGAGGTCTCACTCTAACCTCCATCTCACAATAGGGTCAGTTCTGAGATTGTAGGAAGTTGCTCAGAACTTTATCCAGCCTGGTCTTGACTTCCCCCAGCATGGAAACTGCACAGTTGCAACCTGCTCCAGTGTTTGACTGAATCTCCTTGTCAGTGACTGAGAAGAGCCAATCCATTGACATTTTTGGGACTCTGGAGGCTTCACAATCTGTGGTGGAGTATGTCTAGCAAGTGAAAATGTCTGACACGATTAACTGGCTCCAGGTTATTACCAAGACATAGGCAGAAAGGTGTGACTGACAGTGAGGGAAGGGATGATGTGGAAGGAGGACATCAAGAAGATACCAAGGAGACCATGCCTAGCTCCAAATCATTGGACGTGGCCCTGTTGTCTTTGAATCTGGAAAAAGACTAGCTATCTTTTCTTTGAACTCCTACTTTTAAAGTCTAGTGCTCTAAATTCATAGCTTTCCAGTGCATCTCCAAAGTGCAGCATCTTTTCGCACTTGCTTCTGAGAGGAAACAGGGAGTGATTTTGCCCTAGACTCAGAAAACTGCAAGAGGAAAAGCCTTGATCGGAATCTGTAGAATATGTAAGGGATTATCTTTAAAGCAACCTGAAAATAACTCAAATTCTCTGCTGATCTGAACTGTGCTGTCAGCTCTCACCAGGGACTGCCACCCCTGGGGTAATTGCAATGCATCACACATTGCTTGACATCCTGTGGAATAGGAGGAGCAGCGCAGCAGCCAGAGCCTGAGAAGCAGAAGTCCCACACAATGGAAAGGCAGGGTCCTGTGGCTTTTTTAAGGATCCCAAAAATAAAAGCCATAAAAATTATTCTGAAAATACCCAAAGTGCTGTGAAGAGCTGTGTTCTAGTCTTTCTCCTGCCATGCTCTTTGCTTTACTTTATTGTAACCCACTGACAACATGGCTGCTGACAGCCTCATTGCTTCAGGTTTATTTTTAATGCAAAAGATGCTGCAGAAATGGAGACAAGACAATGAACCCACTGCTGTCACAAAACGAGGTACAGTTCTCCATCAAATACGGTTTTATAATCCCAGAGGGGTTGTGGAGTCTCCTTCCTTGGAGGTCTTCAAGACCCGCCTGGATATGTTCCTATGCGATCTGATCTAGGTGAACCTGCTTCTGCGTGGAGGTTGGACTAGATGATCTCTAAAGGTCCCTTCCAACCCTACTGTTCTATAGTTCTATGATACTTTCCTAGAGTTATACTGTGGCTGAGTAATAGAGTTAGTAGAGACATATTATGGCTGTAGTCTCCTTGCCACCAGATATGATCTGAATATAACCAAGAAGAAATCTCCAGGTACAGCAGGAAAAAAATGAGACAGCACTAAGCGGGCAGCCTGGGAATCTTGGTCTGTTATACTCATTGAATATCCTAGACATGTGCTTACCTTCATGTGTCTGGTGTGCCCCTGAAGGAGCCAGCACAACTTCATCCTTTGTGTTACCAGCAACTGCCCAGTGCCTCTTGCTAAGATCCAGCCTTGAAAAGGTAAAGCAAAAGAGAAGTGTCCTTTCATGTGCAGGTTTATGGCTAAGACAGGAAATAGAGGACAAACACATGCCCTTGGGAAGAAATGCCATTCAGTCAACAATGCAGCCTTGGTAGCTCTGAGCTGAGATAGTACTACCTGGCTGCGTGTGGTGGCTGATGGGAGGGGAAGTTTACAAGCTCTTTGCTTTTTCTACCTAGAAAATTCTGCCAGCTCCATTTTCTATTTATGTGGGACTAGCAAAGGGAGGGCTGCTGAGAAGGGACAAGGGGGCTCTCAGGAAATGGAAAACAGCAGGAGAGATAGATTTTCTTCACTACACTATGCAAATAAAGCAAGCAAACACAAGTCCAAAACTGAGCTGATAAATCTGATTCTCATTTCTCGAGAAAGCTCCTTTCTACCAACGTGATAATATATACATGCATTACAGTGGAGACAAATTACTCTCTCCAAATAAGAATCTTGCCAATTCATTTTTATAACTTACCTGCCTCCTCACCACCCACACGTGCTTGTTTGACAGTTGAATAATGCTTAAACATGTGCAAATAAATGCTAATAAAAAATGTCTAAACTCCTAAAATTAAGGGATCGGCATTTTTTTTCCACTTGCAACAGCCAAGCTGGTGCCACCAGGGTCATTCTATACAGTGGCGGTCAGTAACAAACATTGCATGGTGAGGAGAAGAAATAACCTGAGCCTGCGTTGCATGAGATATACCATGCATGTTTAGTATGCGAACAAACTATGTGCCTGTGAGAGGAGCAATATTTGGATTCAGCTACGCTGGAAGCCTGCAATAGCTTAGGGAAAATGTGTGTGAAATGGCTAGAATCAAAAACGATCCTTTAATGTTCCTGTGCTTTTCAACACACATTTTTGGCTTTGCAGCTGAGTAACTTTATTGACTCTGAAGAATATACTTAATTGTTTTGACGTGGAGGGAGCAGAGATTGGGAAAATTACCAGAATGCAGCCAAACATTTGCTCTTTCTGAGATTTACTCATTTACTCTCCCTAAGATGCTGGGAACTGATCAGCAAGGCATTTTCTGCACAACACAGACCCTGTATAGGTGTTTGTCCAGTACATTGGAAGCAAAAGCCCCATTGGCTTTCTGGCCATGGTGCCAGAGATTTTCACATCACCACAAAAAAGTCTCAAGTTTATGAAAGGCAACATCATCATGGTTTCTATTGCATTTGCTGGCCCCAGTACTGCTAGATCAGTTATGTTTTTTAAGCTTCCAGATGTCTTTTAACATTGCTGTGATCTTCCTTATTCAGTTCTCCCACATCAACTCTGCCTCCTCTGGACTCCTGCCACAAGCCCATGCAACCACATCACCTGCTGCTGGGAAAACTGGAGAGGCTGGGGCTGAAACAGCTGCTGTGACCACCAGCACGTGGTGGCTAGTCAGTTCCTGACTCACAGGCAAGCACTGAGCAGATGACTCAAATTCCTCTTTGATTTTGCTTTCCATAAGAGAGTATTTCTGTTACCTCACCTGTAGAAGGCAGCTTTTCATGGGGCCTGTCTCTCAGGCAGGCAGCAGCATGGCCATGTCTGTGGGACAGCAGTGCCTCACCTGCCTGGAGATGCCAGTAGTGTGCAACCTGGGTTCACCTGGGGCTGATGGTGACGCCATCAGCGTTTCTTCGTGGTAGCTCTTCTGAAAAGAGGTTGGCTCAGCAGCACAACATGACCCTCACAGGAGATGGTGAGACATGCATGCAGCGACATGCACAATGGAGGATATGCCAGCTTGGTGCCAAACACTCTGTCTACTACGAGGTTACCTCAGAGCTCAAGGTGCTTCATTTTGCCTCTGCCAGGACTTCACTCTAAGGTGTCTGTGTGATTTTTGGTTTAGACCTGCCCTCAGAAGTGACTGCCACATATTTCAGCTGATATTACAGAGAACTGAGGAGTTAAAATAAGACATCTACACCTAAAGTTTAAGCTTGGTTTTTGAGTTGCATATAGCACCTTTTTAATTTCCACTTGCCTTTCTCTCCTTAGTTTGCTCTGGCATCAGCAACTGAAATGTCAAACATCACAAGACAAATTGTTCTCCTTGTAGTTCAAGCCCAGAGGGCAAGACAAAATGCTGAGAATATGGTAAGGAAGTCTGCACTATGTCATATTCACAAATTAAGTATCCCCCATTCAAAAGACTGCTTTCCTTCTGTCAGAAAAGTTCATATTTTCCAGGGTCAGTTGTCCTGACTACAACTTTTGACCTGGCTCCAACACATCAACTCTGTGGGCAAAAGCACACAATTCTTTATATCCAGTTCCACGGTACTCTGCATCACATAAAAACCAACTGCAAATTAGCAATAATTTGGCATGGAACCTTTAACTATTTTAAGAGCAAATTTGCTTCATTTAAATAATTAAACAGGTATGATGATAATGCAGATGTTTTTAGGAAGCATGGATATTTGAGGAAATTGTCTAATAGACAATTAGTAGTCTCAAAAGGTTTTCTCAAAAGGTTTTTTTTCTCAAAAGGTTTTTGTTTTTTTTTTACTTTCTCTAAAAGTAGTGTCAAAGGTTCTGAGTTCTCACCCATGTTGAGAAATCATGCTTCCTTCTCACAAAAGTTTGTAAGTTGTATAATCCCAAACCAAAAAAAAAACCCCACAATGAAAAAACAATATTCTTGGAGGAAACTAGTATAAACTAAAATGGTGTGTAGGTTTCTATGAACTGCAAGGACAGTCCTCGGCTCAGATTAAATATTTATTAGTAACAAGTAATTGTTGTAAAGCTTCAACTTCCCCACTGAGTTTGGTCTCCATTGCACAAGGCTTACTGGGCCTTTCCTTTGCCCTTCTCCGTAATTCAGATTGACATTTGTGGAAATCAAGAGTTTTTTTCTGAAACTGTAGCTGTTGTATAGACAAATAGACTTTATAGGGAGTCACCCTTCACCTGCCAGATTAAATAGCAGTTCTGTTTTATAAAGTATACTCTATAAATGTCTTTACATATGGAGAAATAATTGCCCTTGCATACTAAAAATCTCTAATGTGATGAGAGCCAGACAGCAGAAGGCAGTATCAGTCACAGGATTAAGGAGAACTGATTACAGTTAGATATTCCATTTTTTGTTGAATGGTATCCAAAACACTCTATACTTGCAGTTGTATTTAGCAATTAGGCTAGAGAAAGCTTTAGTCTTTCTCAGTAGTTTTAATGAAAATTATTTCAATTGTTGAAAAAAACAATAGAAATTAATTTTTTTCCCACTGAGCTCATGGATCATACAAAGTTAAGTGATTTTGGTTCTGATAAATAATCTTAATAATGTGGTATGTTATAGTACTTTTGAAACTACCTGGAATATACAATATTGCAAGTACTTGGTAAGTACAGCACAAAGGACATATTCCCTGCTCTTCATCTGAAATCGGACAGCTATTTAGTACTTTGTACAACATGTTAAATGTAGTTTGCTCTCTCTCAGAGACAGCTATTTTTCTTTCGTTCTGTGCAGGTGGAATGTTTGAAAATTGCCCGAGACAGGCAAATCATCCTGAATGGATCTGAAGTTTAAGGTTGCAAAGTTATTGTGTGTGACAGTGGACGTATTTTCATTTTTGCATATTTACATATTCACAGACATGCATGTTAATCATTGTGTTAAAAAGGGTCTCTTTCAGAGAAAAAAAAAAAAAAAGCAGATACTATTTTTTAAAGCTGATAGTCAAAGAGTATTTATGTACCATGAAGCGCATATTTACCTAGAAATGTTTGTAGCAGGAAGAGGAGCTGGATGGGTTCCTAGAAGAAAAACAGAGGGGGCAAAAAAAAAAAAAGAGATGACCAGGTCTTTACAGGGATGCCAAGCTCCTGTGAGTCATAAAGCAGTAGAAAATAACCTGTCATGTAGGAAGTGAAATAGTTAATTTCTGTTTCTCACCAAGCCCACATTGTATTTACTCAGGAAAGCAATAACCCATTTTGGTGAGCACAAAACATCCCCTGTCTAGGGATCTCTTGCTGTCTCTTTTCATCTCTGTGAAGACCTCAGGTCTGGGGAGGAGCTAGAGTTGCTGTTTTAGGCAGAGGGTTGTGACTGTCATTATTTCATTCAGGCTGGTATTTTTACTTCCCACACAACCAGCTCCGCTTGTTTTGATAACTCCTTGGTGCACTTCCAAGTGAAATGTTCAAATATTGCCAAAGGAGTGTGGAGGAAGGCTCTCCGCAGCTTGGTGGCTTGGACACAAAACAGTGGATTGTGACTTTAAAGTGACAAGACAGGATAGAAGGGGAAATTTAAAAAAAAAAATCATTTTACTACTGGTAAATCATAGTCATGAAGGCAGGAAACTCTTAAGTACCCAATGCATCTCTGCATTGGCTCTGAGCTACAGCTCATGCAACTCAGCACCCGATGGAGTGTGTTATAGACTCAGCCTGTGTGACAGGAAACCTCTTGTATATACTACAATGGCAGTAAGAACAAAGAAGTTTCTTGAGGGTGACAGAAATAGGAAGGAGAAGGGTAACACCACTTTGGGGTCAAAATCTAATCCTAAAGGATTCAAGAAGTGTTTTTGATGGAGGCAAGTGGTGTATTTTACCCTTACCAGCTACTTATATCTCTAATAAAAGGTCTAGTAAGGATCACTCCCAGAAGCAATTGTGCTTATCTACCTGTAGGACATCATCAGGCAGCAGGCACAATCCACGTGGCTAATTAACACTTCTGTTCTTGGCCCATGCAGAGTAATATTTCATTTCCCAATGGAAAAGGTCTGCTGTGTTTGTCTACTCAGCTGCTTCTTCCTTTTAGCTTCTTCCTGTCCTGGTTGAAGCCACAGACCATTTTGCTCTTGTAGTTAAAAACAGGTCTTCCTTCAGCAAAGCCCGAAGCACTCTATCTGAAGACTATACTTAATATCCAGAGCATTAAATAAATTGAAGGGTTTGAGCTTTGGAAGAAAAGGCATTTGAGTTTTAATGCAAAGGACTTGCAAAGGCCAGTCCTGGATAAAACAGAGGGTCTTCACTCATACAGAGCCACATTTGTGATAATCAGGGCTGAAAGGGAAGCTTTAACCTCTGGGGTTCATGGAGACCAAAATGATGAAAGGATTTTTTAAAAGTGAAAAGATAGATCAAGAGTTTTACTAAATCCTGGGCTAAAGGGATGGTTGAAAATTGCCTTTACTCTGGATCTGGCATATTTCAGGATGAAGCAAGTGTACCTCATATCTTGAACTTTTCATGTGTTTTCATTTCATTCTATTTACAATTCCCATTCCATCAGATTTTATTTGTTTCTTCCAACAATATGATAGCAAAACCCAGTCAAGCTGCAAAGCTGCTCCCTAAATACTTGATTTAAATAAGGCATACATTAATTTTTGCGCCAATAGTGGTACAACATAAAGGAGTACATTATTTCTCAGAATCTGATTCTGCAAACATTAGACCATCCGACTCAAATATTCTTAATGTATAAATGAAGTTCCTCTTGTGCATTAGTGTTTTCATTTTCAAAGCTTTAATATGTTATTTTAAACTACAAATATTTTCCAAGGTGCAAAATAGGAATGCAATTATATTAAAGTCTTCACTAAATGAAGCATGAAAAAAATAGAGATGAAGGTTTTTCTTCCTGCTGCTGAAATAGAGGATTTTTACCAATTTTAACAGAACATCCTTAATATATACCTAGAATATTATGTATATAGTAGGTTGTTATTCTGTAATTGGTTTTGCTGATTGCAATGATTACTTTAAGTTGGCACAATAGTAGAGCTACCTGGTGAATACTTGTGTATAGCCCACAGAAACCTGCTCACTGCAGGCCATATTGCATTTACAAGGATAGCAGCTTTTAATCATTGTTTACATTTCATTTCAAAATAAAGCTCACTATTTTACAAGAGCTCCTTAAAATAAAATTTTAAACTCTCCTTTCCTATGGACTTAAACAGGGGCTGAATGGTGGGTGGCACAGAGCAGTAGGCTACTGTGGTCCCCAGGAGCATGCTGGTAATGTCTTTCTGTTGGCAAGGGGAAGAAATGCCCTCACTCTATTGCAAGGAGCATGAAATGCTTTTAACAAGCAATGACCACCTTTAATGATTTACAAGAGAGGAAATGAACCTCCAATCAATTATGACTCTTGATTAGGTTACTTAAATTGCTGAATCTCTAGCAAAATCAGCAGTGCCAACTCCCCAACATCATGCGTGTGATTTGATGGCCCTTATAGTAACGCAGCTCTGCACACCTCCTCTTTTATGTACATTTCAGCTTCCATCTCATTATCAGGACCACAGATTTCCACGTTTTCACTTCGCTCTGGTGATCGCCCAGTGATTTTTAGGGTTGGGTTTTTTTTTTGTCTTCCTTGAAAAGTTATGTATTCCCAACAAATACAAGCCTGTGATTGTAATATTGCCTTTGCTCTGGTTTACTTTAAATGAAACAGAAATGCAACTTCAAAGCCATTGAAGCAATGGGTGATTATCAGAGAGAATATTGGTCTCTGATAACATGAAAGGTGACTTTAAAAGGCAAGTCTTACAGGAATTTCAAGTGATCATTATTAGCATGTAATTCACTTATTTTCTAATTATAAGAGTGCCAGTGGTAGTACTTAAGTAGAATATTGAAAACAGCGTACTGTAGTATCACAGCACTGACCCCACTGAGAAGGCAACATCTGCTCTTCTTCCCACCCCACCACCTTCTCCCTTTCCAAAGTGGTAGCTGAGGGCAGCCAGCAGTTTCCCTCTGCTGTTTGTTGTCCCAGAGCTCTGTGCCCTCTCCTCTGGCCTGATACCGCTCTTGCCATACAACTTGCCCCATTTCTGAGCAGAGGATACTTTTTAACCCTGCACACTAAAAGTGAAAAATCTGTGGGTGATGACATGTACTAAATCCCCTGACTGATGTGGAAGCACAGATAGCAGATTGGAGAATGCGGGGTCCACAGGAAGTGTAACAAAATATGCACCCATCTGGGGAGAGTAGGGGTTGTAATGAGGTTGAAGCTCCCCTGCAGTCTATAAGACTGTTAAAAGATGGGTCTGGCAACCTAAGTAAGACTGGTTTGACAGGGGAAAGCAACAAAGCAGGTATCTTTTCTGAGAAGATACAAATTTCAGATCCATAAGTGCAGGACCATTGAAAACAGTGAGAACTACACTGCTATAAATTCAGCAAGCTTTACCAAATAAAAATGACCAACAAGGTCTCAGACAGTGAATTCCTTGAAATAGCAAAAATATATTAGCATTTCTTCAGCATAGACCTAGGAGCTGCTGAAACTCTGCACAAATGACAGAGTGAAAGACTCTGCCTGGCAAATAACTAGGGCTTCCACTCCTAACCCCAGGGCACAGGTCCTGGTAGGGGTATGGAACGGGACCACCATCCACCCAGCTATTCCTTGCCCTGGGATAAGGAGTTGCCAATAACCCTCACACAGTCTCTCACTCCATGCCATGTTTAGCCTGATCTCAGATATGAAACGTGTAGCTTGACATGGTTCATTCTCATGAAAACTCTTTGTTTCAAGAACCAGACATATTTTCTGAAAAATGGAAACTTCTGTCCCGAGACATTCTGGCTAAGATCACAGGGTGTGCCCAGGTGGGGAGGTGCGATGGCTTGCACAATGAGGTGTCCTTAGAAAATCAGCAGCTAACTCCAGCATTTCAAAGTAAGCAAAGCCAGAACATGCTCCTGCAGGAGTATCTACCCAGGGGAAGGTTTCTCCCCAGAGGATATTCACCTGGGAGCTTGCCATCACTTTATAAAACAGATATTATGACATATAGACAGAGAGGTGCAGCTGCTCTGCATCCCAGACACTGGTGAAACACCTGCAACAATCAGGTATCAGATTTGTCACAAGTGTCCATCCTGATGCAACACATACCTCCCTGAGAAATGGCAGACCCTCTGCCTCTGGTCTCAGCCTGAATTCAATGTTTCTCACCCTGTTCATCTCAGTGGCTAGTGTGGCTTTCACCTCTTTTGCATTACTACATCTCTCTTGCCATCTCTGCAATTAGATTTTTTTTCTCTCCTATGTTTTTCCAAACCCATTAACACAATATTTGACTTGACCTATCTGCTTCCAAACTAACCATATATTTGTTTTCAAGATTTTCTAGCAGTAGGTTGAAGAGGTTTGACTCCTTTCGTGAACATCGGGCAGTTTCTCCAATCACTCAAAGTCGCAGTTAAGAGCAATCAGTAATGAGGATGGACAGTGCTCACTGCAGAGCTGATGCTGAAGTTCCTCAGGTGATGACTGCTACTCATCGTTCATTATAGCTATAGAAGCCACCAGTTTGTGCCATGGAGATATCCTCCCATGAAGGCAAAAATACTCCTCTGACCATTTCCCCACTCAAAACAGTACATCTGTTTCTACCTGCCAGCAGAGCTAGTGGCACATCTCTGATGGGAAGCTTTGGCTGTAGGGATGCTCCTTCCAGCCAGGCTCTCCCTGCAGCTGATGCCTCTGGGCACAGAGCCTATGGTCTGACCTCTTACAGCTGCTCTTCAGGCATGTGGGACCTTCACAGTATTAAAACATTTTTGTACTGTGTTATTTACCTCTCAGCTGCTTCATCAATATGTAGAATGTTTACATTTCTTGCTTTGGGGAATCTTCTCGAGTCAGTTCTATGGTTCCCTGCATCGTTCCATTTTCAAAACCTTTGTGTAAATCATAAAGGTGAGACTAACATGAAACTCTTCCACTTGCTGGAACTGGCTTCAGCAAAACCAAGGAGGAAGCTCCCCAAGTGCTCTTGCTAATACGACTTCCTAGGGAAAAAAAAAAAAAAAAAAGACAACAAAACACACTTCCAGGTTCTCAATTTACAGAGCTGAAGCTCACAACAGTCTCACAACAGAATGGACTCCAGCTACTGGACTCAACCAATGCCCCTTGGAAACAAATATTTGAGAATTTGTACACCTTCCTCAGTATTTTGAAAGTTTGCAAAACTTTTTTGAAAGTTAAGGTGTTGTACTTATATCCCTGCCTCTTCAGTCTTCTGAAGGAGGAGTAAAAGGAGACCCATCCCCCTTACATACAGCAGGACTCAGCAGTCCAGCGGTGCCCAGGGAGCAGCTCTGTGGTTCTTCCTTGAGGCCATAGCTGCAGAACATTTTCATTCCATTCCATGACTTAAGAAGCAGATCACCACTCAACTGTCTCCTTGGTTGAACAAATCAACCAAGTTCTCTATGCCTTTCAGGTATGCTGTTCTTCAGGTGAGGAAAAGAGCTCATTTCATATCAGCTTTTTCAATCCAGAGGCACCCGATCCCAACCATTTTATCCACTGAAGCACAACCAGTGTCCCTTGTTCCATCCTAACCTCTCCTGCCTGCCTCAAAGATCCATTACAAATACTGTTTCACCAATGGCCATCACAATCCACTCCATCCTCTCTTGCAGTGTATCCCATGCATTGTTTCTGTCTCACGGAGAGTCTTGGGGCAGGGGAGCCATGGCTGATGCTGTTTCTAAAAAAGCCATGCATGCCTGCTGTCACAGAAAGTTGCTGCTGAAGTGTTTTGTCAATAAATAATGTAACCTCCAAGCCCCAGATATCTGTATAACATTGAAGTTATTTTGAAAAATAAGAACTGCAACTCTTAAACACATCATTGCAACCACAAAAAAAACAGTGCCTATTTATAACTGTAATATATATATTCTATTTGAGTCACACAGTTTCTGCAGCTCTATCAAGTTGCAATCAAATCTCTACCAATTGGTTTTATAATTACTCTTTTAACAGCTGTCATACCTCTAAGGCTCACCCTGTGCCAGACCCTCCTTGTGGTACAGACAGCAAGCACCTACAAAGGGGAAGACGGTCTCCAATGAGACAAGTTTCAGCCCAGTAATGTCTAGAAATTACATCCTGGGAAAGATGTGCAGTACTAATGTAATCTTAGCTGTGCTCACAGGCAATAAAATAGTATTTTGTACTCTCTTCTAATGGACATTGATCATAGAGTAGCTGAGCAAGGCACAGAATCCAATGCACATTTTTATGAAACCCGTTAAAATTTCTTAGCACCTAATGCCTCATCTATGAAATGTCAAGTCAGAGGCTGGGAGAAAGTGACATTCCTAGGCTGAATCTAGGGTTCCCAGTAAGCAACATGCAGCAGCACACATCTCACTGCCACATCTGCACATCTGCACAGTTTCTCTGGCCAGTTTCTCTTCAGTGGTACCAGAGCTCACCTGCAGCCAGAACCTGCCCTGAACAGGCAGGAGAGCCACAGCTGGTGCAATGCCCAGCATGCAGGAGGTGGGCCCTATGGCAGGAGAGTCAGCAAACTGAGCTCCTACCTGTGGCAAGAGGGCCGCTCTGTAGTACACCCTCTGCATTTTTAATATTCTCCAGAAAAGAAGGGAAAAAAATAAGGCCCTAAAAAGCCTTGGACCCATAGTCTTGGAATAGATCCGTCTATACTACTGATTACATTAGAGGTCTTGCCATTTCACATGTATAATTTGAAGTAAATCCCTCTTTACAATGATTCAACAACAGTGCCATACCCTCTCAGATGCTGCTTTCTGCTTAGGAGTGATTTTCATCCTTTTCCATTTTAACCTGCATGTAGAAAATGGGACTTTTTATCTGGCCTCTGCTGTCATGGTTTCCTGTTTACGCCGACATACTACTGCTATTCCCCTCCATGGCAAACTGCCAGCCAAGAAAATGTGCTCTGCCAGTTTAAGCACTAGCTCACACTCCCTTCCACAGAGGCCACAACAGACAGTTTGGGAAGGGAGAGGGAAATCTAATGTCTTAAATATGTCAGAGTCAGACTGATCAAACTCTTCTGCCAGAGATTATGCCTCCTTCTGACCTGGACCAGTTTTCTTTGGCATAACAAAGCACTATTTAGCTGAGGAGGAAAAAAAAAAAAATCATTACACTTTTGTTTTCTTGATTTGCTGGTACCACCCAGCCATCTCAATGCTTTCCCAGAGTGAGAAGCAGCTGAATAGCACTGGTTTGTGTGACCCACTCTAGGTGGCTTGCTCTGGCAGGGGGGCTGGACTAAATGGTCTTCCGAGGTCTCTTCTAACCCTTAAGACTTTGTGATTCTATAATTCTGTGAAGTCTTGGAAAACAAAGTCCCAACATCACTGCCAGTTTGACAGTACCACTGAAGAGCCCGGTGACTGGGACAACTCATGCATTTAGTCTTTATGGATGCATAGAGGCGTGCATTGTGTAGTTCCACTGCACCCTATTCAAACACTGCAAACCAATACCACAAGAACAGGCAACAGCCCACCACTTACCCTCCCCAGCAACCCTATCTCACCTTTTACATCTCACAGACTATCAGCTCCCTTCGGGTAGAAGTGCTTTTGTTTCTCTCATGGCAGGAGGAACCCAAGACTGGGGGCTGGAATATTGGCAGGGCTGGCTCTGCATCCTGGGTGAGTCATGGAGCTGCTGTGACTCCCTCAGGTGCAATGCAAATCCAGCCCAGTGTCTGTTCCATTTCATTAAGAACCTTGAGCTCACTGCAGAAAAAATTAAAAGGGCTGGTCATTATCCATTATAGGTGACCCATTCACTTGCTGATCTGTCCTGCCTGTAGGCAAATATCCCCCAATACCCTAATCTGCTTTTTTTATTCTCCACCATTCATTTTTCTGAGGGCCTTGTCAATGGTGGCTCCCTTCCTTCCTCATTGCCTCCCAGCACTACAGATTCATAAGCAATAAAATGTTCCAGCTCAGCTAACAAATTCCATACAGTCTGTTTCTTAAGAAAGCAGCATACAAAGGATTTGAGAAAAGCACCATATAATTGAGGGCTAGGGAGATGCAGAGCACAGCAAAGTCCTGGAAATATACAAAGGTGAACAGGAAGGGGAAGTGGGGAGTATTTGGAAGCCCATTGTCGTGGTTTGGCCCAGCTAGCACAGCAGCACCATGACAGTCCCTTGCTCGGTGCCCCCATTCACCCCCACCCTCGTTAGGATGGCGGAGGCCCCAGCGAAATGGGAGTAAAAAGATAAGCCAGGTTCTTGTGGATTGAGACAAGGGCAGGGAGGGCTCACTGCCAGTTACGGTTCCAGGCAAAACAGACTCCAGTACTCGACTTAGAGAGGAAAGTAGGAAAGTTTATTCTACAAGAAACA
>WBNH01010330.1:14774-25210 GCA_013401255.1 Urocolius indicus
AAGGGACAGAAGAAAGAAGAAGCAGGAAAAAGATGGAGGAAAAGCAACCTCCTCTTCCAGCTTCTTCTTAAAAAGTGATTGCGGAGGCGTCTATTTGGCTCAGCCCCAGCAGTGGGTCTGGCTCAGAGCTGGGGAGAGTTGCAAACAACTTCTTACAGGCGCCATCTTTACAGCCCCTTCCCCCTTACCAGAAAAGGCTGTCATGTCAAACCATGACACCCATTAAAGGAGGGCTCATACAATTTATGTAAATCACTTCAAATGCCTTCATTTATTAACAGTATTAAGCTCCATTACTGTTTGCCTTTGGTCTCCTAATTTGGTTGCTAATGTCTAAGATGACTGTTGAAATTAATTTGAAATTAATGTTCCTATATAATTACTTAACGAATCTCAAATTCACTGCCCTTAGCTCTCAGTTGACAAAGGATTTCACCCACTGCATGTAAAAGGTTGGAATACTGACTATGATTTTAAAATGGTTGCTAAACTATAATGGTTTGCAAATATTTTACATTTCTATCACACACTTCATCTTGAAGGATCTCAGTATTTGAAATGTTACATAACATTCATTCTTTAGTAAAATTCCATCACAAAAACTTTCTGGGCATCAATCTTCTCACTTCCCTGTGTGCCTTGGAATTAAATCAAATTTAGCTGTATTATTATGCAAACACAAAATCATGCCTGCATTAGAAGATTATTATTAGGGCTGTAAAATCAGATACTCAAAAGATATGAAATACTGAAACTCTAACTCTGCAATATAAATTCCTTTTTCCCTACATATGTATTATCATAGTCTTTACTTTCATGATCATGTATTTTCCTATACTCACCCTTTCCCTCAGGGGACTTATTAGTCCTTGTTAGCATTCAAGAAAAAAACGAGGTTCAAGAAAAAGCTAGCAGGGGAATGCAGCGACTTGTGGAGTCCTTGCCACATTCCTTACAAAAGCTGCAAAGGTTGTAATGCATGTTCCTTCTTTTCTGGGTGGCTGGGTTGATACCCCATAAATCCTGATGGGCAGAAATGCTGAATATGCACAGTAGTAACTGAAGCTAAAGAAACATTCAAACTTGCAGAGCATTTACATAGTACAGACGGCAGCGAAACATGAGATCCTGGGGTCTTACACCAAGCACTTAAAATTAGCCTACATTTCAAAGAGAGGAAAACATTTCTCCATCCCCAAGGGATGGTGGAAAACATATTAGAACGCTTGCAAAGCACAGACTGCTACAATATGGAGATCTAGACCGTGCATGCGGTCAACAGGACATGCTGTGACTCAGGAGCATGAAGTACCCAGGGAAGCTGTTGGTGCTGTTGTGTAAGCTAGAGGAGGGAGACAGGCTAATAAATAAGAGTTTTTCTGAGACAAAGCAATGAACTGAAGGCTTTCCAGACAGCCTTAACTTGGACTGCTAACCATTTTGTGTCCTTTTCTGTGTCTGCATTTTTTCTTACTTGTGTGTATAGTTTCTTAAGGATCAAGGCAAAGCAAGAGCCCTAACTCATTAGCAATTAGGGACCCTTCAGAGATTTTTGCTGAGGTAGCTGAACGGTGCTTTTCCTTGACACACCCCCAGCATCTAGGCCAGAGTAGTTAACTTTTCCCACACTGCAAAAGGCCACCTCAAGTCTTCACACAGAGCTGCAGACACATCACACACCCTGCCATGGCTTAGACTAACAAAGGATGGGTTGAAGAGGAGGTCAGGTGCCCAAACACTAGGAAATGTCAGTCTCAGTAACTTGAATCTCTCTCCCACAATGGGGAACAGACTACTCTGCGACACACATCCAGTTGCCACACACACACCTCCACATGTTGTCCTACTTCCTTAACTCGAAAGCCCAACCTCTCCTGCATGCAGATCTTTGTCAAACCTCCCTCTCTTCACATTCACACCCTTGCCAGGCTGCATATCCTCATTCTCAAATCCTTGTCTTCTCTCAGTGCATCCTCCTCACACCCCCAAAGTATTCCGATCTCCCACACTTTATGCATTTCTTGGCTATCAGGGATCATGGGAACATATCCGGTAAAGATGTCCAAAGAAAACCTCTCTCAGCATGCCCAGTCTCAAAAACTCAAGCCTCTAAGTACATAGGAAGATTACTTCTTTTAAAGTTGTATAGCAGGTAAATTAGGGTGACTTTCTCCAGTGATATCCCAGCCAATCAACTCAGTCTCCCAACTAGAACCTAAAAGCTGTGAAAGACCGAAAAAAAAAAAAAAAAAAAAAAAGTCTTTACTAGAGGGGTTTTCACATTTTAAGAAAGAAAATAGCCAATCTGAAATGAAAGATTCCAAAGTCATTTCTATGCTAGAAGACTTAAGAGGAACCATATGACCACATAATAAACTTGAGGGCAAAAAAAATTAATAAGGTTGTAATTATACAGGCCATCAGCCTACACTCTCATAGCACTTTGCATGTGACTATGTATTTACTGCTTTGCAAAACATTCTCTTAAGTGACAGCACTACAGAACTGTATCATCAAACTGACCTTCACAGCAGATTGCTGTCTTTATTTTTTTTCCCAGATGGGGATTTCAGGTCATGTGAAGGTTATTACTGCAAGAGTACAGAGCCACTAGACTACCTCACCCTAGGCTTCCCCCCAATCCCACTTCTGTGAAAGAAGTGGAAAAAGACACTAATATGAGACAACTATGGCTCAGTAAAAACTGAGATTTCTTGAGGTAAAGATGCTTTCCTGCCTCCATGGCTTCCTCCTGCTGCCTGCCTGCAATTAAGGGCAACACAGGGCTGCTGTGGCCAGGTTTCCACAATCCTGTAATGGAAAGCAGCTATCCCTACCCACAGATTGCATCCAACATCTCCACAATTCTCCTGTCATCTGGTCAGTCTCATTACTCAACTTCCCAATGCCAATGTGTTAGTAACACTAGCAATCCCAGAACTGCACTGAACATACTTTTTCCTTTAACTTCCAACTCTAACTTGAGAACCTTTGCATTGCTATTTGCCACTCAATACAGAGACTTTTCATTTGTTACTCATACAAATATGAGCTCTAGGAGGTTCTGTCCTACTGAGTTGGGTGGCTTGAGCCACATGTTTCAATCTGACCAAGTCACTTACTTGAGAAGGCCTCCTTTTCTCTTCCCAAGCAGTACATAAACAGACAAACTGAAGGCATCAACCATCACCTGAAACACTTTGCTTTGCAGAACCATTCCAATAGCAATGGAAGGTCTCAGACTGTACGTAGCTATCTTCAGAAAGTAGCATGGGTCACAGTGAATCTTGCCTCCACCATAAATGTAGCATCACCTGAGTAATCCACAGGAAAAAGAAGCTTCCTAGCAGTCTGCGTTAATAAATGCAATTGTAATATAAGATACAGTTATTTAGTTAACAAGGTTAAAGCACTTAATACTATTACTGCATGTCCAACTCATGTCCAACTTTATTCTGAAAGCTCACTCTAAATAACAACTATGTCTTTGCTTCTCTACAAGTGAACTGCTGAAAAAGCAAGCAGATAATTCAAATTCCACGAGTACACAGCTGTATTTGCCCCTTTTTTTTGGTGTTTTTTATTTTTTTTTAAACATGCAATCATAGCCTACACTTTCAGCATGGCTGTATCCCCCTATATCTTCACAGCCACCAGCTTTAACAGCTCCTTGTGGTAGGATTCATGCAATTGGTAACAGGGTTTGTAATTTCCACCTTGTTTTCTATTTCAGAAAGTAATCAAATCCAGTCTCTACTGCTATGTCTGACAACTATTTGTTGGCCTCTATGAAATGAGTTGGAAGTCTGATTTCCGTTCTCAGCAGGCATGTTTGTGAGGTACAGATGAAATGCTGTTAACTGGCAAAGTAAAGGCAATTTCCACAGATTCTGAGGCTGAAATAACACAAGAATAGAGCTTTCTACCTCCAGAGAGGTATCTTCTTTAACAGGCTTGAGAAATGACAGGACAGGATTGGAGAGTCTGGATTTCTGCTGTTGCAAGATGCACTTCTAAATGGGTCTTATCTTTTGAGTCTATCGAGCTGGCACCCACAGGAAATTAGTAACAAAAATAAAACAAGTCATCATGAAATAAAGTCTTGAGGCAAAATAAGCTCTCTCACCCCTCAAAACTACTTCCTACTTCTGTTGTGCTTTAAATGGAATAAGTATTTTATTTCTTTTTGACATCTCTACATCCCTATGACACAAATATGCACCAGATTTCATTCTGGCAATGCTTATTTAGTTGTCCGTGAGAGAAGCTGATGCGATACCATCAGCCACTGACAGATCTTTCATAGCATTCTAGGTATGATCATGAGCTCTATCGGGCAAGGCGTTTGGGAACTGAAACACAAGTTACCAGGTTAGTAGAGGCTGAATATATGACTAGGCTAGGATTGAAAACTTTATTTTTTATACAAAACAATAATAAATCCAAGCAGATAATGGACTAAGTCTGTCTTCTCATTTTCCACCTTTTCTTCATTTCTCAATATAGTCTATCCACAGTTCAATGTTAAACTATTCCATATTCATCAAAAACTATGAAGTTTCCATCTTGTATCCATGTTTTTCTAGTTCAGCTCTGTAAAAAAAAAAAGTATATTAAAATACACAAATATTGTCAGATGTTTGCATTTTTAAAAAATTAAATGTATTGTAGAAGAGATAATCATCATGGAAATAATAGGACTTAGATCACACTGCTCTTTGGTTCATACCAGTAACCTTAACCTCACTTACTCTATAGTTATTCAGCTTCAGCCTCACATCTTAGATACGTGAAAAATTCAGATACTTGTTTTAATCATAGTTATGTCCTCTGATCCACTGTGGCACAAGGCAACACCTGTGAGCCTGCAACAACTTCAGGTATATTAGGAAAAACAAAATAATTGTCTTATAGCAGTTATTCTCAAGATTTCCTGAAACCAAATTATCTTACTAATCTGAGCAATTTAAAATTAGTTTGGAATTATTACTGCATTAAATATTTTTGTTTTAAATAAAAATACTAGACTGTAGTATTTTAATTTTTTTGTGCAATGCACCTTCCAGTGGACAATTTCTGAGGAAAAAGGGTTGCTTTGTTCCCCCTAGTTGTGGCCAGGACAGCAACCGCATACCTTCTCTCTCCTGCCTTTCCCCTACCCCCTCCCCCATTCTCACCTGCCTCCATACACACCAGCCAGAACTACTTCCTTTTTAACTCTATTAGTCTGAGCAGCTATCTATCCAGATACAGTAGTTCAAATACTTAAGAATATTTCAAGTTAGTTTACATACTTAATTGTAATTATAGAAGTGAAAGACTGCAGCATTGTCTAAGGATGAAATAAAAACATGTTGCAACCAAGCAATGTTACAAACCAGCATTTTAACACTAGCATAGGGTCACTATAGGCTACAGCTGTGACAGTTACTGAGAGTTTGCCAAGATCAACTATGTTTATCAAGAATTATGCTATCCCTTTGAAAGACTGTTTCACTACACATCAACTTCTTTTCCAATATTATAGTTAAAATGCCTTTCAAGCTTGTAAGAAACAACTACATCATCAGACTCTTTTTGTACCTTCTACACAAAGGATCATTTTCACCCAATGTGACAAGGGAGATGAGCCCAGCAACAGTTCAACCGGGCTGTATCACAGACAGTTTGCTCCTCATGCAACATACTGAGGGATTAATTATAAAATGTGACTCTGTATTGATGCTTGAAATAGTTTAAGTTATAGTTATGCATCGCCAAAGGATTAACTGAAACTACAAGTGACAACAAGGATTAAACTGGATTAGAAACAGCCAAATTACTATCATTTTTTTTTTCAAAGCACATGATGAACAATTACTTCGCTATTGTTGCTCATGGCCAACATGCTCACCACATGCAAGAAGGGAACCTCAACATTAATATAGATAACTGATACCTAGAAATTGTGTCCATTTGAACAAAGAACAGCAGTGCTACGTGAAGTTATAGGAAAAAAATGTCTAAGACACACGCTTTGGATACCACAACATATAGAGATGATCTTAGATCCCCTGCTATTCAACTGTCCCCTGTACAGTTCAGAATTTTCACATGCATGCAGAAAAAAATATGTAGAAAAATATTTATTCACATTAAATTGAATAACCATCATGTCACAATTTGCACAGATCTTTGTACCATGTAAATTGTGAAGCACAGGAAAAGCCTGAACACATCAATGATGTTAAGCCTATTTCAGGGCTCACAGTACAATTTTAAAAAGATGAAATCCTGATCAGTACAACCAGTGCTTCACTGTGTTGTAATCTCGAAAATCTGGCTCTGAAAGGCTTTAGACAAACGCACAAAGTAGAGTTTTCATTTATTTCAGTTTCACACCTCTTTTTTAAAGCAGGCAGACTTCAAACCTTCAGATATTAAACAGACAATGCCATTTTAAACATTTTATCTCTCTTCTGTAACAGTAAGTTACAAATAAAGTTACCTTAACTGATTGGAAAAATCATCTTCTACATTGTCATCATCCCAATTGTCTTCCCAGACATGTGCATCTTCATCTTCATCTAAACCAGTCCAATCTAAAGACAAAAGAGAAGTCTAAATAGTGTATGCTTCATTGCTTTGGTACCATGTCTCTGGGAGAGGTTAACTTCCACTGGTAAAAAGTTTCTCTCTTTAACAGAAAAATCTGGATCATGTGTAAGTGTTATGAGCCCAAAAAGCACAGAAAGATCTAACAAACTCCTCAATTTCTTGAATCATAAAAAAAAGCAATTACACTCTTCATTCACATAATGGGTTGTAGGATTACATATTCCTAACATTTTACATACAAATGGATAGCTGTAGCATCATTGCAGAAAGAAAGCAATAGTGAGTACTTGACTGTAAAAGCTTAACAAAAGGTGTGCAACTCCAAGTTTCTCTATTTAAATATTTTTCCCCCACCAAGATTAAAAACATAAATATATATAAAATGCTTTTGCCAAAGGACACATGCACAGGCCCTCAGTCTACTCACATCAGATGCAAATTGTCTATGGACAAATGCCATGGATGCAAAAGCAAAGGCAAATTGAGAGAGGCATCTGTAATTAGCAGTTGCAACTCATAACTAGCTGCTGCTGGGTTCTCAAAACAGCACTAAATGTCCACTAGTTAACCTAATTACTGGTTTTCCTATAATAAAGTAATCTGAAACAACACCCTTGATAAATTCCTAATCACTCAGCTAACGCTTCGTTATTAAAAAAAAAAAAAAATAACAGAAATGAAAAATCAGGAAGGCTCAGAATCACTGTGTCAATACAAGTCAGTTTACTTCACTGTGGAAATCAGTTCCACACTTTTCTTCTGCTGACAGACACCAAGTTCTTCTAAGGTTACGAACATAAGCAGCAACCCAATGCTGACACTGTGACTTTGTATTTCTCAAGGACTATTATATTTAAAGAGGTAACATCAATATTCCCCTTATAATTCAGTAAGCCACCTGCTGCCCATCTAGAGAAAGCTTTGAGGACCAAAGCCAAAAGTTAGTTTATAATGATGTATTGAAAAAAGCTAGTAGGATACAAACTTTAAGGCTAATTCACTGTGAACAACTAATTTTATAAGAAAAAGTTGGCCTGTGCCTTTTCTTCTCCTTTTTCTACCATGGACATGGAACAAAACTAATATTTGAGATTAACCAGGACAGGAAAATCCATTTGTAACTGATTAGAGACACACATATATAAAGAATTACAATTTAACTTCCCAACTCAAGTAAATTATATGCTGGGAAGAGATGAAGGAGCATAGGAATCTCCTACTGGTCCTAATGACAACAAAAGAAGTAAATGGGAAGAAAAGGCAAGGGAAAAGACGCAGTATAAAAATCCCATTATTGTAATTGAGTTGTACTGCTAGTTGCTCAAAGGGAAGAACTTTATTTTAGTACTATCTGCAACAAGCTTTGTTTTTTTCGTCAAAGTAAAGGCTTTACTACTCGCATAATTTATCTGGATTTCAAACATGGACGTAAAAAAAGTTCAAAACTGTTGAAAAATAACACCAAGTCAAACTTTTCTATCCACCAAAGTAGAAGCAGCTCAGCCAGATCTACAAACTTGAGGAAAGCTGTAGTACTATGCAGCACAAGAAACAGTAGCTTCAATCATAAAAGGTCAGCTGGGGATACTGAAAAGATGCTCCAAGTCACTAAGTAAAAAAGCGTCAGAGACCAATGTCACCTTCCATACTAGGGGGCAGACAGGGAAAGCACAACCTAAATTGTGTTCTCAATGCTGTAGCTATGAGCTTCTACAATATTTGTATGTTGACACTGTATCCCTGAATTACACACTAAACTTATTATTCCAATTAAGCATTACAATTCTACAACAAAATTACAAAATCTAAATTGATAAACCTGTCACAGATGGACTCCATTTTTTTAAATAATTTAATATACTGATCACCAATTGCCTTATTTTTCACGTGAGAAAGGAAAATGAAACAGTCTTTAGAAGATAAAAATCCTAAAATCCTATCATTTTCCACATTACATTTTATATTCTGAAAAGCACTGTACCAAAAGTTCATAAGTGACCAATTCACACATACTTGAATCTATCATGCCATACTTATGTTATACTCCAAATAATTTGTCCTATAAAAACAGGACACATATCCTTTCAGTACATAAATTTGGGTGTTTTTTTAGTTTGAAGGAAAATTTGAAGTCTGAACAAATTAAGGTCCAAAAGAGTCAGTGTTTTTAACAATTAATTGAAGTTTACATTAAGATCATTTCCTTTGGTTAAAAAATGAGTAAGAGAACACATAGTTTTTCCTGCTGCTTAGACAGTGGTGTTTTCATTTCAAAGAACATTCCAAGAATTTGGCATGGGTTTCAGCATACAGTTATGACTCTCTCCTAAGCATGGAATATAACTTTCAAAGTGGTCTGAATATTCTTTGTAACATCTAACAGAGCTATTATCTCCTTTGATGATTTAAATGGGTCTCTTTAGAGGTTTTTATTTTTTCACAAGATAGATCAGCAAGCCTGACTGTGGTCACTCTTTCACAGAGCTCTCTTCTATATAGAAAGCTTGCATAGCATCTAGTGTTAGTACAGCTAGATTCAGGTAGAATTCATTTTGGTTTCTATAACAACAATTCAGTGCTTTGACCAATCCAAGGTTCAGAAACTGCTTCAAAGACTTCCTTCATGTCTGCTGCAAATACTTAATTCACATTAAACAAGATAAATACCTTTTGCTTGTTTAGGAAACAACTACAGAAAAGACAGGTTAAACTTTTCAGTGTAATTTAGCTATCATCTCAACTGTGCTGATAACGTCTGCCAATAAGTGAAAAAATATTATTTTTACTGGTGTTGAAAGACTCGTAACAACTAAGGTTTGTAAAACCACACACGCTCCCAGCCCTCCCAAAAAAAAAATTAAGATCACATATAGCGGAAACATTAGAGGAAAAAAAACCCAAGTCCTGACATTTCGTTTATTGTGTTTTATGTCATTGGTCATTATCCACAGCTTGAGACAAGTCCCAGAACTAAAGACACAGAAAACAGTCATGCACTAGTAGGGATCTTCTCAAGATTCTTTCTGTAAAAAGACATCGAGTTGTTTCATAGAAGTTCAGATTTAGTTTCCTTATACATTTATACCTATAAAAAGCAAACCAACACACAAAGACTTCTGCTTCAAAGAGCAAAGAGATTCCAAGTAACTTTAGAGGATGTTATTTCCACCTCCCGCTCCCTTCCCAGCCACCCTCCCCCGCCTACTCAGCGAGTCAGCCCCAGAGCCGAGAGGCCCAAGTTTCTCCCGCAGTCGCTCGCAGCCCTCTCGCACGATGACACAGCACTTGGAGGGCGATCTGCCCAGCACTGCGACCCGGCGCGGCCGGCCGCGCTTCGTCCTTGAGCCCGGCTCTCCCAGGGCCGCAACCTCGCACCGAGGCGCGGGGCAGGAACTCACGAGACGCCGGAAAGCTGTTGCCGCACCGCCGCGGAGACACCGAGGGCTCCTGTGCCGGCAGGCGTCCGCGCCCCGGCCTCGCCGCGCTCCCACCCGCAGCGGGCCCCGGCGCTCCTTCCCCGCCGCGGCCGCACCGGCCAGGCCCGGGCCGGGCCACGGCCTACTGGCGGAACGCCCGCCCCGCCATCCCTCCTCTCGACCCCGCCACGCACAGCACCTTCGGCCGGGAACTCCTCAAACTCGTCATCCTCCTCCAGGAGCCCCAGATCCACCGGCTGCTTTTTCTCCGACATGCTCGGCCCGCCGCCCAGCCCCGCGTCCCGCCGCCCGCGGAGCCTGCCGGGCCTCCCTCTGCGCCTGCGCTGCGCTGCGCTGCGCTGCGCCGCCGGCCCGCCCCGCCCAGCGCCACCGCCGCGCCCCAGCCAGACGCGGCTGTAGGCA
>WBNH01010331.1:0-71100 GCA_013401255.1 Urocolius indicus
AAAAAAAAAAAAAATCAAAGAGGACAGATTCAATGAAATCAGTTAAGACAGCCAGTACAGCTACTGAAGTAAAGAGAAAACACTTCAGAAGCCTATCTGGTTCTAGCAGATAGTAGTTCTTTAAAACTTGTAATGTCTACATAACAATGAATACCCAGTTGAAAAAACATTGGAGGCAATATAGTAATATATATTACCCAATCATTACACTGCCTTTAAAAGAACAGATGCGATTTTAATCTAACACCTCCTTCACATTAGGCTCATCTGAAGATACTAATAGAAATGGGTAATTTTATTAAATTAGGCAACATGGGTAGTTAATAATCCCACTACCAAACCTTATTGCAAATTTTGACTTATGGTACCGACAGGATTTTAGAAACCATAAACAACATGATTGTATTTCATTCAGTCTCGTGGTTAAAAATCAGAGTAACTTAAAAAGAATTCTGAAACAGAGTAACTCACTTTCCATCCATTAATACCCTAAATAAAAAACACTGGATATTAAAAATATGCACATACAAGAGATTACAGTTTGTTGTTGAAGGAGAATGAAGATGAATGTCACAGAAGAACCTACACTGAGTAAACAAAATTGAACTATGTGACATTGACAGGAAGGGGTTTTTATATATATATATGGGGTTTATACGCATATATATATAGAGATAAAATATATAGTGTATACACACACACTCCTTTTACCTTTATCTTGCACTTCTTTTGAAAATCGCTCCCTTTCAATAGCTGATTCACGTTCTATCCGCTCAATTTCAGCCAATGCATCCAATTCTACTTCATCATATGACGTTATAGTTCCTTGTTGCGAAACCTGTTGCAGTGTCTGTACCACAGGAGTCTGAGGTTGTTTTGCAGCAACTGAAGTGTTCTGTTGTAAAACAGGCACTTGTTGTGCCTGAAGGAAAGCTGTTTGTTCGTGCTGCGGCAAACACTGAGCAGTGTTTAGTGGGCGGTTAACATCCTGTGGAGTAACGGATGTTTTAGAAGTCTGTCCTGGGTACTGCACATTAAAAGGAATATCACCCTCTGACACACTGCTGTTTTCAAAACCAGAAAGCATATCATCCTGCTGGTCCATATCCGAAGATCTTACACGAGACAGTCTTAATGTAAGCTTAGTGGAGTCCTTGGAAGGAGAACTAATGATATCATACATTGCAGCTTTTTCAGTCTGGTCTTTTTCATCCTTGCCTAACTTCATTTTCTTTTGTTTCTTTTGCTTTCTTTCTGGAGAATCTAACAATATGTCTGGGGGAACATCTCTAGGTGATGAATAAGGTGGAGGCTGAGATTGTTGGATTAAAGGTTGTCTTGATCCTAGAATAATAATTCAGAAAAACTGAACAGTTATGTTGTTTCATGTTTATATAAAAACACACTAAATATAACCTACATAATTTTAATGTGTATTTCTACATATATCTGTCTTCACAAAAGGTCTAAATAAGATTGGTAGGAAGCACACAATTCCTAGATCAAGGTGTAATCCAGATAGTTGCAGTGTGTTTCTGAGGAGTTTTAGCAATCCACTGCAGGTACAGAAGGGATCATCTCAGAGAGGATGGAAAAAAACACCCCACCACCAAAAAAGAATAAATAAAAGTGGTACCCGTAGGTTCAGAATATCAACTACTAGAAAATGGTCAGTGAAAGCAAGCTGACTACAGAAAAAGGAAAGATTAAAAAAGATTCTTAATAAGGTCTAGTGATCAAGACAATGATCAGTGTATAGGCATTAGCTATTTCAGCCACATACGTTTAAATGAAACAAACAAACAAACCTCCCAGTATACACACTGTCTCCCTAACTTGGATTCTGACAGTCATTTTAAACTTTAAAAAAAATTATTTTAGGCAAACACATTTCAAATTCCCCCACTTATTATTACCTAGAAAATACTAACTGTTTTACCAAGGTATTTTTCTACCATTCCCTGCCTTATCTGCCCCCCCCCGCCTTTTTTTCCCCCCAATCTTATTAACTTCCAACATAAACTCAAAGCCTGTGATGAGTGCTAGAGAAATTTTTAAGAGAGGACATTTTTTAATGTAAAAATATCTCCAATTAATCACATGACATTTTTTTTGTTCCTCAAACCATCTCCCTGTAACTGCTTAGCCCAGAAAAAAGCTCTGAAAAACTGCGAGGCTTTTCAACTTGTCCCAATTATAATTTTGAGCTATAGTTTTGGCTTGAAAAGGTAGGGGAGGAAGTGTATTGGCTGGACCAATAGTTTGTTAAAGCAAATATTTATCAGATTCCATTTATCCACTGGGGAATACTGATTTTCAGAAAGCAGTGACTGAGATTATTATTAGTCATTCTGGTTCAGATTATTATAGGTCAGTACTTCTAAGAACAACCAAAAGCTAATTGGAATACAGGTCCCCATGTGCTTCATTCAAGAAACACCACTAAACAACAAAGCAGCTTTATTCTGCAACTTAAATTTCTTCCGGATACTTCAAGAAATATTAAGAAACACTAAGCAAAGAACTGACCTGTAGATGAAAAAAAAAAATGGATACCTCTAGCCAAGCTTCAAGTCACATGAATAATAGAATCATAGAATGGTTTGGGTTGGAAGGGATCTGAAAAGATCATTCAACTCCAACCTTTCTGCCATGGGTTTTCCACTAGACTAGGTCGCTCAAATTCCCATCCAGCCTGGCCTTGAACTCTTCCAGGGATGGGGCATCCACAGCATCTCTGGACAACCTCTTCCAGAGCCTCACTCCTGTCACAGTAAAGAACTTCCTAATATCTAATCTAAATCTACTCTCTTTCAGTATAAAGCTGTTATCCCTTGTCCCATCACTACAGGCCCTTGTAAAAAGTCCCTCTCCACCTTTCCTGTGGGCCCCTTTTAGGCGCTTGAAGCACACCTTCACTGATGACTTCTTTGCCCAGACTGCTACACCTACTTTCCTCTCACTAGTACACTCTAACCATCAGCAACAAGTCCACATCTGCCAATAACACCTATAACGTTGAGAAGCCCCATTTGACTTAGTCTGATTTTCATTGTCTTTCTACTTCTCCACTTCCCCTCCTCAAATAAGACATGACATTCAGCCACCAGTACTGAAGCCCTGGCTACACCCTATGAACATCTCTCACTTGCCTTTCACTACTGATTTTTGTTTCTGTGATATTCTTGTGATTACCTCAATTACTATTTCTCCTGGTAATTTAAGAGATTGTATTAGTGTAATGCATAGCAGAAATCTTTTAACTACCAATTCATTTTATGGTAATCACTAGCACTGAGGAAATACAAGCTGCATTTTTAGTTCCACTAGTATTGGCAGCAGCTGAAAACTTTTCAAAGAGATCTTACTGACATCTTACTCTTATTTCTTAAATGAGTACCTCTGAAATTGGAACAATGAAACATGTACTGTTTTTCAAAGTTACAGTTCGAATAAAGGACACAGATTTTCTTCTCTCTTGTCCTGAACTTTTAAGTAAAGATGACAAGATCATTCTGTTTTGATATTAATTTTTTACTTGTCACTCTGAAAAATAACACTGCAGCAATGGATAATGTGGTTCTTTCAATCTTTGGTTTAGACTTGAAGAGTTCAGAAGGATTTCATTGCATTCCATTGAACATACACAGAATCCAGTAAATGAAGAAATGAAAGCAAAAGTTTTCTCTTTCCTAGGCAACATCGTAAATAAGTATTTGATAATATCTTCTTCCTGAAGTAAATTTCAGGCAGGTGTTGATAGTAAGGCCTATAAAACCTGCATTTTTAAGAGTATTTGTTTTAGCAAGAACTTAATATATTTCTGAGATGTCTCATGATGACTAAGCCTCTGGCAACAAGGAGGTTTAGAAGCTACAATGCCTATGGATTGAGGTGAAAAGAAATTGAAAAAGACGAATTGTTCTGGAACGGTTTCATTCTACCACAGACATTTAGCAATTTTGAACATGTATCACACATTTAACGTGTACCACATTGGTTGGATGCTTAGACTTTAGACAAAACATTACCCCTTAGATGGAGCTCTGCTCATTACTGTTTAAGTCAGTCTGGAATATTATCTATGGGAGAAGGTTTGAGCCACTATACACCTGAGAACAAAGCTCTTACAAGACTTGATGATAACAGAAGAAATGTATTTACAGAAAAATACACAGACAGTTTGCTGTTCTGTTTGCTGAACCAGCCAAGACTTCAAAGTTGAGGTTTATTCTACAAAATGCTGTAAATGTGATAAATCATATAATGGTCTTCAGAAGTGATCTTTAGGAACAGACTGAACTTCAGAACATTCTTTTAGAACAGAGAAGGATGTAGGCAGCTTTTGAGTCTAAATCTAATGATGTGCAGTAATTCAGGGTCTTCCACAGTATGAGTAAAAGAACACAGAGTAATTTATTTTTATAAGGCAGGAATATTTTAAACTTGTGAGATAAAAAGAGATCTTGCCCCAGTCACTGTATCGTTACTGAAGAGTAAATGCTGATGATCAACAAGAGAACACCAAACGTAGCTGAGCAGCAGGTAAGATCAATAGGCAATAAAGCCTCCACAGAAAACAAATACGCTCATTGACAATCCCTCTATAGTCTTTCAGTAACAGCATCCTGACCATACATGACAACACTGAGACTGGTTACCTACATTACTTTTCCCACAGATTCCTAGTGGTGGATGGCGCTCAGTACTGAAGACGTTTTATCAACTGTTTTAACAATTTGCAAATGCTTTTTATCCCCTGTTACTCTTGACTAACATAAAATTCTTTATAATGCAAGCAACTATAACATGCATTGTACTGTCCATGTGACTTAGCACTCTTAAAAATTTGAAGTTTCAAACCCACTTCTTGTTTGTTTACCCCTGTTGACACTTGCTGATTGTGCATCAGTAACTTCATTAGCAAAGAAACTTCTGACCAGGGGACTGCATACATCACTGATATCTGTCTCATGGTTTTGTCTGCACGCTTCCAAATCACACCACAGTACTCAACCTATTTAATCATTCATGATACTTTCTCTACCATGTCTGAGCCTCTTCAGAGAAAAGATCACTTGCCTTTCAAAGCTGATGTGCCAAAGTCACACCACTGTCCACACTCTTTATTGTAATCTACATGATTTAAAAACAATTATTAAGGTTACCAGGAACAACTTAGGATTCATATATTTTACGGAATTTTAAAGAATTATTAGTTTTCCAGTGGACAACAGCTTCCCAAGAATCACTCAAAACAGTATCTTCTTATTCCTTTAACTCTTGCAGGTAAAGGCTTCCAGATGTTGTCAGGAGGTCTTTCACCCATTCTATATTCTCTTTTTCCAGAAGTATTGTTCCCTCCACACAAAAGCTAGAAAAAACTAGAAGTGAACAAATGAAGACTGTTGCCTACTATTTGGTTTACAGTACATCGCAGAGAAACTTCCAGAACACTGAAGTGCTACGCCTCTTTAAATCCACAGCAAAGTGATACGTGAGACTCTAGGAACACTATTGAAGTAGGAACCAAATTGTTGTAGAAACCTGGACACAGCATTCCAGACTCTTTGGAAAGATGGCTTCAAGGAATGCGCATGTGCTACATGTGCATTATTAGACTTCACACCTGAGTAATTACACTGTAAAAAAGTTCCTAAAGGCAGAAGCTGCAAAAGGATAAAGGAACCACAGCAATTTTATTCCATAAAAAGTAGTAGGTCTTGTGGGTTAATAAGAAATGAGTGCCAGCAGTATGGCTTTCTATATAGCTTCTCATAGCAATTTCACTAACAAGCTAAGAAACTATGATTTAGACAAAAATATTGTAAGATTGCAGTATAAACTATTGCAAACCCGTGTTCACGGACTACCAATTGTTCTTGGTAAAAATGGATGAAGAGATTATCAGTGAACAAGTGCAGCTCTCTAGATAAAAGTTTTAAGAATAGCAGCTTAAATATTTATCATTAGCCACTTCCCATGTAATATGATTAGAGTATTTTATTATTGTAAGATTGTAACAGCTTTTGGTGTTGAGCCTTTGATGGAGAGATTCATATTTTTTTTCAAAAAACAAATTCTAAAATTGACTGAATAACCTCTTGAAACAAAAGAATTTCAGTGTTAAGCAAAAAGTTTTTATTGATCCGAGAAACAAAACTGTAACAACATATGAGGAAGACAGATGAACTCTACAGAAAGCAGCAATATTTTGAAAACGACTTGCAGTATGAATCCAAGCATCAAAGAACAGCCATACTCTCATAGGTAATAGTAGTATCACACAAACTATCATACATCTACGGCACTATTCTGACTACTCATCCTTCCAAGTCTACAAATAGAGTTGCATCTACTAGGACTTAACAACAGTACAACATCAAGACAAATGCAGAATAATTAGAATTCAGATAAAAACAAAGACAATTAGAAACTCAGAAATTATGATGTAATGATGACAGAAACTGTGCTGTTCAATCTGTAGAAGATTAGATTAGCACAAGACATGATAATAACGATGGCCACAGAAAAAGACAGAAATTGTTTTATCTTGTCACTGGGAAGAAGTCAAGAAGTATCATGCCTAAGTGCAACAAAAATGATTTAGGCAAAGCATTTTAGGAGAAAAACTTTCTAGTACCAAGAATTTGAACAGGTTGCACAGCAAAAGTAAGGAAACTTCCTTACTGATAACAACAAAAAAACCCCCACAGAAATTATTGGGAGAGATATTAGTACAACTCATCTAACACAATGGTAAGAAGATTGGAAGTTCCCAAGTCCTTTCCTGCTGTATTTTCAAAAACGTCAGACTCTGCTTCTGGAAATCTTACCAGAATTTGTAATGAATGTGAAGAAATTATTAGTTATTTTGACTAACAGACCATTTTGACATGCATTTTCATAGAGTATAATCTAATCTAAAATTTAAACTTAAACACGTGAGACAAAGAAGAACATAAATTTTGGGTTTTTTTTTTTAGAAACAGATCATATTTACTTTCCACATACACTTCCAATAATTTTCAGGGAAGTGTCCCACCACTGACTTCAGAGCTTCAAATTCCTCATGAAAAATTCAGCTTTGACTGTTTTAGTTTAGAACTACAGATGCATTTTTGCATAAAAAATTAAGACTTGAAGAGATAAACAACAATGAATGTCTATTTTGGCACTGTCAGAAAAATATCTTTGAATAAGTTTCTTCCACCTTCCTTTTGAAGAAGAGAGAGATGATTAACTTTTTTTAACAAGTGTCTTTGAGAGCACTGAATTCTGTACTACAGATCTGTGAAGATTCCTAATTTCTCTTGCTACCAATTATACTTTCAGAGACCAAACACAAAGAAATCTTTCTGGAGAACTACCATAAATTCTTAAGGAAATAAAAGTAATCTGTCCAATTTATTCAGAAAATAATCAAATATCCTTTAAAAATTTCTTCATGGAACACAATTTATTTCTGGAAAAGAGTGCAAAAATCACATAATTTCACAAGGGTTTTTGCTAGTCCTTACAGATGTTTCCCCAGGAGTCTGGGAATAGGAAACAGGACTGTAAATTTTATCAGCTCTTCTCTTTGGAAAGCAATGGTCTAAAAACACTGTGCAAGGTTTTCCTTTATACAGATCTTTAGAAGTTGTCTTAAAAAAAAAGCCAATCCACAGCAAAACTAACACTCCAGCCCATCTCCCCTAGAAAAAGAAAATAAAATATCCACACACTTTTCTGAGGTCCCAGGGTAGTGTGAAAACAGAACAAATGAATAAGGGTTTTGGATGAGTAACTGATCTTCAGTAATGGAAACCACAGTATATTTTATGAGATCAGCAAAAGGGAAGGACTCCATATTAATTCATCACAGATTAATTAATAGAAACTAGTTTTTAAAAGAAAGTAGATACATTAATAGATGATAGTGTGAAAGTAGAATCATTATTCTGCTTGCTAAGTAAAAATATATAGTTTACATTAAGAAGAAAAGATGAAGACCAGTCTGGAACTTCTGGATGAAAATTCAGCTGCTCTGGTACCTTTACTGGAGCAGAAGTGAATCAAAGATTTCTGTAACTGAGAAATTTTACTCCATTAAGTGAACAACCAGCCAAATTAAATGTAATTTCTGCCATCTCTCAAATATTTTCCTGAGTTTCAAACAAAACATCCTTAATCTGTCAATCAGATAGCTATCTTCAGTCTTAAAGTAATTCAAGACTGAGCAATAATTCTCTTAAGTCTCCAGAAATCCTTGCTACTTCCATGTCAAAAGAAATGCAGTCTGCACTCATATGTTTAGTAATTGCCTCAAATTTCTATGTTAAAGAAGAAAGCTTAGATACCATAACACTCCTCTTGAGATTTCTCTCTGCATTGATATTGTCTAGTGCCATTCTTTTTGTCTTCCAAAACAAGCAATTCAGTATTTTTCTAACTGTCTTTATCAAACTTTGCAACCTGTCAGCAAAACTCTCAAGGGCTAATGAGAGTAGCAACAAAAACCTCAGCACAAATTCTTGTTGCTTATCACTGAAAAACTTATCAGCACAACGTTCACTCCAAAAGCTCCCTGTCAGTGATCCCATGTTCTAAATAACATTGTAATTATCCACACCTCTTCCATGTATTTCTAAAATAGGATATTAGAGGCAGTAAATGTCTGGCAAGATTCTTGCATCATTGAGCACTGGTTCTTTCAATCAGGGTCCATTAACCTCTTTAAAGTGGCAAAATGGTAGTACCATTAGTAACAGTATTTCAGTTGTGTGCTTTAACAATGAGAAAAGTAAAGCCAACACACAGGTAAATAAATAAAAACATTCCTCCTGCACTTTTTCAGACCCTTTAAAGCTAAAACATTACAACCTGAACTATACAAATGGACTGTTTTCAGAAATAACCTGAAAAAATATCCCTTCAAAATGGATTCTAAGCTAGCTGAAGCATCGACAACTTTAACGAGGAAGTAACTCAAATATTCTTCTAGCTGAGTGGTAATCATGTGTCAAGTGCTAAGCTTGACAGAGAGAAAAGCAACCACATTTATTCTCCATTATTTACATAAGTCTTACAAGTCCTCTGGCACAAGACCTCCTGAAACACTAGTATTGCTGGCATGGTATACAGAGATACTCCACTTGACAACTGGGTTGTATTTCATCTATCACTGTTTAACGCAGCATATACCTGCAGAAGATGAACCACAGGGATCATTTTGCAGTAACAGGATCATAGGACAATTCAGTTAAGAAGCAACCTCAAGAGACCTTTAATTCATCCACTCATTCATGCTCAGAGCAGGGTGAGCAGGGCCACATTACAGAAAGGCTTTATCCAGCCTTTCTGAGCTCATCTGTTTTGATAATGAAAAGGTTTTTTCCTTAGACCTAGTCAGAATCTCCCACTTCAGTTTAAATTTATTCTATCTTATTCTTCCTCCAAAGCACTGAAAAGATTGACTCAAGGTGTGCTGGTAACAGCCTCGTAAGTACAAAAAGGTTACTCTAAGTTCCACCCTAGCTGAAGATGTCTCTTACCCAGGCTGCACAAAGCCAATACCTTCACATTCCCTAGAATCTTTCCCATCTCTTGGTCTCCCTCGACTCCACCTAACTCTACCATCCAGAAAGATTTAATCTAGTTCTGGGCCTAAAAAGAAAAAAGCACTGCTACATCCTTCTACTATTACCATGTAAACATATAAGCACTGAAAAAGT
Organism: Urocolius indicus; assembly: GCA_013401255.1. NCBI lineage: Eukaryota > Metazoa > Chordata > Aves > Coliiformes > Coliidae > Urocolius > Urocolius indicus. The sequence goes on from WBNH01010331.1 coordinate 9,717, forward strand.
AAATTAGCAAGAATTAGTCCAAACCTCTACTTTGCCAAGACTCATGGATCTCAGTCATTGCTTCTTAGGGGTAATATTAAAAACAGCAGTATGCATCCCAGAATTTAGCATAAAGAATTATTTTTATCAGATTTTTTCTGTCCCCTCTCAACTTACTGACAGTTCACCCTGTTCCTTCTCCACAGCTACAGATTTCAGACTTCATTTATGCTATACATACTGAGCTCACTGAGCTACTTTTAACTTCAGGTTCTTAAAATTTCATGATTGCATTTAAGACAATTATATATTCAAACAGTTTTGAGCTGGTTACGAGTTCAATATTCATTGCTTTTAAACTATTTTTTTTAATTTACAGTAACTGAAACTATTTTTATAAATTATTTAATCCTCATATTGAAAAGGATTTTAAATCATTCTGTCCTCCATGAATTTAAGCTTTGATTTGAAGGATGATTAGTCAATCTTCAAACCTCCAGAAAATTCTTCTGGATCAGAGCTCAAAATAATAACACATTCTCTAGCACTATTTGAATACAGAAGTCAGGGGGAATAACTAAATACTTCTTTAAACTCTCTGTTCTGTACAGTTGTGAAAAAATACATATACATGACTGTTAAACTACCTTTAAGGGTTCCATCACTTCCAGCTGGAGAGCAGACTGACTGTGGTGACCTCAAGGAAAAAGATGCAGCATTCCTTATTGAAGGATCCCCATCCTAAAGTGATAATGATAAAAAATGAACATTATGAATATGAGCATTTGATAAAATAAAGACTGAAATTAGTACGTATACTGGTAAAATAGACAAAAAAACCATACAGGAAGTATCAGAAAACTAATTGTTTACATAAAAATCTTTGCAATTTAGACTGCTATTAGGCTACTATATAGGCAATATTCCAAAGCACAATTAGTCCTAGAACATGTGCACAAATCTATTTACTTGCCTTCTAGCTAAATATGCACTTTTGGTTTACACTGAGGTTCCATTTAGAACTTTTTTGATAGAAGCATTAATAGTACAGTTAAAAAGCAGATATATGATCTCTATACAAAATCAAATGAAAGAAATATAGTGTAAAATGTAGATTTTTGAACCATCCTGGCACTTAATCTACCCCTTAAATCTTATATAGAATGCCATTTTATTTTTACAGTTAGATATATTATCATTTTGTATTCATGTTCTCTAACACACATATATCATAAAATCTTTCACATTCCCATTTACAGCCACTGAGATACCACAATTTCATGTAAAGCACAACTGAAGTGACTTTAGCTTGCTATTTGCCTCAACAGCCAATATAAAGTACTTATGTCAATATAAAGCACTTCTCCAACATGGCAAACAAGTTCCACTCTCTTCTCAGTTTTGCATAATGGAATTCATAATTTCTGAAAAACTTCTTTATAATCGAATACTAATTACAACATAAAGACAACCACACTCTATTTTAAAAAATGTAAAACTGTCTTTTTTAACCCTACATTAATCTAAATATGAAACTCACTTTCTAATTCCCTGTTACTGTTTCTAGAAGGGTGTTTTATTGCTTTTCTAGAGCCCTCTGCTGGTCGCAAGTACACTCACTAGATTTAAACTTCTATAAAACAGTATTTACCATTTCTAGTACTGTTTTTCATACAATATCTACAGGAATGATTTGGGAAAGAAAAAACTAGTAACTTCTAAATCTATGAAGAGACAATTTCAATAACAAATTGCAAGTCCATTCTTTTAAAGAGTAAACTGATATAAAGGACGTTTCCAAAGAAGTTCTTAAGTTATCTATCTGTTTCCTAATTAAATTGGTTATTTTGGTAGCTAATATTCTAATGTGACTCCTATTGATGTCTCTGAATACGTGCAGTTCCTTCACATAACTTTTTTTTTTTTACAAGCCTGCATTATCTATGTGATAAATATCTTTTAAACTTTTGACCAGCTTCAAGCCAATTAATAGAATATTAGAGGGCTCAACTCTACATTTTTATATGTCTAACAAAATAATCAGCTGCCATAGTAGGTAAGAAAGCTAAACTGGCATTTCAAGGAGACAGAAGATTTCAGAGATGAACGAATACACACTCCCTCTATCAATGGCCAAACAGACGTTTCCCATATGCATAGCTGTAGACCAAGTGTACTTGTTACACCTTGTGAAGGTGCAGCTGGCACAGCTTAGGGAAAAGGAAAGAGTTTGAAATTCATGGACTGAAAGTTCAAGTACAAGGCAGAAACCAGATTTCATCAGTATCACCATCCACATCAACTTAGAAAAAAAAAGATTATTTTTTTCCTCCCACAGCACAGTGAATATAAAACTCACTGTGCTGTAAGTTACACTTATTTTCGCAACAGTACTTGCAAAAGGAGTTGTTGCCTCATGTGAGGAAGGCCTCATTTACAAAGAAATCTAATACTAGATTAAACCTAATAAAAAGAACTGTATATTAAACTTACATGCTATTATTCTAAGTCAAAGTAAATTAATTTCCTGATGATCTTCTACTCTGAAATCATGAGGCTGACTTTTTCCAAAAATCACTTATCTTTGATTTTTTACAGATCTCACCGCCCACCCTCTACTGAAAAAAAAAAAAGAAAGCTTGGCAAATTTTAAGCATATACATGAGAGTAGTTCTATACCCACGATTGCCAATGACATATTCAAAGGTGACATATATTAAACTAAAAAAAACAGATAAAGTAGGTAGATGCCCTTTTTTGGATACACATGCTGTTTCTACCACAGCTACCATAGCAAAATTTCAGAAATTCGGAAAATATAATTACCAGGATGAATCAACATAGACTTCACCAAGGGGAAATCCTGCTTTATCAATCTGATAACCTTCTATAAGGGGATAACTGGCTGGCTAAATGAGGGGAGAGCAGCAGATGGCATCTACCTTGACTTCAGTAAGGCTTTTGACATTCTCTCCTATAACATCCTCACCAGAAAGCTCAGGCAGCTTGGGTAAGTGGATGGGGAGGTGGATCAAGAACTGTCTGAATGACAGAACCCAGAGGGTTGTGATCCATAGCAGAGAATTGAGTCGGAGCCCTGTGGCCAGTGGGGTTCCATTGGGGTTGGTTCTGGGTCCAGTCTTATTCAACATCTTCATCAACAACCTGGCTGGGTCGAGTGTACTCTCAGCAAGTTGGCTGATGACACCAAACTGGGAAGACTGGCTGATTCCCCAGAAGGCTGTGCTGCCATTCAGTGGGATCTTGACTGGCTTGAGAGTTGGACAGAGAGGAATCTCAGGAGGTTCACCAAGGACAAGTGCAGCATCCTGCACCTGGGGAGGAACAACCCCATGCACCAGTACAGGCTGGAGACTGAACTGCTGGAGATCTGCTCTGGGAATGGGACCTGGGAGTCCTGGTTGACGATAAATTAAACGTGAGCCAGCAAAGTGCCCTTGTGGCAAAGAAGGCCAATGGCATCCTGCGATGCATCAAGAAGAGTGTCACCAGCAGGTCAAGGGAGGTTCTTCTCCCCCTCTACTCTGCCTCATCTGGAGTCCTGTGTCTGGTTCTGGGCTCTTCAACTGAAGAGAAACAGAGAACTTCTGGAGAGAGTCCAGCACAGTCCTACCAAGATGATCAGGGGCTGGAATATCTTTCATGCGAGGAAAGGCTGAGGGAACTGAGGCTGTTTAGTCTAGAGAACAGAAGACTGAAGGGGATCTTATTAATATTTACGAATATCTAAATGGTGGATGTGAGGAGGTTGGGGCATCCCTTTTTTCTATAGTATCTAGCAACAGGACAAGGGGTAATGGGATGAAGCTGGAACACAAAAAGTTTCATCTAAATATAAGAAAAANCTAGATCAGGTCACATAGGAACATCTCCAGGTGGGTCTTGAAGACCTGCAGAGAAGGAGACTCCATAACCCATCTGAACAGCCTGTTCTAGTGCTCTGTCACCCTCACAGTGAAATAGTTTTTTCTTATATTTAAGTGGAACTTTTTGTGTTCCAGCTTCACCCCATTACCTCTTGTCCTGTTGCTTATTTACAATTTCCTAGTTCAGAGCTTCATCAAACGGTGATATGTAAGCACAAATTTCTATTCTAGGAATGTTCTCAAGTTTACAAAAAAAATCATGCTTAAATTGAGTGTATGTGTAGTATTTAGCAAAATTACTACACTAAAAAAAAAAAAAAAAGACAACTAATAAAATTAATAGTTCTCTTGTTGTTCTACTGCATTAATCCTGGCAAGGGATTAAGGAAGTTTGGTGTTAATGGCACACTTGTTGAATATAGAAACTTTTTGCTTCAATAAGCTATTTCAGGAACACAAGAGTTGCCCACAGGAAAAGGAAAGGTTTGCTTGACACTGGAGTTTTGATGAAAAAACTTAAAAGTTCTCTCCTTAAGAGCTGTTAAGAGATAATGTGCCAAACTTGCAAAGAAGAATCCTAACAAGCTTCATCCACATTATGAGATGTTCACTAAGAAGGAAATTAATAAGCAGTTCAAAAAACTGTGGGATAAAGTTGGGGTTTGTTTCCTTGAGATTCAACATTTCAATTTTTTTTTTCCCCTGTGTGAAAAAAATGACTAAGGGAAAGTGTTTTACAAAGGTTTTACAAAGAAACCTGACCATAAAAGCACATCATTCATCAGCAAGAAAAAAAGGCCCATAAAAATTCTTGCCTATGACAACACCACTGTATCACCCACTAGGTTTTTCAAAAATGTCACATCTAATAGATAGTTCTGGGGATTTTCAAAAAGCTAAGTTAACTAATACAGATATTTTGAATCTAGTATTGTTTGCATCAACATATTGCTACAGTAACTGTAGAGACTTCTTTCAAATAAACTCTCATATATATGAGATTAGGTGAAGATTTTTTACTTTTCCTAATTTCATCAAAATTAATATTACAAACAGTTCCAAAGGAAAGAGATATCTAAAAAAAATTATCTCTTGCACATTTAAGTTGCATGGTTAGGCGTACATATCTGATATTAAAACATATTTTCAGCAGCTTGCAACAGCACTGTGAAACATCTAAGGCAGCTAAACACGTAAGTGCTTTATCATAGCAAATATGTGCTGCATCATAATAAATTTATTTGGGTAACATACATCACTACTTAGTCTGTGCACCATCTGTAGGTAGTCTTCATTTGAGCCATGTCTAGAATTATCAGCATGATGATTAGCTGAATTTCCAGACAACTGACTTGAAACTTTACTTTCATGGAGATTCCTCATCCCAGCTGTGACAATGGGACTGGATACTGAAGCTGAAATTAAAAAAAAAACAAAACATAAGTAACTATACAGACCTATTCACTCACTCATTAACCCTTTGAAAGTTTCAGAGAAAACACCAAAATAGAGTATATTAATGAGGTGGATTCAAGAGGTCTAGAATCTTAACAAGAATCCAACTTTTTTACTCCTTTTGCCACAAATGTCTTAAATAAAGTTAGACAAAACGATTTTAATTTTTTAGAGGATTTAAAAGTTAATTCCATGTAGATTAGACAAGGTTTTTTTCTACATCATAATTACAGTCAGTATAATTATAAAACACTTCATTTTCCTCTTTACAATTTGGATTTACTATTTTCAATCATTTCCAAGTTTTTCATGAGACACATTACATACACAATAGTTATGTACACTCTAAGCACAATGGTAAACTTTAAGGTCAAATGATTTAAGAGAATCCAATGTGAATCCTACTTTCCAACAAAAATATGCTTAAATACCTTAACAGTGTTCATGTTGCTAAAGACTGATTTTAGAAAAGGGAAGAACAAAGAAATCCATTCATTCTGAAGGCCATCTTTGCCAGTTAGTGCATACCTTGAACATAACTCTAACCAACTTAGAATTAATCTAGCTGACACTATAAAGGTTTGGCAAACTTAAATAAGCTGGCAGCAAAACTTATGCTATACTTTCCCTAGCAGAAATAAATGCAGGCCACCGCTCATAAACAAAAGTCTGTTAGTTTTGATTTTTTCTATTGACATGTATAGATGACTTACTATGCAAAACCGGGTCGGCATAGAAGATCAATTTAACCTGAACATGTGTTTTAGCTTTTCTTCTATTTTATTTTTAAAAAAATAAAGTATGCATTACCACTCTGTACAGTTAAAGGAAGGCAAAGCTTAACTTACTTGCCAACTCAAAGATTTGCATTAAGCATGTGGCCCGTTCAAAAAAGTACCCATGAAACAGACACGTAGCAAAGCTGACACAAGACAGCAGAATAAAACAAACATTACAGACTTACCTTGCTGCATCTGAGGATGTGGTGTGTAACTTGGAGGATGTGTATATGGCATGTACCCTGCAGGGCTTTGAGGAGCATATGGACTAGGCACTGGACTGTTTTGTTGTGCCAAAAATCTGTTACCAGAGCTTGTCTGTGGTGGCACAAACCGGCTGAAAAGAAAATTTTAAAAAGTTATATAGAAGTTGGTAAAGCAAATTTAGATAAATGTATTATTTCTATCCATTCAGAACATGACTTCTTTGAGACACCGCATTCAAGCAGAATCACAGAATGTCCCTCAAAAGCAATATTTTAAGCTATTGATATCTTCCCCATTTCAATTATTACTTAAAAGCCAGAGCTTAGGTACTGCATTAGTAACAATAAAGAGTTCTTAAGACTTCCACCTATGGAAAGGAAATGATGACACAAAAAAGTACTAAAGTAAGATCTGCAATTTCCAAAAGTTAGCCAAAGAAGTCTGAATGAAAATGAAAGCTAAATTTTAATTAACAGCTAGGTCACTAAGATTAACAAGCAGCCATCTACTCTTAAATATCTTTTTTTTCAGTAAGATTTAAAAAAATCTTCATGTTACAGAACTATACTGACATATTATAGGAATGCGATGGGCAGTTAAGTATGAACTGACCCAAAGTCTACTAAACACAACACATTCTTTTTATCTTAGACTGATACTACAGATAGGAAGGCATAAAAACAACATAGGCTTTTGACAATAATAAATGCACATTATAATTTACATTATGTGTTTCAAAACAAAAATAAATACTTCAGAAAGTACATGACACGCTTTAATAACCTTTAGTTCTCCACAGCAATTCTATGAACTTAAGCTTCCACAGAAAGAAACAGAAGAGTAAGTAACATAAGGATTTTGCAAGGAGTTTGAAAAGATTTTGTAATATTCCCTGTAATATTCCTGATGTAAAAAAAAAAACACAACACCTTCTTCAATATTCCTTTTAGATAGCAAAGTAAAACAGTGAGTTTTGTGGAGATACAGAGTATTTATTTTGTCAAAACAATTACAGTAACTTGAAGTGAAATGTGAAATAAGGTTATTTGAAGATGAATCTGTTTAAGCCCAGTAAATGGACAGAAATTACCGAACTCTTTACTTTAGTCCAGGGTACTTTATTGTATTAATCAAGACCTGCATTACAGGTATATGTTCTTTCAATGCTGGAAAGTTTAAAGAAAAGCAGAAAGTTGACGAGGATGCTGCTGTAAGATTGGCCAGACTGCTGAACCTACCCTCCTCTGAGTTGCCTTTGATATCACTTAACAGCAGTATTCTATGCTTTTACAAGCTTTCCTTCCCACCCTCCTGTCACACTGGTGCTGTTATACATACCAGAACATCCAGCCTCTTCTCTCTTACTCTCCTGCCACCAGTCTCAGCACCTTACACAGGTAGAAAAGAACTGAAAGGGTGCTAGGAGGCTGGGAGATTCCTTAAGCAAGAAAAGAAGTTTGCCAAAACTATGGTGGGGCAAGAGAGAATTGCAACTAATGCTTAGAATACAAGGATTAATTCACAGAAAGATGTTCCTTTGCCAGCTGAAGAAACTCACCTTGCTGTCAGACAAATGCAAAATTTATCTTGACACTGACCACTTTTTTTTTTTTTTTTTTTTTACAGTTTGCTGCCCATCACACACCATTTAAAATAAAGTATTACCTGGAAGGGCTATGTGAGATAGTGGTTTGTTGATAATTGGAAGATGCAGGACTACCTCGCATGGAGTTCTGAGAAATATTAAACTGCGACATCATCATCCCTATTAAAAAGAAGATACCAACATCACTTTACACACTTTTTTCAGCAAAGGGGTCTCCAATTTCTGAGAATGTTTCAGAGAACAAAAAGGTTATAAACATAATTGTTAGAAAATATTGGAAACTATTGATGTCCACTGTACATCAGGACATAAAGAAAATGTTCCCTAAAGCAGTGTTAATTTAGTTACAAATAATAACAGTTTCTGAGAACTTACCAAGTCAAAACTTAGTAGTAAATACAAACATTTTGTAACAGCACATATATTCCACAACAATAAGTAAAAGCTTTGGAAACTTCACAAGTCAGAAGAAAAACAAAAACTCATCTCTCATTTTTAGAGCAAGTACAGCTTGAGTATATTGAGCTTGAGCTCATTTCCATAATGCTTTAGTGTACCTTTCTGCCCAAGCTTTCTCTTCCATTTCCGCTATGCTTATAAGGAATGTTATCAAAGAAAAGTGCTGAAATATTTCAGTTGCAAAGCTGAACCAATATTCCAACTGTAGGCTCCCAAGAGCCTGTACATCCCCACAGCCATGCTTTGGAAATTCAGGAATTTCCTAGCTGGCAAGCGACAGGTACCAAGGTGCTTGAAACTAATTTAAGAGGCATATGGGCAATGACCTATTCAAGCAATAATTTGCTTTAAATTTCAATCAGCCATAAAGCGGTCAGGCAGTTAGACTAGATGACCATTTTAGATTCCTTCTAAATGAAACATTCTATTCTATTCTGTTGTAACTCACATCATTATGGTGAATTGAAAGGAATCTCACTTCCCCTACCCCATCTTCCATATAGGTATAAGGAATTCCCCAAAACAGCATGACACCAGAAGCTGAAGTGATGCAGAACCACAAAAACTTAAATGAATTTTCAGTTATTTTAATGTCAGAACTTAATGTCTTGAAGCTAAAACAGTGTCAGAATTAATATGCACACTGCATCTTGAAAAGCCACAGTGATCCATGCTAGCAGTCCAAGCATTTTAAACCAAAGGTTAGACAGGGCTCACAGGAGTCCTCAATCTACAGTATCTGGGTTCTGTCAATCCTTCATCTGCTATCACCAACTTAAATCACTGCCATATTCATACAAGCAAAAGTAACTTCAGAAATCCTTTCCGTAACCCTCTTTTCTCTTCCTCTTTCCCCAGCTGATAAGACAGGAATGCACCTGTTACTACCTCAGGGTAGGTGTGAAATGCTGCATTCCAAATACAGTAGCAGAAGAAAGCCATCCCAGAGCAGGAGTGAGAGTACTGAAAAAATAAGAGACCTCTATGGCTCAACACAGAGGACATTTCATTGTAACAGAAGGAAACTTCTGAACTCCTGGAAAATTTGTTTAAAAGGGACAGTAGTAGCCTCACATAGATCTGAGAAGGAAAGGTTTTGTGTTGGAGGCAGCGTCCGTAGTGCCCACTGACTGCTCACCTCTCACTGCCACTTGCAATGCAGCTAGGTATGGTATTTTAATCAAACTACTAGCTCTGAATATTCATGTATAAAAAGCTGACAGAATATGCCCATATGAGCATGAACTATGCAAAGTTTTGTTTTGTGCCTCGAGTATAGATTGCATTTTAAAATACTTCAAATATATACATATATTTATTTTCTTCTCTCTAAACTTAAAACATATTTTGAACAACAGATGTGGTAGGTTTTGGGTTAAAAGAATGACAGAAACTGTATAAATTAATCAATTTTTAATGGTGTTGTAAAAATCCCTACATCTTATTCTGTGATGGACAGCTCTCACTTCTCTTTCTGTTGGGGGAGGTGGCAGGGGAGGGCTGATGCAAAGGGCCACCTGACGGAAATCCAAGGAAGGAAGGAAGGAAGGAAGGAGAGAGAAAGAATGAAAGAGGAGAGAGATAGAGAGAAAGATGAGAGGCAGGGGAAGAGAGAAGGGGAAAGACACACACAGAAAGAAGAAAAAAAAAAAAAAATCACAATATTCTCAAAAGAAAAAGCAAACAAAAAAACCACTAACAAGAAAAAATGTCTGCAAAGTTTCCAGACAGACAGCAAGTATGCCTGTTAGTGATGTAATGATAAAGAATCAGAAATAAACCTCAGGCATTAAATCTAAAAGTGAGCAGAAACGTCTGTAGCCATTTGAAGATCTCCTTGGACATTTTTTTACATTCTTGTCATCCTACAAAGCAGCAGATATATGCCTCCACTGTGCACTTTCATACCTTATATAAATATTTAAGGATGTCTTTCAATGCAACCTTAATTTTGAGGGTTGGTAATGTTCAAGTTTAAAATATCACCGATGTAAGAACATTACTAGAATGAGTTTCCTTAATATACACTCCCAGTCTTTACTGTAATTCTTTTTGCTGGGAAAAAAATGGTACACATAAATCCATTTTAGCATTTCACTTAGTTTTTTCCAAACATTTATTCCAGGGCCTTCTTCCCCTTAAAACACTTCATCAACAGCTATGCTTTTCCTCTCTTCCCCCTTTCTTTCAAATTTTCAGATTTCACACCTAGCTTGCAATCCTTGCACTCATGCAAGTATTCAGAACTAAGTGAAGTAAAACTAATATTTAAGGGCACTTTAAGGTCTGACCTCTTCTGGTTCTCTGAAGCCACTTTCTTCATTAAAATTACATCAGTTATTCTCCAAAGTTTCAATTTCAATTATTTTTCATTCTGTACTAATACCTTCCTTCAAGCATAGGCTACAGCACATTTACTAAAGATAGGGGAGCTTTTATAAAGTATTATTCTTAACTCACTGAATCAAGCTGCAGAAGTGTTTCTCGCTATGAAAAACAGAATTAGCAGCAACTAGAATTTCAAGCCATATACCAATGATCTTGAAAACATTTAGCACTGCCTTTCATATTTCCATTTTAGGAAATTTTGGTCTTCTCTCAAGGAGAATTATGTGTCCTTAGCAAGTTCTTTTCAAATATTGTATGGCTTTTTACTCACTCACTAGACTAAGTGCACGACACTAACAACTTCCTTTTATAATTTTTCCCTCCAAAAACACACTATACTTCCTGTTCCCCGTGGACTCCCGTAACACTTCTACCTGTGTATCTACGATGCTAGCAAAGCTTTACCCTCACGCTGTGGAAACTCTGGAAATTTTCCTACTGATTTCATAGTTTGGTATTTAAAGAACATACTTCAGGTGCAAGTCTGCAGATCTACAACTAGAATCTACACAATTACTTCTTTTCTTGGTCTCCCTCCATCTCTGCTATCCAGCAGTCTATCCCACTACACCTCAGAACAGAATTTTTTAAGCTGTCTAAACAGTAAAATCTGCAAGGCATCACAAATTGCTGAGATGATGAATGACATGGAGAAGCTGCTAAATATAGTTTATTCAATTTCACTCCTTAGTCCAGAATCATTAAGAGCTACAACTGCAAAAATACACAACTGCACAGATTTTCATTAAGATCAAGGCATATTTTTCCATCTTCAAATATTTACTAAGGCAAATATACAACCTGAGCCATAAATAAGTAAAAATAAAATTATTTTAAAATAAAATCCAGTCATTCATCCAAGAGGTTAAATATCACAGTGAAAACACATTTTTTTTTACAAAAATACTATGCTCACTCTAACACAAGTGCTCTTACATGACGCCAAGCTACATAGCTTCACATCACTGTCAAATACAAGGTAAGGCATAAATACGACAGCTGTGCTCCATATATATATATTTGTGGTTAGTATCAGTCCCCTAAACTTACAGAACAACATAAAATGCAGTCAATAAAGAATCAAAAATCCTTACCGCTTTGTACCCCGTATCTGTTTTGCATGCTTTTCTCCCTGAAAACATTAGGATTCCTTGCCAGAATAGCCTGCAGCAAGACTGGTATATCTCCCTCTGGATCATCACTGCCAAGGTTATCTTTCAACTCTCTGGAATTGTGGAAGTAAGCAAATAAAGAGGCAAATGCATTTTCAAATTATAAGAAACTATGAGTCAAGTAAAAAAAAAAAGAAAAGAAACAAAACAAAAAACCAAACCAAAATGAAAGAAGACAATTTACTGTTAAAATATAGAAAAAACCCCAAGTTTGCAAAGCACTGTTCCCTGCCTCTACGTTTCTTTCGTCTCCTCTTTAAAATTATACCAGAAGACATATTCCTACTAGTCACAGCATCACAGATTGGTAGGGGTTGGAAATGACCTCTAAATAACATCCAGTCCAACCCCTGTTCAATCAGGTCCACCTAGATCAGGACACACAGGAACACATCCAGGTGGGTTTTGAAAACCTCCAAAGAAGGAGACTTCATATGCTCCCAGGGCAGCAGAACAAAGAAGTTTCTCTTCATGTTTAAGTGGAACTTTCTGTTTTCCAGCTTTTGTCCATTACTCTGTGATCTGCCCCTGGACATTACAGAAAAGAAGTGCCACTCCACCCTCTTGACATACACCTTTCGAACACTTAAAAGTCTTCAAAATTATTTTCTGTTACTAAGCACTTATACAGACATGGATATTAGTTTCAGAATATTGTAAAAACAATCTTGTGATCTTCTCCATAAAAGACTGCTTTTTCATATCATCACAAAAGCATTATGCAAGACCTAAAATAAAATATGCATGAATGTATAACATTCAGGTTGCAGTCCAATTATTTGAGAATCTTGTATTTTCAAAAGAGATATTGGCGTATCTTTGACAGCACAGGTTTCCTTCCAAACCATAAAAAATGTAATGGACTTTCTACAAATGTATCCATGCTTTCACTTACACTTTTCCTTGAGGACTTTTAAACACTAATTCCATTTGATGAAGAAATATTAATTGGAAGAAGTAGGAAAAAGACAGAGTTGTCAACATAAGACAATTCAAAAGACACCAGGAAAAAAAAAATTAAAACCACAAAAAATAAAATAACAAAAAGAGAATATGTTAGCATATTTGCTGGTTCAGTTCTTAAAATACTTCAGTTCAACATCTAATCAGAATTGCCATGGGTCTTACATGAGTGTCTCAAAACATTTTCTTTTTGTGCAATACTGGGTATACAATTTGTCTGTGTGCTTTACTAACTGAAGTTGACCACAAATGAGTACAGCACAATCAACGCCATGAAGTCCGCACTCCTAACTAGCAAGAATGGAATTAGCAGTAGATCTATAAAATGACACCCACAGTTATGGATATGAGGTGCCAGACAATTATTTAACCTACTGACTGAAACATTTAATTCTTACCTAGCAGTCACCTGCTAAGCAAGCCTCATAAAAAACCTGCATATTTTAACTTTCAGATTTTCACAAACATCTTCTCAATCTAGTCAGTTTTGGTTTCAAAGAACAAAGATGGTGATCTGGTAAAGAGGAAGTTCAAATTACATACATGTGATCTGTTGACACCTGATTGAGACTGTGGACAAGCTGTGAAACAAGATTTTCATCCCTACAGGCCAGAAGGCAGTTCACCTCTTCAGCAATACGTCCATTGAAAAGCAGGCTTTTTGTTGTTGTAGCAGGTAAAGGTGATGGAAGAGGCAGTTGGTTCAAAACTGTTAGCAGAAAACAAAAAAAGAGTTCATAATAATTTAATGAAACACAAGTACATAAGTATGGATATCTTCTTACTCCCTTATGTGATTAAGAAATTTTGTCCGCTGCATCTAAAATACTGGAAATATTTCCAGATTTTTTTTTTTTTTAATCATGAACACACACACACAAATACTATACTCTGTTTAAAGTTAAGTAATGCAGTCAGGTCCACAAGTTACACTTCTGTATTACTATAAATATTTAACTGTGAAAAGGCAAGTACTATGAATAAAAACATACTTTTAAATGTTCCAGAATATTCAATATGTTTCACAATTGTTGTATTTATTTCTTGTAAGACAACATGTCAACAAAAAGCTAGTATCATTGGTTAGTATGATCACTAAACATCAATTCAGTCAATATACCTACTCCTAAACCTTGGTAAAAAGATTTAATGAAAACACTCATCACTGTACTTCAATCAGTTTATAAACAAACACAAAATACTTTGTGCATTGTTAGGTCTACAGACAGAACACAGAAGTGTACGATAAAAGAAGCCTTGACCAGAGATGACTGGCAGAGCTACACAGAGAAGGGGAGAGGAAGCCAGAAGAAGCCAAACAGTTCATAGAAAAGTTACCTTCATGGGATAACAAAACCAATCTGACCCTGACTTCAAATTCCAAGGCTGATTATAGCGCTAAGATGCTTTCTGAAGCTACTTTTAATGGTTCAGTTAAAAATTTAAAGTGAAGTATACTTTTTTGTGTCTCTTGTATTTCGAAATTCTTTACTTAAAAAATCCCAAACAAACCACACCAAGATGCAACTGTCAACTACTCAATCCCATTCCTTTCCTTGTCTTTTGTCTTCCTGAGAGACAGTACACACACGTCATCTGCTTCTTTGTAGGCCAAACAACTAAGAAAGAAGACTCATAGGTTTAACTTCTTTCCATTCTAATAGCCATTCTTTGCACCTATTAATTAGAGCATCTTTTCAGTACCTTGTCCAAAACCAAGGAACTAAGAAATTCAAGTATTCATTATACTTCACAACTCTCTCATTAGCCAAGCATCACTCTAATCCTTTTGCTCTCTCCCTCTCTCTCTTCCATGGAGATGATGAGGTATTTTATAATTTATATGTTTTTATTTATTTGTAAACTATCCAGATATGCTACTGAATGATATTCCAAAGAAACAATGAATTCTTACATCTAGGTTCAGGTTTCCTTAATGATTTTTTTTAATCTACATTTCATTTCATGTTTAAATGAGTATGTTTTAATTTTTAAAATTAAAGCTACGATAAAATTAACTTTTTTTAATGCCAAATTTGACTTGGAATATATTTATATTTAAGAACTTTAAAAATAAAATTATTTTTTAGTATTTTAGAAATACAAGTATTTACCAAAGAGGCAGAAAACAGCACAGAAAATGCAAGAAAAAGAAAAGTACTTACGGTCTGTAAGACTAGCGATCCCTGCAAGAGTAGTGATGGGAACATGAGGCATATCCCCATTCATCCTGAAGTCCTGGGATGGTAGCGCCTACACAGATATATTAGTTCAGGTGCCAGCTATCATTACTTCCCATCTCCCAAGCACTAAAAAAGAAAGAGAACAAAACCAAATGAGAATTCTCAGATTACTTACCTAGAATTTAAATTCAGTAACATAAATGAAACCCAGACTACACTTGCAGCTACGTACTAAGTAAATTTTGTCAAGTGGATAGAGCAGTGTAGATTTTAAACATCAAATGGTATTAAGCAACCAAAGGCAAGCTTCTGATCTCAGAAGCAGAGCTCTTCACTAAAAAAGACAATTAAAAGAAAAGCTCAGGTTGCACCAATGCAAAAATTTGGAACAAAACTTCTGTTAGTTCACACTGCATTGAATAGCACTTAATACATACCTAGCTAATTATCTGCTATATTCACTTTTCAGTTTTGCAGAAAGAGGTATTTTTCATGAGGCTACCAAAACCAAAAGGAGTTATTTCCAGATGTAAAAATCAAGGAGTACACAAAATGACAAGCACAAAATCTTAGTATATTTTAATAGTAGTAGCTACTACAAAATTGGTCTGAAAATTTCTTTTTAATCTTAAAAACTATCTGGTCAAACTACTACCCGAAAGTGTATCATCCTCTCTACAAAATGAAAAGGTTTAGCAAACATCTAACTATCTCATATATTTCCTGTAAGAGAACAAAGTTTATATCCAACTACTGAAAAAGGAATTTGTCCACTCAGTTTTCATGAACTATAAAGATCTCAACTGTAATGAAGTCTACACTGTCAAAAAAAAAAATAACAAAAAAAGAGGTTGTTGCAATAATTTCACTTGCAGATCCAAAACAGAAAAAAATTTGCAAAGATCACATATTACAATCCACTATTATAATAATAACATTACAAAGAAAATTACCATGATGTTTTCTGAAGACAAACAAAGCAATTATNAGCATCTGTTGCCTACTGAAGATGCTGAAATCCTGTTTACATTTACCTCACAAGCCAACATTTTTGAGAATCACATATATAATACATATAAACCAAAAGATCACTGTAATTTCCTTAGTAATTTTACCTCATTCTTTCTTATGCCACACCACCAGCAATATACAGGACACCACTGCTAATAAATACATATAGATTCAAACTAGAAAAAGGCAACCCAATGTTTAAAGTTTTTTTCCTGCTCAAAGCTTTCATGAATCACTGAAGTTAACTTTTAAAATTTCCTTATCTACATACAACTGAATTCTTTGAAAAGAAACACCAACACTGAGGTTAAACAGACCTGACAATGAGCTCATTTCCTTTGCTGCAACTGCCAGAGCCTCATTTCCACCAATAAATGACATTTGATTATTAAAAATATAATACATTAGAGGTTCAGAAATCTAGTTAAGGAAACTACCACAGACAGATTCTGTGTGGGTTGTTGTGTTTGGGCTTTTTCAATTCAACACCTAGAGCAGTATATCGAGTCTACTACTTATCGAGTATACTTACTGCAGCATTTTTTACCTGATATAAACAGAACTTCGGTAGCTTCTTAGTGCCTTTTTTTTTTTTAACATCTAACTTTTTCCACAATGAATCTGCACAGGGAGCAATACTTCAGGAATTTAAGTTTTCACAGAATGGTTTATAATGAAGGAAATTTGAGATGACCTTTCACACATAAAATATCTGTACAATAAAAAGGTCACTTGTGATGGTCTCTTCTCTCCTGCCTGAAACTGCACCAAAGCTGACTAAGGCCGTGCTACTAGTCCATGCTATTGGAAATCCTATATATAACACAAAAACAATTAACAAATCCACCTTTTCTTTCCCTCTCTGATCACCTGAGAAAGCTGTAAATGCCAGAGGCTGTCACTATTACCTCAAGTTCTTTCCTGGTATTACTGCCACCATTACGAAATAATACAGATTTCAAAAGGGAAAAATTCTTTCAAAACCAGACACTTAATTTAGAAACTTTCTCCACACATATATGATATGAAATCATAACTGGCACGAGCTAGACCTGAGACTGGAGACAGTGCAGTGAGCTAGGATGATCAGGGGAAAAGTAAACTTCCTTTGTAAGAGAAAAATTGAAGGAGTAAGTTTGTTTAGCTAACAAAGATCAAGAGGGGACACAGTTGGTCTTTGTAAGACAGTAAAAGACCTTACAAGAATGCTACAGGGCAATACTAACACAACAATAAATAGTGGCATGAATGCAATCAAGAAGAAAATTAGAAGAGAGCTTCTCACTGTTAGAGCTGCTACCTTCCACTAGTAACAGGAGAGATAAGAAACATCATTACTTTAAAGATGGGTCATGCATATGTTACAGAAGAGATAGGATGCAATCACCTACACTATTTGGGAATTCAAAAGTCTCTCTCTTACACTATTAAGGTTTTTTGCAAATATGAGGATCTAAGTAAACATATGACAGTAAACAAAAGACAAAGAGAGACTAATAGAATTAAGCGATGGAATTAGTTTATACAACAAACATATAGTGAAGAAAACATCTAAGAACACCCTGGTCTAAATATTACACCTATTGAGAGCAAAACTGCATCTGTTATACAACTGGCTAAACAAGGTGGGATTCAATTCCAGAACTAGAGACTGAGATCCAGTGAAACTAGAACTCAAATGTGATGCTACATTAACAAACTCACTCATTTAAGGAATTCAAAAGATCCAGCAGTTAGGGGTGACATTTGACAGCTCCAGGAGAGATGGGTTCTTTCAGATAAACATCAGAACAGCATACAACAACTAATGGCTTGACTGACAGACAAGTTTTGTTGTCAGGGATATTAGTCAAGAAGAATCAGCATTTTTTCCATATTTAGAAAATTCAATATTATCAGCTTTGTACAGTAGTTATTGCCAGTGGAACAACATTTCTACCTCCAGACTAAAAAAATTAAACTGTTAAGTTATATTAGCTGAATTAAAGAAATAAAATAACTGCTGGATTGGAAAGCTTTTAAACAATGCATCACTGAAGCATGTCAGTTCAAAAACAGAAGTAGAAATCCAATACATATATCTCCAAATGAGGTCTTGCATAATCAAAGATGTTATTTAAGCTCTTGTTTCTTTCTAAGAAACAACAGATACCATAAAAAAACCTTCCAGGGAGTAAAAAAACTACAGTGCACAAAGGAAGTAATACAAAGAAACTCCTCAGTAAAACAGTTAAATGGCAATACACATTAAGAATAATAAATGAAAAAGCTGTTATCATAATACACAATAATAAAGTGAAGACAAACCAAGACAGCAACAAAAGCAATATGTTAGAAGTTTATGCTATGAATAATAACTACAAATTTAAAGTGCTACTGCTGTACATTATCTTCTTTGGTTTTTTGTCAGTTATGCACATTCTTTTTTACTGTGAATAAATATGCCAAATAAAATCTGTGTTTTGTTGTTTTTTTTTTTTAAAGAAAGTAAATATGTGCTTAGCAAAATAGTCCATAACATGGAAAACACTGTTTTCGGTGGCACATGGATTGGACTATGTCACGTGAATTTCTCTCTAAAACTCATCTCTCTGTATATTCTGTATTTCTTACCATAGCACTGGATTAATAGCAGAGTAAAAAACAAACTAAAAAAAAAAAATCACTTCTATAGAGAGAATGGACAGGCACCAGTAAAATTAAGGGAGAAAGAGAGGATGAAAGTAAGTTGTTCATTTAGGTAAAGGGATAGTCATCCACTGAAAAGACACATTGCAGTCAAGGAAGGACTGTAAAAATATGAGTAAAACTCATGATTTAGGTGAGCAGTGAACTTTTCTTTTNTCAGGGATATTAGTCAAGAAGAATCAGCATTTTTTCCATATTTAGAAAATTCAATATTATCAGCTTTGTACAGTAGTTATTGCCAGTGGAACAACATTTCTACCTCCAGACTAAAAAAATTAAACTGTTAAGTTATATTAGCTGAATTAAAGAAATAAAATAACTGCTGGATTGGAAAGCTTTTAAACAATGCATCACTGAAGCATGTCAGTTCAAAAACAGAAGTAGAAATCCAATACATATATCTCCAAATGAGGTCTTGCATAATCAAAGATGTTATTTAAGCTCTTGTTTCTTTCTAAGAAACAACAGATACCATAAAAAAACCTTCCAGGGAGTAAAAAAACTACAGTGCACAAAGGAAGTAATACAAAGAAACTCCTCAGTAAAACAGTTAAATGGCAATACACATTAAGAATAATAAATGAAAAAGCTGTTATCATAATACACAATAATAAAGTGAAGACAAACCAAGACAGCAACAAAAGCAATATGTTAGAAGTTTATGCTATGAATAATAACTACAAATTTAAAGTGCTACTGCTGTACATTATCTTCTTTGGTTTTTTGTCAGTTATGCACATTCTTTTTTACTGTGAATAAATATGCCAAATAAAATCTGTGTTTTGTTGTTTTTTTTTTTTAAAGAAAGTAAATATGTGCTTAGCAAAATAGTCCATAACATGGAAAACACTGTTTTCGGTGGCACATGGATTGGACTATGTCACGTGAATTTCTCTCTAAAACTCATCTCTCTGTATATTCTGTATTTCTTACCATAGCACTGGATTAATAGCAGAGTAAAAAACAAACTAAAAAAAAAAAATCACTTCTATAGAGAGAATGGACAGGCACCAGTAAAATTAAGGGAGAAAGAGAGGATGAAAGTAAGTTGTTCATTTAGGTAAAGGGATAGTCATCCACTGAAAAGACACATTGCAGTCAAGGAAGGACTGTAAAAATATGAGTAAAACTCATGATTTAGGTGAGCAGTGAACTTTTCTTTTAAATCTGAAAACATGCTATCAGAATTTAAGAAGCCTTGCCACACAACCAGTTTTAAACTTCTATATTTTGCACAAACTGCTTTTCTTGCTAGTTGTTTTATAAACATGTTTGTTACCAGCACATAAACTAGCCCTAAAAAAATTATATATTACAGAATGAGGTAGAGGCAGAATGGGAATAAATGAGTATCTGCTAGTTATTGTTCAAAGAAGTTCCCATGACTGAGCTACATCACAGACATTTACCCACAAGAGGGCAGATGTCCGGTTTCCAAACCAAACTACTGTTTGATACAAACAGTATATTTCAAGAACACTAAATGCTTTCAAGAATACTTCAAAAGATAATACAGCAGGAGATAATGCTTAAGCACTGGGGAGCAGAGCACACAAATTTACAATATAAAGCATCTTAACACTAATTCAGTTCCAGAAAAAGTCAGTATTGGAAGTGAACAGTAACTAAGTACTGATGTAGATGTCTAAGGTCAAAATAGTAATTTAAGAGACTGCAAAGCCACCTGTTATAAGTCTAACTTGAACAATCAACATCGGATCATGGTTGCAGCACGTAGGGAGAGGTGACAAAGGGTTGTGTGTGTCCTGTCAGAAATCCAGAAGACTCAATATTAACATTAAAAGCCCATGAAAAGCTCATGATCAGAGAGCTGGAGCACCTCTCCTATGAAGATAGGCCTGAGAACTTCTGAGAACAGAGAACTTCTGGACAGAGTCCGGCAAATGGCCACCAAGACCATCAGGGGAACGGAACATCTTTCATACAAGGAAAGGCTGCAGGAACTGGGGCTGTTTAGTCTGGAGGAGAGGAGACTGAGGGGGGATCCCATTAATATTTGCAAATATGTAAATGGTGGGTGTCAGGAGGTTGGGACATCCCTTTTTTCTACTGTTGCTAGCAGCAGGACAAGGGGTAATGGGATCAAGCTGGAACACAAAAAGTTCCATTTAAATATTAAAAAAACCCTATTTCACTGTTCAGGTGAGGGAGTCCTGGCACAGGCTGCCCAGGCAGGGTGTGGAGTCTCCTTCCTTGGAGGTCTTCCAAGATCTGCCCAGACATGTTCCTATGTGACCTTATCTAGGTTGACCTGCTTCTGCAGAGGGGTTGTACTAGATGATCTCTGAAGGTCCCTTCCAACCCTACCATTCTATGATTATATGAATCCATAGTTAGGACAAGTATTATTTTTGGGTATTATTTGGGGTATATTTGGGCACTTTTTAGGAAAGTGCCTCATGTCATCCTGAACGTTGCTGCTGTTGCTGGTTCTTCTATGTCTGCAGCACAACACAACAGAAACTTCTTAAGTCTAAAAACAATGCTGAAAGGAGGGATGAAGTTCCAAGAAGAAAACTACTTTGAAGAAAATCTTATGCATAGAAATTGTCTAAATGACACATCTAGTGGTTTTTTGTGTATATTTTTTTTTTTCTTTAACAGACTTAACTACCTCAAACCAGTTGGGAGTGTTCTTTGTACTGGAGTCCACTAAATGTAAATTAACTTTACAGTACAATAAAGCCAACTGAATGCAAGCTATTAATTTTGAAAGATAATATAAACTCAAACATTTAATGTAGCTCAACTAAACAACAGGAAGAATTAATTTAAAGTTAATTTACATTAAACGTTTAAGGGTTGCTATGCAGACAAGGTTTATTTAACCTCTTTATTTCTAATTATTTGGACAAAGTCACAAATCTTTAGACAGTTCAGTTGAACACAAATAATAAATATGTGAATTATCTCTAATTTTCTTTTTCCAAGAAATACAAAAAATTCTAAGTTTCACGTTGTAAATTCCTGTTATAACTTCTAGTGTAAACTTCTCAATTGTTAGAAAAGCAATTACAACAAACAAAATATTTACCACACCATTTCAACATTGAGCCATAGTCAATCTAGAGGAAGACTAGTTGCTAACAAACTAAACACAAGCCAGCAATGTGCCCTCGTGGCCAAGAAGGTCAATGGCATCCTGATGAATATTAAGAAGAATGTGACCAGCAGGTTGAGGGAGGTTCTCCTCCCCCTCTATTCTACCCCATTCAGGCCTCATCTGGAGTCCTGTGTCCAGTTCTGGGCTCCCTAGCTCAAGAGGGACAGGGAACTTCTGGAGGGAGTCCAGCACAGGCCCATCAAGATGATAAAGAGGACTGGAGCATCTACCATATGAGGAAAGGCTACAAGATCTGAGGCAGGTCAGCCTAGAAAACAGAAGACTAAGAGGGGAATCTCATTAGCGCAAGTACTTAAAGGGTGGATGTCAGGAGGATGGGGAAATCACTTTTTTTCTGCAGTCTTTAGTGACAGGACAATGGGTAACGGACACAGGCTGGAACACAAAAAGTTCCACTTAAACCTAAGTAAAAACTTCTTTCCCATGAGGAAAGAAGCCCAGAGAGGCTGTGGAGTCTCCTTCTCTGCAGGCTTTCAAAATCTGCCTGAATGTGTTCCTGTGTAACCTGATCAAATGGAACCTGCTTTGATTAGATGATGTCTAGAGTTCCCTTCCAACCCCTCCCAGTTTATGATTCTGTGATTTAGGTATTAATCCCATTCTTCTATAAAACGTGATCTGTCCACACAAGTATTTCTGGAGAGCTCTCTTTTTAAGCATGCAACACAAAGAACAGCAGGAAACAAGTTGCTTAACATTTGACAGGATTAAAAATTACCATCAGGATTAAAAATTAACTCTGCAACTACCTTACATTGCATAATGCCTTTTAGTACCAATGGGGTAGACGTACCAAATACAAATACCAGAGACATTGCACACACTCCTTTTCCATTCGCACTCCCGCCCCACCCCCTCCTGACCCTTGGAGGAAGAAGTACAGAATAGACAACTACTACTGTGGTCATGCATCCATGATTTTGCATTTTCCACTATTTTTATTCCCCCCCTCTCCCAGTCACAGAACGACTGAGGTGTTAAGTGACCTGTGGAAGTTATTTTATACAACCTCCACTCAAGCAGGGACACTAACACCAGGCTGCCCAGAAACAGTGGGGGGTAAGGGAACAAAAAACCATTTACGAAAGTCAATGTACTCAAACTGTTTACATAACCGAAGTAATAATAAAGTAAACTTTATTGTATGTAGCATACAACTACCTAACTTGTCTTTGGATTTAGTTTGTTGTAGAGCAATGCAACCATCTAGACAACACATTTTATCAGAAAATATTTCTCGAAATCTAAGGCTCGCTATTCCAAAAACAAAAGTGGTGTCATGATGGCAGGGTGGAGGGGGGGGGCAGAGTCGAGGGGGAGGGCAGAGTCGATTACAAAGGCTCCCAGGAAAGTTGTATCTAACATTTCTAATCTTGACAATGGCACTAACAAAGCAAAAGCTTTCCCCGAAGTTCACCAAGTTAACCTCTTTCAATCAACTAGGCTCCAATTAACACCTAACCACGTGCCAAAAGTCACCACAGGGTAAATGAGCATCAGTAATCCAGAAATTGCACTAAACTCTGCAAAGAATTAAGTCTACACCAATGTCTGTTACCAAAAGCTATTTCGTGTTGTAGCTTTTACTTTTGGCTTTTAATTCATGTAATAATTTGATGAAAGTCAGAAACCAAGTTACTTGCTTGAAGAGAATTGACAAGTACACTGAATATTTGGTTTGGTGGGTTTTTTTTTTTTTTTGGTTGTTGTTTGGTTTTTTTTGTTTTGTTTTTTTCTAGAAAAAAACCTTTTACTGTAAGTAAGAAGAATAACAAAAAAACCTCAAACCCGACAGACTGCCAAAGAAAGGTTTTTAAAATGCATCTGGCAAAAAGACATAGGTATCTCAACATCTCCAACTGGAATGTTCTTTTTAAACAAAATTAGAAATATCCATGATGACAGAGTCATTTTTTCCTCTGTGCTTAGTGGATGCAATAAACTCTTCACTATTCTACTCACAGATTCTTGGAACTGGAAGAGATATAGCTTCCAGCTTTAAGTGCCGGTACTCCATATAAGCCATAGGCTTCCCAGTCTTCCCTTGACAAATACAAAGTCTTTTGGTTAAATAAGCTCTCTGCAACCAGGTGAAGTGGATGAACTGGAAACACTGCATCCAAGGAACTAACTTTTTTCTTTCTCCAATTAGAATGCAGTTATAGAAAAATAAGTATGTTCATCCCCAAATAATTAAAAAAAGGTAGTAAAAATAGTTGTATACTACCCTTAACTGCCAGTTTGCATTACAATTTTTTAGATATAAATCTTCTGTTTTCATTGAACTTTCATTTAATACATTGTTTTACTGTTACCCTGGTACATGATGCACTACAAAGCTGAGCTTCGAACTTCAACATGACATAATATTACCATTACAAGATGTTACCAATCAGTATTTAATAAAAATTAACTACTTCATGTACTTCAACTACTTCTTTTGTACTTGTCTCTCATTTACTTTCTTTTGGATAATATGCAATATAAGTCTGCAAAGATGAAATTACAATAAAAAGGGTAAAATCTTAACTAAAACATCAGCAACTTTTGGTAAGAGAAATTAAAAGCTCCTGTAAGATCAAACCATTTCCAACAAGGTGCAGTGTTGAATAAAGATGAAAATCTACCTGTTCCTAAGATTTCTCCTTTTCCAGTAACTCTTCGCTTAGATTACTAAATACAATGCCTTTGATCTTATGATGTAATCATTATTAACACTTGGAATACAGTTCTCCCAATGCAATTTCTACTTGTGGTGGTTTAGCCAGGTGTCCACCAAGTTATACTATCACTTCCCCTCCCAACTTGGACAGGAGAGAGAGAGAGAGAGAGAAATATAACAAGCAGTTTGTAAGTTTAGATAAGGATGGAGAGATCACTCAGTAATTAGCATCACAGGCAAACCAGACTCAGCTTAGGGAGAAAAGAAATAATGCTGCATCTTAAAATCCAGCTCCCCTCAACCACTCTCTCTTCCTGGGTCTCCCCTTCCTTCCCCACCAGCAGTGCAGGGGATGGGAGCTGCAGTCGGTTCATAATAGATGGACTTTGCTGCTGCTTATTCTCAGGGGGTGGCCTCCTCACACTTCCCACTGCTACACTGTGGAGTCCCTCCCCACAGGAGACAGTCCCTCATGAACTTCTACANTCTCCACTGATCTTGGTGCCTGTGGAGATGTTTTCACATTCTCCCTCCCTGTTGCTGCTGCAGTTTTGCAACTGCACAACAACTTCTTCTCAAATGCGTTATTCACAGAGGTGTTATCTCAGTCACTAATTGGCCAGGCCTGGTCAGCTATTGAACTGACTGGCCCTAGCCCTATCAGCTACAGAGAAAGCTATTGGCAACTCTTTGTTTAGGGAAGCCACCCCTGTAGCACCCTTCCGCTACTAAAAAACCTGGCCCAGGCAAAACTGCTACTGCATGTGACACACCTGAAACTTTTTTTGCTCGTTTCAAAGCAACAGTTACAGCCTTTGCAACTCTTGCACAAACATATATTGGTGCTCCACCATTTGAGGTCCCTTTACTTGCTTCCCTCAATTCAATTCAGTTTTCCAGCAGGATTTTGCAAATTATTGTTAACTATTACAAAACCTTGACACTACATCATCCAGTGTTTAAATGATGCTGTAAATTGCATTCTAGGTCAAAAAAACCCAAACAAACAAAAAAAACCCTCAACACAACAAGAAACACAGCACCTGCTTCCCCTTCTTCCCACTCAAAATCCGCAATCTAACATCTTCAGATATTAGTTCTTAGATACATCTTTACTAGTTTCTCTTGGGTAAATGACCGTCCTTCAGAATCACTCCTTACCATAAATTTGAAAACTAGATCGGAAAAGGATGGGAACTGCCACAGGTCTTGAGCTGACTTAAAGTTCTCAGTTGAAAGGCAAATTTGGTATCTAGCCTTTACAAACAGTGCAAAACCTCTGACAGAACTGCTGTTGCTGTACCCAGGATATTATGTGAGGCAGGCAATCTTGGAAATCTATAAGCAATCAACCACGCTCATAGAATTTCCATTATGTTTTTCTACTTCTTCTGAAGTAAAGTTTGTAAGAAAGACCTAACTGCTTATTAATAAGTCATTCTCAATAAACTCTAGAAACCTCCTGAATTACTTTTGCCCTGCTATGGTGCTACTCTAGCAGATTGCATGGTGGTTAAAGTCCCTTGTGAGGACTAAGGCCTGCAAAGACCAGGGCCCATAAACTTGAGGATTTTTCTAGTTGTCTAAAGAGGGCTTCAACTGACATTTCTTCCTGACTTTTTAAATCCAAGAATTTTCTACATGTGAAAAGTATTAATACAGATGGTGTTTTTGAATATATAATTTACTACACTTTTCAAATTTTATCTACAATGACCTGTAAGAGAATTTATAATAGAAAACTGTGATGGAGAGGTAGGCAATTAAATTAAAGCCTTAATTCTATGAATAATATGAAACAGCTAAACACACATATCCTTTAGGTAACAGCAACACTGGTAAATCCTATACAAAAATATCAGGACATCAAAAACATCTCCAGGTACATATGAACTATCAGATGACAACATCAATTTCACAGCATCATTAGAATGTTGACAAGAACTGTGTGGTAGCTACCCATTTCTTAGCATATTTTAATGTCAAATACAGGAGTCTAATAAAAACACAGGAGCTGCTTCAAGGAGTGCTATTAATGACAGGGATTTGGTAGCATTCATCCCACGGTTTGAAAGGACTGAAGATCAAAGACTGAACTGAAAAATGCAAATGATCAAGCATAGTCTCTCAAGGGATGCAAGGTCGCCAAAACTTGATAGCTCTTTCAAAAGGGTCTGAATTACTTGTCATTTTCCACCAAGATCTACTTTCAACAGTTTAAATGGCCATTAAAACATACAACTAATGAACACACAAGTATGATACTCAAACTCTACAACGCCTCATAAAGATTCTAAGTTACAGCTTTCTAATGGCAGATTAAACAGCAGACTACAGACTTTTTTGTGAATATATGAATTACATACAGCTAATTTAAATTTGTTTCTGGAATATCTTTTATCATACTTTGTAACAGATACTCGTGATCAAGCAGAGGGAGGCCAACGAAGCAGAAGTTGATTAAGGTGCAAAAAATATAAAGAGGAGTAAACGATCAAAGCTTAGAATAGACACTTATCACGAACTCAGTAATACTTTCAATGGCATTATCAAATTCTGCCACACATTGTTTCCTCACCTTGCTTTAATCACATCATTTAATATTACATGTATTTACAAAACTATGAGTGCTGGTGGTCAATACAAAAAAAAAATAATAAAAATCAGGACTCTTCCTAAAAACTAAGGACTAGGAGGTTAAAATGCAGGAGAAATGGTTTACCCTTCATGGATAAAATCTGACAGTTTCCCTCTTTCACACTTCACTGCTGAAGAGCATGGAATTTCTCAGTCTGTCTTTAGTACAAAAAAAAATACAAACTAGGGGAAAGACATGCATTACTAGAAAATATTAAAAAACCCTCCAAGAATAGCAGACAGTGAGAATATAACTATTCTTCCCCTGATTACTGCTTTAGTCTGCATTTAAGCTTTTAGCTATAAAAACAAAAACAGCTCTCTAGTTCAACATCTTCTATTAAGCACACTTTTTCTATACTCCACATCAATTCACTGACAGAAATCACCTATCAGGAAAAGCTGCACCTTTAAGTAAGAGCAGCAAGAAAATATTACAGACATATAAATTCCTAACAAAGGAGTCCACACAAGTCTCTAGGTGCTTAGTAAATTATATGACGGATTAATATTGCTTCCTGCTTTAAACTATTGCTTTCCTTTAAAAAACTCTAGTTTTAGAAAGCAAAATAAATAAAGAAAAAAGGACCATGAAGAGAAATTCAATATATATAGAGAGAGTGTCTGTAAACAAGGCTTTGCAAAGGTAATCACTTAGGTAAAAAGTGAAATGCATCTGGGAATTGCAATATGGTCATCATTCCATATCAAGTAAGATGATCAATTAAAAGGGTTAAAAGTGAAGGGTGTTGCTTTAATTTATTGTTAAGCTAGAAAAAAAAAATGTTACACATAGCTGAAGGAAATTAGAATGAAAAACTCATATAGCTCAATTTATACTTGCAATTTTTAAGTGCTCTTGCACATACTTTTATGTTAACAATCACCATATGTTAACAATCACAATATTTTAAAAATGCAAACTTTTTAAGGATGTGCTATCTAGAAAGCATCACGGTAGTTTAAAACTGTGTTTTAAAAACAGCAGTTCTTGCTAATTCACCATCCAGGCTTTACAAGTTGTGTCCAAGAGGCACAGAAGCAGAACATACACTGCACACATCCAAGCAATTAAAACATTTACTCTTTTAAACAAAGTATCTTGGTTTTAAAGCATTAATTAGCAAAAGCCTTCCCTTTTCCTCATCATAATTAAAGTAGGTTTTCTTGGGGTTTGGAGGTGTGTGACTGGTTTCTTTTGTTTCTGAAATGAGTCTATGTGATTTCTTTCTTCCAAGCCCGTGATTTGTGTGCTTTTTTAAGATTTTCTCATTTAAAACTTCCCTTAAAAATCACTTTGAGAAATCTACTACTCACTTTGCAAGAAGAATTACAATTTCTGGTTTGAAGAACTGTTGGTAAGCATACTCAGTCCTGTTGAAATTATCATATGGTACATATATTGCACAAGGTGTTATTTAATACAGGAAAGCAAGAAGGAAGAAAACAACAGGAAGGACAGATTAATGAGAAAAAAGTAAAGAGGCATCAGAAACTACTAGTCTCCATTCTCTCATCTACTCCTCACTTACAAGAGTCAGACTTCTTCCTGATCAACTCCTGCCACTGATACCCCTCAATCTTAGAGAGAGGAAGAAAAAAATCCAAAGAAAAAAAACCCCAAAACCCAAACCCATAATATTGGCTGCATAGTAATGCTGTCAGAATGAAAATATGACATAAATTGAAATGGTACCTGGAGTGAGTTTCACAAGGCTTTGTCTGACGTAGGTATGTATTGTATCACTATAGATAGTGCAGAAGACAAATTTTGATGACTTGAGTGGCCCCCAACAATGCCATGTCACCTAAATTTTTTTGACAAATTACATTAAATAAAAGATAAGAGATAATTTCCTTAACTTTCAAATCAAAATGCACTATCCTTAGGTATCTGAACATTGTAAAGTAATTTTAAGAATCTATCCTCCACCTCTGCTGAGGCATTGAAAACTTCAAGCATGATATTTACAGATGTTCTGTATAATAAGGATTTTCCAGACATCCATGAGGGATAGGGAAAAGTTTGTGAATGACAGCAGTCTGGCAGGACTGTATGATGCAAAAGGCTACAGGGAACACTGCTGTAACAGGGATAAGGGGATTTTCAGAAAACAACAGGATGCTATGGGGCAGTGGTGGACACTACACATGCTAAAAATGGATGAAAATCATAAACACACTTCCCCTCAAAAAGAAAATATTTTTTTAATTTCACACCTAAGAGGACTGAATTCCAAAATTAAACAAATATGGCTGGAATAAGCTAAATCACTAACATGTATTTGCTGAATTCTATACATCGTCTCCCAACACAAGATGACTTTTGATGGGGAGCTGAAAGGCTTTTCCCATGCAATAACACTCTAGAACAGTATGTGTACTGCTTATTGGAAAATACAAGCTTATACTGCCACCCTGAGGTTTAATTCACACATATTCTGTCAATTGTGGAAAATATAACTTTGCAGGTAGAGAAATCAAAAGTAAAATTTAAAAAAGCAGACTCGGCTCCTTCCTAGTAACCTTAAAGTTCTGTGACTTTTGACACAGAACAATTCACATACTGCCACCTGCAGAGAGGTTTATATGCCTAGCCTACAACTGAAGCATTAGCTATTTCATTTAAATAGTCAAAGCAGCATTGTTTCTCCTGCATATGCAAGCAAAAAGGGGGAAAAAAATAAAAATTAAAACTCAAAATCTAAACCATTAGAATAGATAGTATTTTATGAATACTCAAAACAAATCCATATCAGAAAAAGCATGAACAGCATTTGCAGTGAAAAACCTCTCTGGAACTGAATGACTGTTTCTTAGGAAATACTTGAAAGACACAATTTCAAATATTGTTATATGGCAACCTCACGTCTTTTAAACCACCATCTAATGAAGAGCTTTGAATTGCCTCATCTTCACTTTCAAAGATGGAGGCTTCCACCATTGATTTCAGAAATGGAAAAGGGTATAAAAGGAGACTATGATGTGCTTCAGAAATTAATAGCAAAGAAGTAACATGATTTGAATGCTCTTCTCTCAAAGGTGTTGAAAGCCTATTTTAGATAAAATGGTATGAGAATAAAGTCTAAGTGTAGGCCACGACACACCACACATTATCTAAATTATAATTAACTGAAGTTTTTTTCTGGCCAACAAGTACAAAGGAAAACCAAGGAGCTCCTTTCCAGAAGCCCCTATCACATGTCATCACAACCACACTTGCACAGGTCCACATAAGCCTATTAAAAATGTCTTTACACGTGTACAGTATAACACCCTCCAGGAGATATCTTTCCTTCCTTGTGCACATCTTAGCTTGTCAAAACATCAGTACAAGACTGAGTGAAAATATTCATTTGTACGTTCTACAGTGCTGCTTCAGAAAGCTTGCTGACTGCAAGTGACTACTTTTTTAGTAAGACTTTATGCAAAGAGACAAGTAAAAAATTTGCAGTATGTATTATACAGGAAATAAATTATTCTCCTAGAGTGTAAGGTGCCCTCAAATGCACATGGCAAGTCCTCACCATTTCCTTTTTTGTTAAAGAATAACATCTCAATTCCTGGCCAAAATCCAGAGGCACACAGGCTCAGTATGCTTCCTTTGCTCTAAGCAGGGAAGCAACAATGAAAACTTCAACAAGACAGCGAAACCACATATAAAAAGAACATACAGTGGGCAGAAAAACTCTTTATAAAGGTTTCTTGTGAAGAGGAGAGGGAGATGAATGTGTAAAGCAAAAAAGAAATCAAATCCAAGAACGGGCCAGGTGACAGAGCCCAGAGAGTGATCAGTGCAGTTGAGTCAAGTTCCAGTGGGGTTCCACAGGCGTTGGTTCTGGGGCCAGTCTTGTTCAACATCTTCATCAACAGCCTGGATGAGGGGACAGAGTGTACTCTGAGCAAGTTCACTGATGATGCCAAACTCTGAGAACTGTCTGATTCACCAGAAGGCTGTGCTGCCACTTAGTGAGACATGGAAAGACTTGAATGTTGGGAAGAGAAGAGCCTCATGAGACTGAATAAGGACAACTGCAGAGTCCTGCACCTGGGGATCAACAACCCCATGCACCAGTACAGGCTGGGAATTGACCTGCTGTAGAGCAGCTCTGCAGAGAAAGACCTGGGAGTTCTGATTGANGGTTACTTTTTCCTGTTGTCTGTAGTGACAGAACAAGAGGTAATGGGCATAAGCTGGAACACAAAAAGTTCCATTTAAACATAAACATTCTTGTGAGGGTGAGGGAGCCCTGGCACTGGCTGCCCAGGGAGAGTGTGGAGTCTCTTTATCTGCAGACTTTTAAACCCACCTAGACATGTTCCTGTGTAGCCTGATCTAGATAAACCTCCCTTAGCAGAGGGTTGGACTAGATGAACTATAAGGACTAGAGGTCCCTTCCAACCCTTAACGTTCTATGTGTCTATGAAAACATTACGTTCTTCTATCTTCTAAAGAGATAATCCCTAGGAATCTTGTTTTCACGAATGGCTATCCTGAAAATCTTGGCATTTGCTCCATCTCTGGAAGACATATCATTGTGGATTGTAACAGTCTACATTTTTCATTTTCATTTCATTTCATTTTTTGATCATTTTGAAAACAAAACTTTCAGTTTCCTTGCATACTGTTTTAAGACTATAACACACAAGCTACGGCATTAATTTTACACTAATGCTAACTCACACAGTTCCAGCTGCCTGATCACAAGTCAAAGCCAAAGAAACTAATGCAGCTCAAGATTTTAGAAGCTGGGAGGAATTTACAGTGGGGAAAAAAAAAAGAAAGACTAACCTTGCATACTTTGACTATAAAACTGAAAGTCACTGCCAATAAAAATCTTCAGTGGATATCCCATACAGATTAAAAACTAAAGGAAGTTTCACACATAACCAAACCAGAGTAAAGTATCAACAACCTACAGAAGTTCCTGTGATCCACAAATGTTATTTTTTTAAAAAATAACTGGGTAACATTGTTGCAATGTAAATATGCTAAGATAAGTAAAGGAAGATTTCAAGAATATAGTGCAGTATTATCATGCTGGAATGGAAACACAGTTCTACCTTACATGACAGCTAAATCACATTTAAATCAAGGATGGCACAGATGATAATGACACTGACAAGTATCTACCAACAACTGAAGATGTTGCATTTGAGGGGAGGAACTGTTGAGAATCTACAGTTTCAACACACCTGCTCCTCTTCAAAGACAGCTATTGTACATCTTCACTGCATCATCAACACATCTCTTAAGATTCCCTTTACAAGTGCCACAAAATATATTCTTGCTCAATCTGCACGTGGGGATATTTTTTCAACACTGAGAACCTGAAGCAACAAACATTACACTCAAGAGTAGGAGAGAGACAGGCAACAGACACTTTACCTTACAAACTACCCTTTGCTACTATTTGAAAATATCAATTTCAGTAGTAGTAGTCACTTCCACAGATGTAAAGGAAAATGGAATTTTTATTGTTCTAGCACTCATTGAAGAATTTAATACAAAAAATGTATCAAGTTCAGCTGAGTTTTGTAAGTAGAAAAGCAACCAGAAAAATGGAAATTAATGTCTTCATAATTCGTGTCAGAAATATTTCTCCATTATAAACTCAATTTTATCATGAATTAGAAAGAATTCTTTTAGGTTTTAGAAAAAGTATGTGAGAATTTAAAGACTGTATTTCAGCTCTGCAAATCTGTTTTCAGGTTGGAGGAGTGGGGAGAAGTTTTTAATTCTTTTGGGTTTTATGTACACCTCTTGGTAACAAAGTCTAAAACTACAAGGTTTGTCCTCTCAGTGTCTCATGATTGCCAAAATAATTCAAAAGAACTAATGTTTAAACCCACAATCTGAGTATTCTGGCACACACAGAAGAGTTCAAATATTTTGTCAGGGATGGAAAGAACTATGGCTTTATTATCAGACCTAGATATGATCCATAAACACTTTCTCTGTTTCTCTTCCTATCTCTTTAAGGGGAGATAGAGAAAAGAAGCTGTTCCAAATGCATCAGAACTAAGAATACTAATTACTCTCTAACCCTTATCTACCAGGTCAGAGATATACTATCTTTGTAGACACACAACAGCCTACTCTTAATTTAGTGCTACATGAATGCTGGTCAATGCTATAAACTGAGTTATAACTGATTTTATTCTGAGATAACATGGCAAGGGAAGACTAGTTAGAGCTTATACCATTCAGCTTCCTGAAGCCTGCAATACTAAATTGTCTTAAAATGTAAGACTTACACTCCTCTTCCAGAAACAGCCAATACTGGCAGAGAAGGTCCAAATTTGGTACAACTGTGTTTGTTGCTGTGAGAAAGCAAGCCAAGGAATGGCGCAGCACTCATAATCTTAAGACTTCTAGTGACAGATTGGGATATACTACAGCAAGTGACATTCAACAGTCAGCAAGTTGAACACACAAGTGATGTGTCTCAGACCTAGAGGTGACTTACAAATTATCAACTCGAACAGGGCTCATGATAAAATGCCATTGCAATTTAGCAAGTCACAAAACGAGGCTGCGATAACCAACAGTAAACTAGAATATTGAAGTAATGTAATCAAAGTCTCCTTCAATTCATTTGTAGTTTTACTGATAAAATTGAATCTGCTTTCATGAACTTCTAAATTTTGCTAGATTCACATGAATTTTATAAACGCCAAGAACTTCAAATATTTATCTTTCTGTAACTGCCAAACTTTAAAGTTTTTCTTCCAAAGCAATTTCAAATAATTTTTAACTGATAAAGAAACTTACAGGAAAAAAAGCACAACAGAATCAGTACTCTGAAAGTTTTCACACTTTTTCTGCTGTCAGAAACAGAAACTGTAAACTGCTGAGTACAAGCGCTTCAGACAAAATAAGTAATACTATCTGAAACTTTCACTACATGTTAACACTGAGTAAAGAATAACAGTCAATTACCATGATACCATTCACTCTGTCTACTAAGTTGTTGGGATAGCAGAATTGGGTGTCACTCCTCAGCTGAGGAGCTCTGATCTTGCTGAGAAAGAAGGGAAGATTCATCACCAAATCCTCCACCTTTGTCATACAGCTGCAGTGCAAGGTGGTGACAGACCTCTTGTGCCCTCTGGTTTTCATACAATTTAGGTTTCTCTACTGTAAACCAACCCATTCTTTAGCTTGCAAAGAATGAGGCTCCAAATTAGGGTAGAAAGACCAGAGTTCCTTTTTTTGGCTATCAATTCATTTTCTGTATGACTTTCATCAAGTCAAATTCACCTCTTGGTGCTTCAATTTTCTTCAAACTTGAACAGAAAAATAACCTGTTTAAGGCTTCAAGTGCCTCTGCCATGAGATACACAGGAAACAGAACACAAAACTCCTCAGCCTCCTTTATCTCTTCTAAAACCTACCAAACATGGCCATTCACAAAAGCATTCACAAGTAAGTGTCCCCTCTGAAAAGTCACGAATTATTGGGAATTGAATAAAATTATTGTGAAGTAGAAATGAAACAGTCAAGCCTACTCCTTTGAAACAAAGAAATGCACCTTAGAAACAGAAACTGCTTAGAAAGTAAACTTTCTAAAACAGGGTCTTCACTACATTTTTGTGAATCACACAGCACAATGCCACTCTCATATCTTGTACAAGATGCTACCTCCTGTAGCAGCATGACTACAAATCAACATGATTTACTGTATTCATTTAAAAAAAAAAAAGCAACATGCGAAGCAAATTGTTTTTTCAAGCATCTACCTACAAAACAAGCATCAAATCAGGTTCTTCCTTGTAAACACACCACTTCTTTAGGTTCCACATTATACTCAGGCAAATTCATCTCACCTTCTAGTAGTAGCCATGACTCTAGACTTCCAACAAAAAATAAACCACAACAAACCAACCAGAAACTTCAGCAATCAATGTAAAAAAATGACGTTCAGAGTACACTTTAGAAAGGTATCTGAATAAATTTTCAAACAGAGGTATAGTCTAAAACTTACAGGAACTGAAAGTGTAACTTTAATTCCACGACATTTAATATAGCTAAGTATGCTAGTTCTGTAATGTAATTTTGGAGTTCTTGTAGCTTTTATCAAATTGCTTAAGAATTAAGAATCTCCCAATCATGAAGTCCAGACCTTTATCACTTATGTAATATATTTGAAGTACTTAGTTATCAGGCTTTCTTTTTAACTAGATAAGCATTTTGACTTCTTGATTCTTGTTGGAAGGTAATTCCAGTATCTCATCATTTTGCATTTTAGAGCTTTGCATCGATTTCCACACTGGAATTATTCAGACTCGGCTTATATTCCTTTTTTCTTGCATGATCTTTGCCTGTAGCTCCTCTCCTTTCCAGATGCAAACCCTTCCAGAATATTTTGAGAGCTCATTTTGTACCATCTCTCAGTAACTCCCTAAAATAGAACTGTAGAACACAAGTAGTTTACAGATTTCACAAATTTAAAAGCAACAGAATCACTTAAAAAAACCCCAAAACTCAAACAAATAAATAAACAAACAAATAAAATATCAAAACAAACAAACAAACAAACCACAAAGTCATATAGGCTCAGTAATAGAAAAAGAACAAAAGTTTTGGAATTGTTGAATGAATAGGTGAAATATTAAGAGTATCACTCAACACTAGTCGTACTAGTAGGACATGAGCCAGCTAGAAGCCATGTAAACAAATTAGCTTAGACTGCTGCACTGGAAGTTTTGCTGGAAGTCTCCTCTTATAAAAACTGCTTTAAAGTTTTCACATACAATAAATTTTTCCAGTCTTCTTACCTCTAC
Source organism: Urocolius indicus (assembly GCA_013401255.1). NCBI lineage: Eukaryota > Metazoa > Chordata > Aves > Coliiformes > Coliidae > Urocolius > Urocolius indicus. The sequence continues at coordinate 45,725 of WBNH01010331.1, forward strand.
ATTTGATAACATCTGATTTTTTTTTTTCTTGAGCACAAAGGAACCATGCATCAACACAATCTCCTCTGATACTTTAATACCTCTCCACAGACGTACCTATCCCAACAGATTAAAAGCTGCATATGTTTTTTTAATAGTCTCGCTTTACTGATGACTGCCTAGGTACTTTGTAGTAGTATTAAAATACACAGATCTTATGCTTCCTCTGTCATACCCAGCAGAAGAGATTCTGAGAGTAATGGATCTCTAAATGTATCAACGTTTGGCACTTAAATTTCATCCTACTTCTATTTCTACAGCTCTCAAGGTCANCTTCCTTGTAAACACACCACTTCTTTAGGTTCCACATTATACTCAGGCAAATTCATCTCACCTTCTAGTAGTAGCCATGACTCTAGACTTCCAACAAAAAATAAACCACAACAAACCAACCAGAAACTTCAGCAATCAATGTAAAAAAATGACGTTCAGAGTACACTTTAGAAAGGTATCTGAATAAATTTTCAAACAGAGGTATAGTCTAAAACTTACAGGAACTGAAAGTGTAACTTTAATTCCACGACATTTAATATAGCTAAGTATGCTAGTTCTGTAATGTAATTTTGGAGTTCTTGTAGCTTTTATCAAATTGCTTAAGAATTAAGAATCTCCCAATCATGAAGTCCAGACCTTTATCACTTATGTAATATATTTGAAGTACTTAGTTATCAGGCTTTCTTTTTAACTAGATAAGCATTTTGACTTCTTGATTCTTGTTGGAAGGTAATTCCAGTATCTCATCATTTTGCATTTTAGAGCTTTGCATCGATTTCCACACTGGAATTATTCAGACTCGGCTTATATTCCTTTTTTCTTGCATGATCTTTGCCTGTAGCTCCTCTCCTTTCCAGATGCAAACCCTTCCAGAATATTTTGAGAGCTCATTTTGTACCATCTCTCAGTAACTCCCTAAAATAGAACTGTAGAACACAAGTAGTTTACAGATTTCACAAATTTAAAAGCAACAGAATCACTTAAAAAAACCCCAAAACTCAAACAAATAAATAAACAAACAAATAAAATATCAAAACAAACAAACAAACAAACCACAAAGTCATATAGGCTCAGTAATAGAAAAAGAACAAAAGTTTTGGAATTGTTGAATGAATAGGTGAAATATTAAGAGTATCACTCAACACTAGTCGTACTAGTAGGACATGAGCCAGCTAGAAGCCATGTAAACAAATTAGCTTAGACTGCTGCACTGGAAGTTTTGCTGGAAGTCTCCTCTTATAAAAACTGCTTTAAAGTTTTCACATACAATAAATTTTTCCAGTCTTCTTACCTCTACATTTGATAACATCTGATTTTTTTTTTTCTTGAGCACAAAGGAACCATGCATCAACACAATCTCCTCTGATACTTTAATACCTCTCCACAGACGTACCTATCCCAACAGATTAAAAGCTGCATATGTTTTTTTAATAGTCTCGCTTTACTGATGACTGCCTAGGTACTTTGTAGTAGTATTAAAATACACAGATCTTATGCTTCCTCTGTCATACCCAGCAGAAGAGATTCTGAGAGTAATGGATCTCTAAATGTATCAACGTTTGGCACTTAAATTTCATCCTACTTCTATTTCTACAGCTCTCAAGGTCATCAGACTTTTCCTGACAGGTATTTCCATCCTTCCTTTTACTGACAATAGCTATCAACTTTAAACATACAAATCACACAACTTTTTTTTTTTTTTTTTCAATTCAGGGCTTTTTAACAAATCCTCTGTTTTAAACAGCTTGTAGATAAATTTTGAGAACTTGCAATGTTTAACATTTTACAATAAAACTGCATTACTTCTTGCATTTACTGACAAAATGAAATTCTGTACCAACATATAACTTTTCAGTAGCTAAAAAAATAAAATACGTTCTTTAGAAAAGATCAAATTTTGTTCTTCTACCGTGAAAGAACACTGAGTTAAAGCTACACAACAGTCTCAATTTGCAAAAAAACAGTCCACCCAGAGGAACAGAAGACTGAAAAAGCTAAACTAGTAATTAGATTGCTTGGAGGAACACCCTATTGGAAACACTTTTACACAAAACACTTTCTCACAACTATTAACACTCTTTCTTGCATCATTTACATATAGGAGTTCAAAATTCGGATAGGCAAATGCAGTAAATTAGCCACAGAATTTTGAAAATACATTCTAAAAGCTATCTTTTAGATAAACATCTTCATGTAAGTGTTTTATTATAGCAAATCAATGAGAGGCACCAGGTACCTTCTACTCAAGTAGAAGAATAACTTCCAAGTACTATCTCTAAATGAAACTTTACACTCATGTTTGGATAGTGCTGAACACATCATTCAAGTAAGATTTAACTGGTCCAGGATTTTAACAATGCTTTCCCTCAATAACTCCTATTGTTAAAAGTACAGATAACAATTCTAAACAGAAGTTGCTACAAAAGCATAGATTAGAGGGATCTCTACACCAATTCTGCTCAAAGTAGGAGCAACTTCAAAAGTTACATCACATTACTAAGGGATTTCCCAGTCAAATTCTAAATACTTGCAAAAGTAGAGGTTCACTGTGAATTTTTTCCCCATTAAATTCAATTAGTGTAGTGGGTCTGGGATGGTAGTGATTTTCCACAGTAGCTCTTGCAGTGCTGTGATTGTTGTTGATATCAATATTANCTTTGCTTCTCGCACACGCGCGGCTTTGCTATCTTTATATTAAACTGCTTTTATCTTAAACCACGAGACATTTGTCTTATTTTCTCCCCTTCTCTAGCTTGCTGAGGAGGTGGGTGATCAAGTGGCGTGGTGGGTGCCTGGCATCTAGCCAGGGTTAAACTACCACAATTAGTATTCCCCTTACTGCAACAGCAACTCTTGCTTCTTCAATTGTGCACTTCAGAAGAGCTTGTCTTGCTGTCTCTACAAATGCTCCCTAGCTAGTTAAAGACAACATTTCAATGTCTCTTAGCTTTCTCTTCACCAGGGTGAACAAACCTATCTACCTCAGATTCTCTTTCCAAATTTCATGTTTCAGCCCCTTAACCATCTCACTGGCCCTCTGTCACACTCATTCTAGGTTGTCAGCACTTTTCTTCTGAGTGCGGTTTCAGACAGATTTTGTCTTCATAGCATTTTAAGTCTATCTTTCCATCTGTACCTCCAACCAGCTTCTATCTCTGTCTCACAGTGTTGCAGTTGCAAGACTTTACCTAGTTGACATCCACTTGACGTTACACATTATTTACACACTTTGTCTCACATGGCACTTCATGCCACCTTCACCATAGTCAATACAGTCAGTCCTCTCTACTATTTGCCCCTTTCAGACTAACAGTCAGTCAAGTGCTTTGTTCTGGCTTTAGTATACAAAGTACTTTTCTTGGATTCACCACAAGTCCTTTACATTCTCCACCCTGATGCCTCTTATGAATAATATTCTCCTTGAAAAGCATGAAACACTTGCTGAGTGTCATGCACAAGGTACAACTTGTATACTTTATTTATATAAATAACTTTTAAATTTACGTAATTTACCTACCCACAAATTATCCCATCTTTCCTGAGACTAGGAAGTTAGCACAACTTTTGGTTTAGAAGGCAGTACCACAGCTAGAGTAATGAACTACTTTTAAAAAAACTTTTGAAAACTGCTTATTTCAGGATTTTATTGTTTCCCTGATGAATCACTGAAAGAGGTTTAATTTAGTTCAGTATGAAAACTGTGGCCACCATCATTTCCTCTACCCAAATATTGTCAATATTCTGGCTTAGGGTTCTTCTTCTGGCTACTGTGCATCAGCTAAGATAAGGTAACTCTCCACGTGACTTCCTGTAGCCACGCAACTGATACCTAGTAAAAGTGTAAACATGCTTCTGTTAATACACAAAGAACATTACTTGCAATGGAAGTTTAGTCCTAGAAAACAAGCGTTTGCACTAGCACAGTAATATGTCTTTCATGTTGTAAGTTTGCCTTAATGACACAGGCAAAAGTCTGAATCACTCCCTGTTATTCACACTTGTGTAATTTAGACCCTTCACAGTATCTGGCTTACTGCACTGAGTACATAAACAGAAAAACTGGAGCAGGAAGTAGCATGATCAGTTACAGAAGTTAGTCCCGTGACTTTCTCTAAAGCGTCAGAAAACAGGAATAGTAAATACGAACTAATGTATGAAGTAATGTATGCAGGACATCCTGAGAATCACAAGTGCTCGGTGAAAGTAGTAGCACTAAAGGTGCTGACATAAAGCACAGGATAAAGTTCCATGTAACAGCTGAACTGTTTCAGTGGCTTACTGCCATTGAAAGCTATTGCACTTACAGTCCTGTCTCCGATTCATTTCATCAAGAAAGGACTATATAGCACACAAATAAGAGGGTAAGAACGAGATGACTTAATCATGAAAGGTGGTACCCAAGAAGAAATATTTTAGGTTTCTAATGCAATTAAGAGCTGGACTGAGAAATGGGAGAAAGTCACTAATTGTTTATCTCCCTTTATCACCTTGAATATGTATATTTTCAACCACAAAAGCAAAACTATATATACCTTCTTTCCTACTATGGTCACTATGAACAGCTCTTTAAAAAACCACTATTTTGCAACAATCTTTCCTGAAATTCAATTAGCCTACATCTTGCCGCTTTCTTTTTCTCTCATTAGCCAGTTTTCCTTCCGCATTGTCCCCACTGCAAAAGGTGAAGAGAAACTATCACCACAGAATAGTACTATTACCGAGAAATAACTGGATTAAATTCTGCTCCTTTCACTCCCTCTGGAAAAGAGACTAACACTGTAGTGTATCAATGTAAGTATCAGTAGAAACAGTGGTGAGAAAGTGATGTATCCTTGAGAGCACAGATGTGCTGAAGTCTGTCCAGTCTGTCAGTATTTTGAAGTTCTTAAATACTATATGGTAATACTTTAAACCAGAGATGTGTACCTGACTCCAGATACATATGAGCAAAAACAAAGCAAATTTTAAAAATCCTGAAAAACCACAACAAAGCCAACCAGAAAACAAAACAGAGAAGGGTCAAGGGAACTTGATCATCAATGATGAAAATGACTCTCCAATGAAAAGTCTCTCATCTCCAAGCACCAGAGAGACTATCTGGTGATCTAAAGCCCATAGTTTTTTGTTTCACCTGTTGCTACCATCTCATCAAGAGTTGGTCTATAAAGGGAAGTTGGTCACTTCAAACACTCACATCCTAAAGTTCAGTCCACTGTCAAACAACCCACTTGGTCTCAGACGTCTGACAACGTTCTAGTACAATCCTAGCATTAACAGGATAACTATATAACGATAAGCATCAGTGTATAAAAAAATGTATGCAAGAACAATGTAAAACAAGCTGGATTTAAAAAACACCATAAACTATATCAATATCAAAATAAAGACTATCACTACAACATCCACTATGGAAATAGGTCAGTGAAGAATTTCTATTACAGTGTTCTGCAGAACTCACAGTAATTTATCTTGCACTGTTCTGCAGCACATCAGCATAACAACACCGGCAAACTCTGGCCATTTTCACTGGTTCTACTGTAGGGGAAACCACCTAAGACCAAGTTACTACTATCGCAGACTGGGAAGTGAGAAAAATTACCACAATTTCTGGTTTTATACCATGCAGAAATCCTCCATGGTAGTCTCTGGAGAACCAAACAAACTCAAACTCCACCGGATATTTCACTTGCCAGCAACCTGGTAGCAGTTGGTTGGAAGGAAGCTTTGGTCTGCTAATAAATTCACTGAAAACTGCTCACAGCTGAGGTCTGAAACACCTGCATGTAAGTAGATAGTTAACCCATTATGTAACATTGTGTAGACGGCACTCATTAACTTATAGCATACTTTGAATTTAATCCTCTCTGTCCAATGAAATGGCCTGTTTTGTACAGGTTCTTATTTCGGATATTAAGGAGAAATTCTTCTCTAATTCTACTGAGTGGACAGCCTGACCTCCAAATTATGTCCAAATGCCTTGAAAGCCATAAAACCTTCTGAGTGAAATTTCAGGAATACTTTGACGATGCCTCCATCACTGTTAGGTCTTCAAAAAATGTTAATAACCTATGACGATTTATGAATCACAAATGCCAGCACTAGTAAACACTAGAAAATAAGTAGCGCATTTATGAAAAGTCAAGTAAAGCCTGGGCCTGAGTAGCAGTATTTCTCAGCAATACTTAACAGCTCCTGCAAACTTGTTCACCGGCCTGTCAAGGAGCAGAAAGTTACCTGAGTTTTAGAAGCTGGTAGGCAAAGAAACAACATAAGATGTGTTGGACTTGTCCATTAAACTGCAGATAGGATTTTTCAGCCTTGAATTCTGCTAGAAATAGGTAAGGCTTGTACTCGTGACATGACCCTTATACCTCTCTCTCCATCTTTTTGGAAATTAACATCACAAAACTAAATGTACGATCAAGTTCATTGAGAACAAGCACTTTCAAAGTCCAAAACTTATGAATATACTTGGTTTTATTGCTTTTCTTCCCCTTGGTTATGAAGGGCTAATTTTGAACACAGCCTGTGCAATCTGAAAACTGCAATTTCAAAATATGAAAGTCAGTGAATTAACAGTCACGTGGTGCTTGGTTGCTGGTTGGGAGGAACATGACAGGGAGGAAAGCTAAAGAAAAAAATTGGCCTTAGTTTGATGCAGTTAGTGTACTTTCTGCTAATGTATGCATTCTAGGCACTTCTGTTGTGTTGTTAAGAAGACACATCAAAGGGAAATGAGAGGATTCTTTTTAAAAATGTGTCCACCATTGGTATTTCATCACTCTTGTATGCTGGGGCAAGCACACTTTAGCCTTCTGAATGGATCAAAGTTGCTATTAACTCATCTGTAGAAACTGGTATCACTGGAAGTTTTGCAACACCTGTGCAATGGAAAGGTTTCTGCAATTTCTTGGTCACGTGGAGGTCTTTGCAGGAGTAAATTTGAAAATAATTTAAAAAACAATAGAAATTCAACAAGCAAAAAAAAATTCTCAGGAGCACACTGCTTTAAGAATTGCTTCCAGTATTTTGCTGTTACAGAATGTACTTTAAAGTTTTAACACTATGACATTTCAGGTGCAGTATTTTCTTTTTCTTTCCTGAACAGTAAGAATCATAGGCTGTGTCACTTTTAATGCAATTCACAATCAGATACAGCTCCAATAGCTGGTTAAGAATAGATCCCACGTTAGGTAATCCTCAACACAAGGGAAAACACCCTTCTTATTCTAAAGTTTTTCATAACTTCTAGTTAATTCTTCAACATGTAACACCTGTTTGTGGTTTTAATCCCTATGAAAAGCACTTTCATTGCCTAGGTAGCTTAGAAAGATTTTCCTTACTTTTACCAGTTTAAGCCTGTATACTCCAGCTCCTGGTGCTTCTATGAAATTACAAGCAAGAAATTATAAGTCAGCTTTTGGCTGTAGAAACTGAGACAATCTTTGAGAGTGCCTCAGTGAAGTACCACATAGCATTTTGGTGTTCAAGGTGTAATTTGTCTAAGGTACAATCTTACAGAGGAATTCAGTGGCACTTGCTAAGCAAATGACAAAAGTTAAATGCAAAATATGTGGTTCTGTCAAAGTTTAACCAACACACTGTAAGAATATACTCTTTAAAATACAGCAGTTTGCATGTCATTTCCCAAAAACAGTGTATGGCACTTCTAGTGGTTAACTTAAACCTTGCTATCTAATTGTCAGGCACTTCTTAACAATTTAACATCAGTCACCCAATTTCAAGAGTCATAAGGCACAAACTGTGTATGACACCCAAGCAGACAAAGGGTAAAGAAATGTTCTCTGCTGATAAACTGCCACCATAAACTTTAAAAGTTGCAAAGCTTTAAGTTTTCCTTTTATAATAATACCACCTTCTCTGTCATCTTACCATGTTGTACCTACTTGCTTTTCAAGCTAGGAACTTGAAAAGTTAAGAAATGACAGAGAAGAGTAACATGATTACAGTTAATATTAATGTCTGGTCTCGCATTACCTCTCTCAGTAGTTTCATTTTTAAAAAAAAAGTCATTTTCAATACAGTGAGACGTGTTCTCTGTAATTTCAGAAAATAGAGTGAAAGGCAACTGACATCATACTGAAATAACCAAATACTCCAAAAGGCTATTTTTTAGGAATCTGAAGGGACATTATTTGTTAAGAGTAACAGCTCAACTGCCTGTCAATTCAAGGTTTTTTTCTGCATGGTACTCAAAATTGTTTTTCAAATTATGGATTTGTCAGATCTCTTTGTATTATATATAGACACATGACCAAGACAGATAACACAAGTAGACACATTAACTAATGCTACTAAGTCTATCATAAAAATTTCTGACCAGTAACACCTCCCCAATAACAGTATGTAAATTAATAACTACTTTAGTTTAGGCAAATTAAAGCATGTCTAGAGGAGCAATATAAAAAAGAAAATAAGGGAGGTTTTATTAATCGTTTTTGAATGAAAGCATTTTTCCTATCTTTTCCAGTTCTAAAGAGTCAGAAGACCATGGCCCTGCACATCAACTATTTCTCACTACAAATCATCAATTCTGAGGAAAAAAGTTTTATTTTAGTAACTTTCAAGAATCCCGCTCTACCTATTGTACAGAAAGTATTACTGTTCAGTTAAACAAACTGACCAAAGTCACTATTCAATAATTTACAATAGGGCATGTGTTGACAAAGTATTGTCAGTCCTAATAAGCTCCCATACTCTGACTAGAGATACTTAATTTCATACTATCCACAAAAGCTTGTATTAATGGTCTTTATGCCCCCAAGTACTATACCGTGAGGCTTGTACAACTAAACCACCAATCTTATAGTATAAAAAGAAAATTTATCTGTAAAGTTGTACTTCATTGACTATTGCAATTTCCCTGGCTGGCCTCAATATGATCACTACACATACAGTACTTTTTTAAGCTTAAGGACACGTAGATGTAGCAGTGTTAAAGCAAAATTTAAAACAATGCATGATATCAAAGCTGTCTAAGGCTCTCTGAAGTGGACTCTGATAGGATCTAAAAATTAACAAAAAAGGCAAGAAGCACATAAAAGATCTGAAGAAATCTTATAGCTTCTATATTACACATGTACAAAACCAGAAGTTGTTTGATAGCCAAAGCTTTAAGAACATTATCCAGATTACATTACAGCAGGTAGAACAGTGGAGAGACACTGGTGAAAATCCCACTTCTCTCACCATTAATAGCTACAAAGAAAGGATTTATGCAGATTCCCTCTCTCAGACAGCTGTCCATTGAACTGAACGAAAAATTTCTTGATTAGATTGTTTCACTGAAAACTGTCATTTGTTGAAGAGGACATAGCTTGCAAACTGCTCCAATTTAAACAGAGTTTACTTTAAAATAGCAGAACTAATGTGTTTCAGCTTTACACCATTAAAATATAACACTTCTGTTACATTCTAATTGCAGGTTAAGTACACTTTGATTTTTAGCTGATTTTTATCACTACGCTGTTTTCAAATGTCAACCTAAGTATTTTTACTGACATAATTTTTCCAAAAATTTGATCAGAGATGATATACACTGTTTTTATTTTGCTTTGAATTAAAGTATCATTGAAAACTGCACAATATATCATACAAAGTTCACACTAGTGCATATTACTGCTAAAACTAAATACAAGTAAGCAAACAACATATTCATATATGCTAATCCATACTTCCCCCAAAGCCAATGAAATAATGCATGTATTTAAAAAAAAAAAAAATCCCTGCAGTTACCTGGTTTATTATAATTAAATTTGTAAGCTTTTAACATCTTCCCATCAGCCAAAATATTTTTCGGGATTTGTTTCAGTAACATACTATGAAAGTCAGTATTCCCAAATTATGTATAAATATTTTTACTCAAACGGTGCAAGTGCAATACTGTATAACAAATTACGAAATTAATCTAACACACAGGAAATCTCAGGAAACCCTCAGAACAAGTCCACCCAACTCACCCATGTCCATATTTTTCAAGGTGAGAAAGGGACGAAAACCTTTCAAGTCTCCTATTCGCAAAGCTGTCATCTGGTCAGCTGTTACAATGTACCAACTAGAGAAAGACAGTCTCATTCATACTCCAGCCAACCCATTCTTCTGCCAATGCTCGGAAGTAAAACAAGGTAAGGAAGATTTTTATTTCCCCTCACCTCCACAGCAATCTTTCGTCATGAGGTTTCTTCACTGGCTTACAACAGTTAGTGATTAAACAGCCATTTCAAAACTAGGGGGAAGGTGGGAAAGACAAGTAAACCTTTACTAATGAAAAAGGGTTACACCTTAAAAAACTCACAATATTTATACTAATATAAAAGAAATGCAGAAATCTACATCTCATTATTATAAGGGCAGCTTGTTTTTGTTTAGTTAAGCCTGTTTCCAAATTCAATTACTGAAGTATTCAGGTGGTGTTTCCAGAAAGTATATTCTAATTATCACATACACAAGCTTTCACAAAAGCAAGAAAATAATGAGGTTGACAAATAAAACCTATGATGAAAACCTTACACAGTAATAGAAAAAGTGTTCTTTAGTTACTTCTTCAAAGATGTGACTAGTGGAATCTCAGAGAGGGGTAAATGCATTGCTACTACTTCTCCATTCATTAATATGTAACCAACATTTTTTTATTATTTAGACGTCAGACTTTCCAATATGCGAAAGCTGGTCAACAATTAATGACTGGAACAGCAAAAATTGCATTTCTCTTTTGTGAACCTATTTCCATGAGTTGCAGGTGTCATTTTATTAATTCACAACATGCGTCTTCTATATTGTAAATGGATACGCTAACATAAAAGAAAAGCAAGTCTTAGGCCAGGGACACATTTCCAAAACCACCAAGTAGACTATATTGTAGGCATATGGAGAAGGCCCAAGAACTGCTCCCTGAAGGTTAGATCAATCTTCACATGATCACACCAAGACAGTCCACACTGAATCCTTCAATATCTGGCTGTATCCAACCCACAGATGTTCTGCTTATCTTCTATGTACTTTATACTCCAGGAAACCACTCTCTTTCCTTAACAACCTCAATCTCGCTACTGTGGAAGAGAGAGCTAACTATAGTCCTCAATTTCTCTGAGGCTTTATTACAAAGCCAACTACTACAGAATGCTGACAGCACTACTGTCCTGGCTGCTGTAAAGGCAAAGGCGAACTGTGACCCGTATGCTACAAACACATAAACAACCACAAATGACCATGCAGATACATCAAATTAGTGACAGACCTGATTACGCAGTCATGATTTTTTAACAGAATTTGCAAAATTGTATGCTGAGTATTCTATTTTCACAACTTGTTGAACACCACAAATTTCACAATGTGAAATGAAGTATTCATTCACAATATGAAATGAATCATTTTTTTCTAACCAGGAGATAGATTTTAAAATGCAGGTAAGTTACATTTGAAGTGTCACAAAGAGTTTAAAAAAATATTAAAACCCCAGGGTAATTTGATTATCATCACTATAGCTTTTAATTACTTAAAAGCTACATATTTAAAAAATCTTCTAAGCCAAGTGTGCTATATATTTTGGGTTACTGTTACAAGAAAAATACATTTATAGATATTTGCCTACGAATTTATTGATGAATGAAAATGGGTATATATAAAGTAAGATGACAAGCACAGCACTGCTATATATATTTTTAGGGCAGTACTTTTGAGGAGTACTTTTGCAGTTTTCCCTGAGATGCAAGTGATAACACCCAACTTTTAGAGAGGTCGCTCAACCTTTCTAGTGTGAAATAAGAACATGATTTTATCGGTCACAGGCTCAATTTGGAGAAGATTCTCAGTTCTCTGCAGCTCTGCTACGATAGCAGGAATATAATCACTTTGTTTTTTTCTCCCAAACTGGAAATTGCACAAAGAAGACTACACATCTTTATGGGAATATTCTGGCAATAGAGAAGCATTAAAAACGAAGCATGATACTGTTCTAGCTTCATTCATACATCATTTGAACAGAAACTGGAAGCAGCTCAAATGGATCAGGCCTCAGCTACCTTAAACTTGCCCAGACTGACATATATTGTGAAGTGGCAGTAAAGACCACCTAGTTCTCAGGCTTTCCTTTTTACATCAGATGCCAAGGCACCTACACAGGGAGAAGCACTGTCCTTTCCTAGCTATTCATTCAGGCTGTGAAACTATTAAGCTTCTGCCCTATTTTCCAGTAGCGTAATCACCAACTTACTGCCAACCTCTGTGATAAAACATACAACTGAGTGTGGATCAGCTAAGCAGCAGCAACAAGGAAAGGATCTATTCCTGTGGCAACAAGCTGTTTACCTCTGTGAAAAAATAACTTTCCACATAAAACTCACAGGACGTGATCCAGGGACACATCTCAATTCATAATCCTTTTTTGTCTTTAACTGTTGACACTAGAAACAATAAATTAGAGCTTCCCAGACCACATGTTCAACATTATTGTCTGCATGCCTTGGCACACATGACAATATTTATGTCTGAGACACCAATTTACATTGATAGTAGTATTCTGTATAGTACTGAATTGCTATTTCACATAATCCAATATTCATTTACCTGTATGTTTCCCAGGTTTACATTACATGGAACTTGAGCTCCACCCACCGCTGATTATTCCTATTTACTCACAGCAAACATCCTGTAAGACACTGGCTGCCAAGCAGGTATTTCTAATTTCTGAAAGATTTTAAGAAAAATTTTCAAAGATGTCTCTGTGCTTTTCAGTGGACAACTATCTGATATAACCAATCATATATATAGGACTTTTACACAAGTGACTATAAAAAAAAAATATTTTAAGTTATCTGAAGCTAATTAATATCTATGTTAACGTACTACCGATGAGTTTATGTTAGTAAGTTACATGAGTGCTGAATTTATTAAAATAAGTCCAGAAAGTTACCGCAAAGAAACCACAAGAAGTGGAAGCCCACCTTTACATCTTAGCAATTTGTACTTCAGGCTACAACCCATCCTTAACTCCCCAAAATACAAGCATCTTTAACCTACAAAGACTCATAAAACGATTAACAATTTTTATGACAAAACCTGAACTAACCACAGAACAATAGTAAGTAACTACAACAAAACACGTAGATAGTATTAGTCTTCATGAGGTAAAATGTAACCTACAAAATGATTATGTCTTTCATAAAGAACAACACCACTTACAAAGACTGCTTACTACTATAGTCATTGAGTTCAGTGAATAAATATTTTACTAAATTTGAATACTCTAAGTTTTAGGAACTAAGCTATTGAAAGTTCAGCTAAAATTCAGACTTGTTTCAGAAAGCAAATACATTCCCATCTACCAATTTCAAGTAATTATACCTGTGCAAGACCACTGAAGGCAATCCATTCACAGAAGTGTAATTTTCAAGTATTTGAGACACAACTACACTAATGAACCTGTTCATAACTTGATTTACAGAATATTTATTCATCATAATCATGCACACGGAGGTTAACTGAATTCTTTCTATGAAGATGAATATCATTATACTAATAAAGCCTCTGTACAGAAAATTTAATGTCTTTGGTAACTGATGCTACTTCTACAGCCTCACCTTTGAAAGTAAACTATATCTATCTCCTAATTTGTTTTTCATTACCAAATAATATAAACATGTAAGCTTCATGATCATAAAACTGATGAGGTTTTGCTGTTCTTGTTTGAAATAGCTATGTGTTTACATCTGTAACAAGCTTTATGGTATCTTCTGACAGCATTTCAAGATCAGTGCATTTTGCAATGAGATCTCTCATCCATTTTTACTGTCCTTCCCAAAATGCCTTCCCAAAATTTACACCTTTATCAGCAATTAGGCACGGGTAGGAGACTTCCAACAGTTTTGTTTTAGACAAGTACTATTCCTTCCCAAAACTCTCATAAGGTTACATGGCACGTCAGAAACAAGTTAACTAGCTTGCACTCTCAAATTACTGTGCATCAGCTGACTTTCAATAACTGTGCATATACCATGCACACAGACCATGGAAAATACAAACTAATTCAACCTTCCTTAGTCAGCAATGAAACAAGGTTCAACTAAATTAAGTTATATGCAACTGCCACAGGCTACATATACACAACTGAACATTCACTGTAGCTGAGCGTGCAGTAACTTCAAATTATCAGAACTTAACAAATTATATTAAATCCTCAGACGTGCATGTACAAAACTTGTTATGAGACTTCATTGGCTAATTATTTATCAAGATGTGATTAAGAATTTGCTTAATTCCATGACATCATGTATCTACTTTTAGCTTAGAGTAAGGACTTCCCCGGAGTAAACAAAAACATTTACTGAAAATGAGAGAATTCCTATTATCAAGACTCATAATTCAACAGAATCATTTAACATGGCACAAAATTAAGTAAGTACTCTTCATTCTGCTTTCTCCAGGTTGCAGACTAAGATTACAGTGTGAGGTAAAACCTGAGAATGTTTACCTTCCAGCATCATGACAGCTTGTTCATGTAATAATAATGATATTTACAGAATTAACAGTCAAACAGCTTTTAAACCACACCATTTTTAATTGCAATTTTTCAAATAGTCCAAGGATATTTTCCATGGTAAAAATAAACCACCTATTTCTTTAAATAGTATGACTAAACTTTACGTCATGCTAGATAGAACCAGAGGGAATTACTCCAGTGAGTAAATATGCAGAGCCAGAATTCTAAATAATGTTTTGTAACAGTGAGCCTAGAGTGCACAGTGTGTTCACACAACTTTCTAAGACATTACTCACCTAAATTATCACCAGGAAAGCTCACCTACAGCTTTGCTCTAGTGTATGTCGGAATTGCCACTATTTTTGCAGAACTAAGCAGCTCAACACTTGTTTTACACCAAGACTGGGCAAGATAAAGTACAGAAATGGAGTCATACACGTTTTAAACACGCCTAACACATGAAAATGAGTACTTTGCACAATGTACTAGCCACCACCTCCAACCTTTCACTCAAA
The DNA here is from genome assembly GCA_013401255.1 of Urocolius indicus. NCBI lineage: Eukaryota > Metazoa > Chordata > Aves > Coliiformes > Coliidae > Urocolius > Urocolius indicus. The sequence continues at coordinate 60,770 of WBNH01010331.1, forward strand.
ATCTCAGCAAGACAAAGGAAGAACACCTGCTCAGGATATCAGACACAGAGACTCAGTAGCAAGAGGCTCCAACATGCATCTGTCACTATCGATTAGAGTCTCTGAACGGCTTTAAGATTTTATGGAGAAGCAAGCATTCCCTTCTTGTCAAACTTTACGTCACAGTGCAAAAAAAAAAAAAAATTAGAACACCAAAAAAAAACCTGAGAGGACATGATCATAAAATAAATTGACTTAAACTCTCAAGAGCTAAAAATTTCTCTGGTGTTTTCTACTGATTAGCCAACGGGGATCCCTTATTCAGCACCACAGGAACTACAAGTTCCATTTTGCACGCTCACATATCTCAGACTTATGATTGACACTCAAGGGGCTGACTTGTTGTACGGAGTATCACAACAAAGCCCTTGTTTGACCTCACTCCAATTCCTTTTTATGATGAAGAAATGAAGACTAAAAATTTTACTTACTGCCCTGTGACAGTTGGCTTGCAAAGCAAAAGTTAAAAAGATACCATACTAGATGCATTTCAATATGCTAAACTTAATATAATTAAAAATGTTGAAGACCAGACTTATAAAATTCTCTAAACCAGAACACTCAACAAAGAAAAGTTGACACCAATGAACACTCAGTTCTTTCTGTGTATCAACCTCAAAGCTTTCAAGACCTCTACCAGGAAATCCCACACACCCTGGCTGAAAGATCACATTTGCAATGTCAGTCAAAAGTCAATAGATGCCTCTTGCAGTCAAGAATTCTGACACAGTCCTTGTATTATGTAATTGGACAACATTCTCCTTCCAGTCCTGTGCCCAATCTTCTTTCAGTTTACAAGACAGAACTGCTCTAGAAATTAATCAGATGGTATTCATAATGCTGTATGTAAGGTCTGTTGTATACAACTACAAGTGAAAATGAAAGAGAATTAGGATGGGAGAGTGGCTGCAGATCAGCAAGAAACACACAAATGCCACTCCTGGGAATCTCTTTCTATTTCTATTACTAATGGTAAATATTTCTGTGTTTCTTTTTTTCTGCATGCTCTGAAGTCTAATTTGAAGAAGCACTGATTAGTCATACTTGTAACCTAAATTAACAAAATCTGTTCTAATATTATCACATACATTATGATGTAAAAAGGAAATAAAGTTGACTTAAAAGCCAGGTCCTACTGTTGCTGCAGCTAGAATTCCAGAATTATGAAGACCAACTTTTGCATCTCAGTTCCCAACCTGCATGATTACATACGCTCCTCAAAAACATCAAAAAATAAGTATTTGTCAAGCACTGCAACATGTAGCAGAAAAGCCTATGAGGAAATAAAAATTCTGTCTCTGGAGCAGAGCTCAATGATGTGAAGTGATTAAGTCAAAGGACTACATATTGAGTATAAGAAAAAAATATCAAAATCATAAAATCATAATCATAAAATCCAGAACTGGAAGCAATTTCAACAGTCTACTCCTTTCTCCAAGGCAGATTTAAATATATATAAGGCCAGTCCTAGGAGATGTTAATATAACCTGTTGTGTTTTTTTAAAAACAAAAGAACAAAAAAACTCACTGCATTAAGAAGGTCACATTAAGAAGGTCCACACAGTTAGTGTAAGAGGTATCCTGCTGTAAGAAAAAGAAGTGATGACAGACTTCAAGGCTACCACAATGCATTCACAAAGATGCCAAATGCAGACTACACTGGTAATCTGAACTACAGAATTCCCTATAATTGGCTCTTACAAGAAGTACTCCAAATTTCTGAGCCTTTTTTTTTTTACTCTGTGATTTCCTCAGTTAAAACAAACAAACAAAAAGGACGATTCAAACAATGAATTCCTGAGTCTGAAACAGTGCTCCTTTGCCAAGCCAATCCTTGTATTTCTCAGGCAATTTTTAGTTCTTCCCCTCTTTGGCCTCTCTCAGCATGTATTTCCCACCCCATCCCATCCCTGAACTGCTTCCCTTGACTGTATACCCAATTTCAGAGTACTCGTCTGTCTCAGCTTTTTAAGGCTGTTTCACAGCTCTCCCTGTATCTTTACTTAGGACACTTGCACCTGCCCGTCAGCTTCTTTATCCAGCCCTTCAGTGCAGTCATTTCTTCCCAATGAACTCCAAGCTCCTATACTCCTCCCAATTCATGCGCCTGAAACTCCCATTCCTTCCTCATCCCATATAAGTTTGCTTTCAGTCTATCGCTCTTCTCCAAGTGTTCATTGTTTCAATCACCTGCAACCTCAGTTCTTGACTTTTCCACATTCAAATAAGTCACCACAGTGGCTAAGCAGGGAACGGACACCAGAAAACTAACAGTCGCTATGACATTCCGCTACTTAGAACTGTACTCATTAGGCAAGTCCTGTTTTGTGTATCAGATTTTTCAACACTAATGTCTACAATCACAGTAGACAACTAATTTCTCAGACGTTACTTGACCATTTTATTGAGAGGTTTCCAAAAGGCCACAAAATGTACATCCCCAATATAAAAAGTCACCTCACTTTCAAATTTTAAGTTCCTTTTCCAAAAAATTGAGGTGTTCCAATAACTTGAGGAAAAGTTCTGAAAATATTTTTAAACTTCCCCCCCCCCCCCCCCCCACCTCAGCATGACCTTTAGGAGCCAGTGAACTACATTGGCTTGGAGCTTTATTGAAAGAATCAGGTAAAAAAAAAAGGGCAGTCACCTAGGATGGAAGATTTTGGCCCAAATGACTGAAGTTTCACACAAATAGAAGTAAAATCAGTGCCTTTAAATAATGTCAAGAAACTGAGAGGAATCGCTACTGGTCTCACCTATAAATCGTAGTTTAACCTCAGCCAATAAGTAAGCCCCACACAGCCAGTTACTCCTGTCCAGTGAGATGGGGGAGAGAATCAGAAGGATGGTAGTGAGGAAACTGCTGGTTTAAGACAAAAAGTTTAACAGGTAAAGCAAATGTCCTGCATGCAAGCAAAGCAAAACAAGCAATTCACTCAATACTTCCCATCAACAGGCCATCTCCAGGAAAGCAGCGCTCCATTATATGCAACAGTCACTTAGGAAGACAAAAGACATTGCTACAAGCCTGACCTCCTTTCTTCTTCCTCCCCCAGCTCTATATGCTGAGCATGATGCCTTATGGTATAGAATATCCCTTTGGCTAGTTCTGGTCAACTGTTCTGGTCATGCTCCCTCACAGCTTTTTGTGCACCCTCAGTCCACTCATTGGGTGGGCAGGATGAGAAACAGAAAAGCCCCTGGCACTGTGCAAACACTGCTCAGTAATAACTGTAACATCCCTGTGTTATCAACACTATTTTCACCACAAATCCAAAACATACCCCCCATAGTAGCTACTACAAAGACAATTAACTCTCTCCAAGTCATAATCAGCCCACTATACCAAACAGGCAAGGAGCAACACATATTCCTAAGGTCAACTAGTAACTCTGTTAAGCGATGTTTCAACTTCTTTTAACTGCCAAATTTTAGCAGGATACAGTGAAGCTTTTCTGTGTTACAGGTTATGTCTCCACATGAGTTTTGAAGTAAACTGCCAGGAAGAACCAATCATTACTGAGCATGCTAATAGAAGAAAATATAATTATTTTAAAAACATGGAGAGGGAAGAAAATTAAAATCTAGGATCCACATAGCGAAAAGCAAGCATGGCTTCTTAGTTTGAACAAGACTTTTACAAAACAAATAATTTTAATTTTCTTTTTGGTGACAAAAAAAAGAAGTATTAAAAAAAAGAAAACACACACTTAAACTAATTTTACATCTCCACAAAGCACTTTCTATGAGTTTCTTATTGATATTTGCCTATCTTTTAGACCACAAAAAGCAGGCTCTGGTTTATTTTTTTCTACAGGTGCTAAGATAGCCGCTGTACATAGACAGCATCTGATAAGGGCTGTCTAAATTTTACCCTCCCGTCCTCAATATCCAGCAACACAGAGAAGATTGTTAGTTTACACATGAGAGATATTGGTTGCACTATCACATTTACATTCAAGGAGATTGATAAGTTACATTATAATTTTTTTTTAAGAGAAACATGCATTAAACTATTAAGAAATGTCAGAATTATGGTTGCTTACACCTATAATTTAGTCCCTTGTGCATTATGAGAGTCAGTCATTAAATAATGCTACGTGGGTTTTTTTTACTCACTGACTCATATGACATGTATACATCATGAAACATATCTGAGTTATAAAGTAAAAGGAGGTGTCTTCCGTTTTACTAAGGAGTTTGAACAACAGTTAATTAATCCAATTTATTAAAACCAGTTTCCCATCTGAGATATTCTTTGGTGGAAACTGCCATTTATAAAAATCAACTCTTCTTTGAAAAACAACACCACCACCACCACAAAAGCCCAAGCATTTTTACAGAAACTTCCATCACAAGTCAAGTTAGAAAGAGAAAAAGGAAAACCACAAAAGAGTGAGCACTTCTTATTCTACTTTTTCCATAATATTACTCATAGCCTCTGGGCCATGCCTAGAGCACATGACATAAAAAGCCATATGGGAAGAAAAAAAGCTCAACAACAGTTCAGCTGGATACAGATGAGGCATTTAGACCTGGACTTCCTGCATCCCAAAAGCAACATTCTGGCTAGGAATGCACTTAGTACACCTCAGACCAGTTTTGCTTTCTCAACAGAGCCACAGAGCAGCTAAACAGACTGATGCTGCAATGAAACGGTCTGACTACTGGCTGCAGAGTTTTTTGTTCAATCAATTTACATCAGCTGCAACAACTATCAGTTTAAGAGGCAGAGTTTTATCCCCAACAACAAATAACCAATGCTTAGAATGGCTTCTAAAAGGAACAAGAAACCTTGGAGGGTAAAACAGCAACATTCTGAATCTGTCTCCAATATTGCAGACAAGCCATGTATTGCTTGCAGGATTTGTGTTATTATCTAGCTGTCTTCTCTGTTCTTCCTGATCAACTTTAAGAGATTTTAGTTCTGTCACAGTATGTAGGCTGATTTTTAGCAATGTTTTAGGGCGAACAATCTATTCTTTTCCAGCTGTTGGTATGATCAGGTCAGATGAAACGTAACCAGCAAAGACCTGTTCTATCCAACATTAGAAACAATTCCTCTGATCTGTTAAAATGCAGCACACTCACAACCACAAAGTCAAAGAAAAGAATATTTCAAACTTACTAAGTGTTGTAAAGTAACTTTAAAAATATGAAGAATAATGCATGTGAAACGACACAACGTTTATAAGCACTTTTAAAATGCACTATTTTGACTCAGTTTCAGTCTTCCATCTGTAGAACAGAAATAGTATTTTACAGATGTTAAAAAAAAAAGTTTGAAGCATAGATATTTATTTTGAGATAATTCCTACATCTGAAAACACTTCAGCATTCACAAAAGATTTGGATGTATGCAGCAGGTAATAAGGCAGCACGCTTCACAGTGAGTGACAAATACATAAACTAGGCTCTAACAGTATACCAGTCAGCTGCCATTTCCCATGCCCTGTATGAGGCATTGAACTGGGGCTGCAATTGTAAGGGAGAACACACTAACGTATTTAAAAGCCCCGAGAACAGAGAAGGGGACTGGATGATGTTTCTGTAATCTTAGTCTGCTGTTTCCTTATACAAGTCACTTACTCTACAATCTCATGATTTTCGACACTGTTCCTCTAAAATGCATTGCATGTCTACACATACACTGCTACAAACAAACAAACAAGCCCCAAATTAAACCACAGCAATAATCTAACAAATTAAAATATCTACTTATATAAAAAATTTTGAGATCTGACTGAAAAAATAATTCAAAACCAACTGACAGGAATACTAAAGGCCATAAAAACCACCTCTCCGGGAATTTTCTGACTTAAACACGAAAAATTCTTTTCAATGTTTACATTTTTTCAAAGTTCTTGGTGGAAACCAAGTAGTTACCTTCAAGTGCAATATCAACAACCATGTTCACTTTGCCTAGAATTGCTTTTACTTTCTCCAAATACTTGAGCCAAAAATCCTTTCTCCTCTCCCTTCTACTAGAGAGATTTTCCATAGTGAAGAGACGGAAAGTGAGACACAAATCATAGTTCCTGCGCAATCTCCTCAAAGAGAATTTCCTCTCTCGTGGGCTGCAGCAGATGTCAATATAAAGCACTTCTCTCACAGATGCTTTGGAGGTTAGGATCAGCTACTAAGAAGTATGCTTGTAACACTAAGAAAATAAAACCACGAATACAGCTGAATTACGTTAAAAAATTTTTAGAATGAAAGCCTTTAGCAACTGAGATTTCGAAAGGACCTCCTTTTTTGATTATTAAAAAGGGTCATTACTGAGTTGTTAGCAGTAATATAAAAGTATCGTCAATTTCAGTCATTTCCTTGCAGGTATCTCTGTGCAACTGTGTTTGTTACAGCTGATGATTCAAAAATTGGTAGCTACAAGTAACCTATACTATTCCTACTAAAGGCATACGAAAAGCAAGACTGAAAATACGCAGCACCATATAGAAATGGCCATTCTTTTAAACTATTAAATATTTCTAGAGATGTAGGTTTTTGACACTAAATAGCTAACCTAACACTGGATGATCCACCTCTTAAGTACCAGACACCAAGTTATAAAACTATCAGTCCCACACTTTTCCAACTACTTTGTTGTCAAAGCGTCCACACATTCCTGAATATCATAAAATCCTCAAAAATAATTTGTAGAAAGCATAACTTCTGAATTTGAAGAAGGAATTTCTTTCCTAGGTCTAGACATTCCGAATATAAGCATGCTCCTTCTTTCCAGGTACAGCAGTTATCCACTAAGCTTACATTTCTTGTGTGATATTTTTCAAATGTCTATATAAATTCAGTATCGTGAATTTAGCACTCTGAACTACTACAATCCTACTGGAAAAATTGGCAAATATAATACACACAGAAGAGTATCAAACCTGTCACTGAACACACACACACACACTGGCAGTAGAAAACCTGCTATACCAATCCCTGGCTCAAAACAATTAACACTATTTTTCATTTAGTACCCTTGAAAATATTTTGTAGAGAAATATGTACATGAAACAAATATTTCAAACAAACACAACAAAATAAAAACAAAAAACCCTGTGGCTCTGCCTCAATATAAACATTGACACACATGGACTCTCAAATATGCACAAGGTTGCATGGGATACCTGTACTCTTTCATAGGACAGCAACCTGCAAAGGGGTTTAGTGATATAACCTTGCTTCCCTGATCCTGTTCTGTTTCTCTTACATCAAAATATAATCGTTTGAAATGTAAAAAAAAATAAATTATTTTACTAATATGCTGTTCTTACGTCTTTACTTTTTTTTTTTGTTTTAAAGTACAAAACCAGCTTTAAGAGCCAGTAAAAGGCTTCAGGGAAAGATTTTTCAAGGAAGTAAATTCAGGTAAAATATTCAAGAAGTTGGGAGGAAGAAAAAAAATCTGTACTCAAGACAAATTCAAAAAATATATAACTAGTCAGAAATATAAAATAAAAGATGATGAGATGAAAGCATATTCCTCTTTCAGTTAAAATAACTGTTACAACTGGTAACTCAAGAATGACTGATTTTGTATTTCTTTAACAGAAATAACTGTATTTTCCTGAACAGACAGCTGCCGTCATCAACAATAGACCTGTATAAACTCCTAATCTTAGGGAAAAAGAGGTACGAAAGCGACATAGTCCTGTTTCACACACACACGTGCTTCAATGTGCAAAAAAAAACCCTCAAATGGTCTAAACCAATATCTAAACATTTCCACATTAAATATTTCTGTACACTCAATACTTTTTTTCCAAGATAAAGAAGTCTGCGCCTAGATAAACTGTGATACAGCAACTAATTCAGGATTAATGACATGGAGCTCAGAAGACCAAAACAAAAAAGAACTCATCAAAAATCACAAGTGGACAGCATCTAAGAATTCTTTCTATAAATATATCTATTTTTCATACCAGAAAAAGTGCATACTTTCTGATAACAAAAACAACGAACACAAAAAATAACAAAACAAAAAGGTGCCACAAACACAACCCTGGCAAGATAAACTTGACAGGAACTACATAACTACAGTAGCTCATTTCCTGCTCATATCTGGTGTATTTAAAGCAAACCTCCTCAAATGAAAAATGAGTCAGAGAAGTTCACTACTGCTGGCTTAGCAAACCCATTTTTGTTAAAACGAGAGCTGTTCCAAACACATGACCAAAGAAATGCTAGAGCTCATGTCGCTTCCTGATGATGAAAACTACCCAAGAACTACAACTACTTCTGTACAGTCCTTTCTTTCCTGTAGAGCAGAGTTACACTCGGCCCCTACGCATGCTAGAGACCAGAAAAAAAAAACCCATCAATTCGGCTGCTACACACAGAGAGACGGACAGACAGACACAAATGCTGTCTCTCTCTGCAATTCACAAAGTTTAAAAATAAAAAGCTGCTTTTTCCAAGCGTAAATGGTTCCTCTCTCCGCACGTAGGCCTGAGGCCCTGTTGCAAACAGTGTCTAACAGGACCAGGCAGCACAAAGACAGGAATGGGAGATTAGTGGGAGGGAGGGAGGCCGGGATTGGGGCTCAGCAGGATCTTCAGGCTTTTTAAAATTCAAACTCCTCCCTGACCAATACAAATCATGGACTCGATACTGACTACTACATGGATTTACAGCATTAAAAACACGCCTTCTACGTGACAGCTATATTAACTTCACCCTTTTAAACATGTAGCAGGGCACTCGGAGGCATGATAGCACAGTTTTATTGTAAGACCCTAAACACGATACACCAGAAAGTTACTCTGTTAGATACATTAACCACTTCTTATTACAACAGATCTGTCTGAACTACTAAAATACTGCTGGAAATAAAAAACGACAGATTATGTAACAATAATACTTGTTTGGCATTTAAAAATTTCCTTTCTATACGAAAGACAAAACTTCGTACCTAAGAATTGTCCCAAATTATGTAATTACTGCAAGAGTATTTCTGTTAGTTCACAGTTTTAAGTCTGCCTCAGCTTCTAGTAACATTCTCACCTTTATCACACTTAAGTTTATAAAGACCTGACACTTAATCAACAGTAATTTACAAAACACATTTGACTTGTTAAAATGACACCTCATTACATATTCAAACATCATGGACACAAACATCCAATAACAACCTCAGGATCTCAAAGTGATTTGGCCTGACAAGAAAGGATGACACTTTTTAAAGTGTTCCTCACTCCTCACTTAATTAAATTTACACTGCATTCTGAAGTACTTTGGGCAAAATCTTGATCTTTCTCATCTTCTCGTTTGGTCCCTCAAATGTCATAAACACAGCACTTTACTAGGGATCCTTCTCCCGAGTTTGTTAGAAGCTCAAAACAGTATTTTTTTCCCGAATTTGGTACATACTCCTGTAACGTACACACCACATAGACACTGAGATTGTGGGGAGTACCTGATACAATACGCTTGCCTATCTGTACTTCCTGGGTCTGCAGGTGTCTGTGTTGTGTCAATCATCCCACAAGTGCTGGTTTTATGCTATAAATACACTAAGCGATCAACTCAATAATCAATCGCTTTATTATCTGGAGATTAAACCTCTATACGCGTCCGAACTTTTGAATGTTCTGCACCCAGTAGGTTACACGGAGTAAGCAACAGCAGAGAGAGGTGGTATTTTTGTTCCTGGGTATTTACGTTGCCTCCCTTCCCCTATTCCTCCACTCACTCCTTCCCCACTTCAGAGGGCTGTCTGCGCTGGGACGTTCCTTCCTCGCCCTGGGTGAAGTTGTAAATACGGCAGAGGATCAGTACACGTTTGCGGCTAATTGTATTGTTTCCTCCTCCTGCTGCTCCTCTCCGGGCTGAGGCCTGTCACTGTGAAGCCGCTTCGCCTTTCTAATCCCCGAGCTGGAGTAAAAGGCGCTGGCCGGCGGGCCTACGCTCTCCACTGGGCCTGGGCCTCCCGGCAGCCCGGGAGGAACCAATCTCCTCCGCCAGACCCGAGCGAGCAGGAAGGGGGGCTGCGAAATAAACACCCTCCGGTTGCCACTTACTCCCTTCGACCCCGGATAACAGCTAATCTCCTCTGCTCCTCCCGGGGCCGCCTGGTCTGCGAGGCCCGGCCCGCTCGCCGGAGAGGGCAGGGAGGGGAAGGGGACACAAGGAGCCGGGGGGAAGGGGGGGGGAGGATTACCTGAGCAAATCGGCGTCCGAATCCAACGAGAATCCGAGAGAGGGGGAGAGAAATCCGCCCCCCTCCCTCCTCAGAGGAGCCGCCGCCGCCGCTGGGCCGCCGCCGCCGCCGCGGAGCAGCAGCAGGA
>WBNH01010331.1:71916-83258 GCA_013401255.1 Urocolius indicus
CCCACTCACACCCCGCCCCGTCCCAGCGGATGAGATGTGTCAGACCTGGGACACTTGCTGGAGTTACTGTTGCAGCTAATGTCCGTCTCTCCGGGTGTATAGAGAGGCCGTGTCGCAGGAACTGAAACACCGGCTGCGGAAAACGTTGCCGGGGCGAGATTTCCAGGTGGACACGCCAAACTGGAGGGGCTTTTAAAAAACAACCGTTTTGGACCAGCACGGGCAAAAAAAAAGAGCTGATGTTCAGGTGAAGGGTCCTTCGCTGGAGGCTGATGTTCCCCACCGCTACCAGAGTTATTGGAAATATTTTAATTGTTGGATGTGAAGGAGAGTTTGGGGAAAGAGAATCTCCTAGTCTGAAAGATTTACTGGTGTTGCTCTGTACAGGTAGAACTGAATAATCGTGGTACAGGATAATAGTGAAGAAGCATTTATACTGGATGAACTACGTCTTTTGGTACTTACTCTTGTTGCTTCGATCCTCGGTACTTGGACAAGAATCGCTCGATTTGTAGAGGAAGCCTTGTTTGTCCGTCGGCTTCAGGACTCGGCCATACCGTTGGACAAAGCTGTAAATATCCAGTGACAGAAAAACATCCTGTCAGCTCTAGGTGGATGTTATTTGTACACAGAGGTAATATCAATATCAATCAACAATGCACCTGAATCTCTGGAAGTCTTAGGATTTCCTGAATAACGACCTACCTTTAATACAGATCTGAAACGCCTTTCTCAAGCTTAAACGACTATTAAATTCGTCGTGTTGGATGAATCAAAAGTTCCTTTTACAGGGGTACATGTTTTTTTGCTTGAAAGTACAGGAAAGAAGATGGTACTGGAGAAGACGGTAATTCAGTACTGGGAGTACTAATGTCTAATGGTCACATGCTCAGATAAGTTTAATGGAGACCGAGTAAACCTGTCTCTGAGAAAAAAAATGTATTACCTTTGTGCCAAGTTAACGTAAAAGATCCGAATCCATAATTGTTTATGCATTAACAATTTCAAGTTTTCCATTTGAAATAAAGAGAAATAATTTGTGTAGAACAGGTGTGTTCACAAGTCTTTGCGCTTAGCTTAATACGGTGCAACTTGGCAACTCAAGAAAAATCTTCTATTGGTAACAAACTGAAGCTTAACCAACTGCCTGTTTGGAGTTCACATACCCATATGTATGTGGACATACACCCCTATGGATTCACAGGAAAATGTGATTCTAAAAAGACCAGGTTGGCTCAGGAATACTACTTCCGTCACCTTTTAACTGATTGTTATCAACTCATGTTGATGGAGTCCTTTTGTGATTTAGGAACGATTTGGGTTTTCTTAATTGGTGACTTGGCACGAACAAGAAGTAAATAGTGACATTTTCCTTTTCTAATGCCATATTGGTTTACCCAGTACATTGTGGTGCAATTCAACATCTATTTGACTGCTGTTTCAGTTGGAATTTTCCAGTGAGAACGTCACTGGACCAATGTATGCTTTTTAAATTGCATTTGACTAAAAGTATTTGTAGAAATGGCTATTTTTCCTGAGTACTATGATGTTATTAGCTGCATAAGAAAACTAATTTAAGTAATTATTTCTTTTAGAGGGAGGTGTTTCAATGCACATGAGAAAATAGGGATTTTTTTTTTTTTTCCTTAAGGGAAATCAAATATTTTTCGTTCCATTGGATATTACTGTAATGCACTTTTTAAAAAGGAAAGATGAAATTCTTCAACGGCATTCAGAAAAGTGGTTCCTTGTATTCCTTTTGTCTTCAAAGGTCCTGTCACAGCAATTCATTGCAGAATGGAGGCTCACTGTGCTCCTAAGAAATACCTTGGTGTGTATGAGGTTTATCTCATTATGCCTGAAATACCCAGAAAAAAAAAAACTAAAAAGAGGGATGGGGGGGGGGGAGATAAATCAAGTATTTCAGAACATTACCTGAAAACATACCAAGATACTTCAAACCTTATTTCTGTTTAAGGCCTTAGTCATGGGGTGGAGGTGGTCCTAATCTGTATAGGTGGAGCTATGCAGTCATACAACCATGACTGTGGCACAGAAGAGCGTACATTGTGCTGAACAAAGCTGGTGGCAGTGTGGAAGAGGGCGAAACTCTCTGAATTCCCTGATAAATCCATGCCTATATAGCCCTGAAAATGAACTGCAAGTTTCAGAGCACAGCTTTAGCACTTCATCCTGCTCCCTTTGATGTCAAGGGAGAATGTATTTTGCCCTAAACAAATGACTGCGCTCCCATAGATCTAAGCTATTTGTACAGTAAGTTATTCTGAGACCTGTTTCTTGTTCTTCAAAGACTACTTTAATGCATCTTTAAAAGGCAAGAATTAAAGATCTTCATGCAGACAGTACTAGTTTTAAAATGTATTTCTCAAGCAATTTTCACAAAATAGATGGTAAGTTGTAGGTACCTGATGCTGTTTACAACTGTGCGCTTAGATAGGCTTTCTAGATGCAAAGACAGTGTGTGTACCAGGCTGAAAGTGAGTGAAGAGACCGCTTCGCTCTCTTCATTCTGATATTAACTGCTGTGACATCTACAAGTTGTTACTGAGCTTCATAAATTATGGGCAGCATGGAAGATTACTGTGAAAATACACCTGGCTATAAACCTCAGAGGGTTTTTTTTTTTTTTCCTACAGAATTAATGAAAAATATATTGTGCTTTTCCATTTCTAAGGGGTAGTATACAAGTACCCAATTTTAAGTTGTTAATGGGATACACAAACATTATATTTTACCTTTTACTAATTTATAGGTAGTAAATATTTCTGGACAGATTTTGTAAATGTAAATTTTGTGATGTGTAAATAAAATCACACCCCCCCATCATTACTGTATATTTTTTGTATTTTTTCAATAATTGCAAATAACTTTCCCGTAAAATTTTGGGAGCTCATTACCTGAATGTAGTATAGTAATACAATCATTAGTTATCATCCTAAATTTAAATGTAATTAAATTATTTAGAGTCTGAAGTTAAGGCTGGAATACAATAGCAAGTAGGAAGAATGTAATAATGAATGCTGTATGACAAGTAATAGAAAGTTGTGTTCTGTGCATTGACTTTAGTTCATAGGAACAAATGATAGCACCACCAATTAATTCACTGGGTAATGCCCACCGTGAGAAGTAACCAACCTAAATATCAGATGAGGCCTTCAGTGCTCCACGTGAAATAAAAAACCAAGAAAGTCTAGAGGAGAAAAATATTTGTGTAGGTACTTGCTCTGAACTTAAAATTTGATGGTGACTTGACGGAGCTAACATTTTTTTCCTTCTTGGAATGATTTAGTGTAATGTACCAACAAGAATTCTAAGTGACAAACTTGCACTCTTTCTGCTGCCTCTGTTCGTATGAAGATACACAACGCACTATGAATTCTGTATAGACATATCTTTTAAAATTTATACTTTTAAAAAACAGGAAGACAAAGCTCTAGTATTTTCATTTCGATGTTACAGTCAGTTCTTATTATGCAAAACGCTACAGACTCTGACTAAAGTTAAAAGATAAGGTAAAACATGTAAAAACTATATATAATAATAAAACAACAGAAAAATAGGTCAGTTGAGAGATTACTCTTCTGGACAAGGAGACTGACCCAATATTGTTACATTAAGGCTGTAAGAGCAAATAGTTGTTTTTGTAGGGAAGATAAATGATCAGTTACATTGTCATTGAAAGGAATGTGAAATCTGGCTAAAGACGCCCGTTAGGCTCTTTTCTGTGGATTCACTATTGGTGAATTTCAGAAAAGAAGCAGGTACCATTTCTGCTATAAATTCCTGAACTTCACACTTTTTTTTTTTTTTTTTTTTTAATTTGAGCTTTATATAACACTATCCTCTCAAATGTCTTGGTTTGGATTGCCACTTTGGGAAAGCAACTTACTGTCATGTTTTATAATACATACAGAGAACTGCATTAGTTACGTAAGAAATCCCCTGCAATTTCATGCAAAAGCAGTGAGGGCCAGTGTGGATTTTTTTGAGATATAACGATTAAAACATTTGGGCAGTTTTCTGTGGGGTTTTTTTTTGTTTCACTTTTTAAAGTGTAAAGCCAGATCAATACAGATTCACGGGCAAGCAAGTTAATATGGATGTTCATCTCTTGGTGAAAGACAGAAGTTAAAAATTGGCCTTAAGGTCTGTTGTATTCAGAGTACGCTGAAAGCCATACTTCTGTGGATTAAAGATACCTGAGCACATCATACCATGCTTAAAATACCTTCCACTCCATTTTTTATGAACTTGCCTGTAAAAAGAAGATGATTACTTAAATCATGTATTTTTAAAAAGCTTCTTGGGCTTCTACTTTTTAAAACAATGCTTCTTTGAAAAAAGAGGAGAACTTTTCCATTCTTAAGATACTGAAGTGTTAACCATCTCTGCCAAAAGATTCAATGGCTACATATAAACCAACAGGTTAAACGTGCCTGGGACTGTTCTTTGGCATTGAGGCTGGTAGCCACACAATGTTTCATGCCTATATTATTAAACCATTTTATTCTTCAAAACAGGATAGTCACATGCATCTACTGCCCGTTTGGAATTGTTCCTGACTCACTAACTCCCAAACTGTGCCCAGGAATTGTTTGGGAAAGTGCTAGTTTGGCATGCTTTTAGCCTGTACCAAGGTCTGTTTGAACATTTTCAGTACAGAACTGTTAGACAAAATGATCTCCAATGTCTGTGATGTTTTGTGGTGATGTCACTTGCATTGTGTTTTATCAATATACCTAGAACAGTCTTCTTGGAGCCATTTGCCAAAAGGAAGGTAAGTAAGAGGGAATGGTGGTCCCCCACCTAGACATAAATCAAATTTATATTTCAAACTAACTCTTTATTGCAGAAATTAATCACCTACTTTTTAAATCCAAAAACCTGAAAAAGTTGACTGAGATTTAGCTATCAAGCTAGATATTTGTTCATGTGAAGACAGTTTAGAAAGCCCTGTACGGTGGCTAAAATAGCTTTCTAACCTGCAGCAAACATACTGTTTTCTTTCAAACATCCTGTGGCCCTTACAAAAGGATGTTACAGTGAGAACAGGAACAGAAAAGACATGTTGTGCAATAAAATGAAATAAACATAAGTAACTTTTGCATCCCTTTATATTACGTGTGTTAACTTCAACTTGTAATGAAAATAAATCCTGAAATATAATTTACCCATTTTAAGGTAAGAATGGCAAAGGAGTAAGGACAATAAAACATCATTGGGTATTTTCTAAATGCTGAGTATTTATCTTACAACTTCTTTTTTAAAAAAACCCAACCAACCAAACCCCAAAACTCCCATTATTACATTTTGTAACTGGACATATATTGGCAATTTGCATCTCTGTGTGGCCACAGGGACAAACATGAGTTCATCTGCTTTGTCAGCACTTCAAAGGATGTGTAGTTGCTCCATTAATATAGCCAGAAAGCTGTATTAACTTGTCACAGATTTCATTTCTCACAGACTTGCAGTGCTGCGTGTTCTGTACAAAATTGTACAAAAGTACAAAACTTTTAAAATTTTTTTTGAACTTTTGATGGAGACAAGAAGTGGTCCAGAAAATGTAATTGTTGACCTTAAGAAGCTGCCTAGGCTTTTAGAATGCAATTAAATACAAATTAATGCCTCAGTCTAGGTGGTGCAACTCAACTGCAACAGTAAAAAACAAAAAAAGACTGAAATTTGTTGGCAAGGCCACACAGCCAAGCACACGCAGTCCAGGAGGTTCCTACAGATTGTTGATGACAACTTCCTGTGACAGGTGATTGAGAAATCAACAGGGAGGGGTGTGCTGCTGGACCTGGTGCCGACAAATAAGGAGGATCTGGTTGGGGATGTGAAGGTTGGAGGCAACCTCGGCTGCAGTGACCATGAGATGGTAGAGTTCAGGATCCTGTGTGGAAGAGGCAGGACACAAAGCAAGATCGTGACCCTGGATTTCAGTTGAGCTGACTTTGGCCTCTTCAAAGACCTGCTTGGATGGACCTCATACGATAACATTCTAAAAGACAGAAGTGCCCATGAGAGCTGGTTGATCTTCAAGCACTACTTTCTCTAAGCCTAGGATCAGTGTGTCCCATTGTGCAAGAAAGGAGGAAAATGAGGTAAGAGGCCTCCATGGATGGGCAAGGATTTGCTGGGACAGCTCAGGCTGAAAGCAGCCATCTATGAGAGGTGGAAATGGGCTGATTTCTTGGGAAGAGTATCGAAACATTGCCAGAGCATGCAGAGGTACAACCAAGAAGGCTAGAACCCCTCTAGAATTCAATTGAGCCAGGTAAGTTAAGGACAGTATTAAGGCACTTTCCAAGTACATCAGCAGCAGAAGGATGATGAGGGGGAACGTGGGCCCACTGCTGAACACAGAGGGTGCCCTGGTGACCAGAGAAGAGATGCCCTGGTGATGCAGAGAAGGCTGAACTACTGAATGCATGACCGGCTTGAGAGTTGAGCAGACAGAAACTTCATGAGGTTCACCAAGGGCAAGTGCAGAGTCCTGCACCTGGGGAGCAACAACCCCATGCACCAGGACAGGCTGGGGGTTGACTTGCTGGAAAGCAGCTCTGCAGTGAGAGACCTGAGAGTNAGGAGTAACGGGATGAAGCTGGAACACAAAAAGTTCCATTTAAATGTAAGAAAAAAACGGTTTACTGTGAGCATCAGGGAGCCCTGGCACAGGCTGCCCAGAGGGGTTGTGGAGTCTCCTTCCTTGGAGGTCTTAAAGACCCACTTGCATGTGTTCCTATGTGACCTGATCTAGGTTGACCTGCTTCTGCAGGGAGGTTGGACTAGATGATCTCTAGAAGTCCCTTTCAACACTATCATTCTCTGATTCCATTCCATGATTCTATGACAGAAAAACATACCTTTTAGGAATGGTTGTCATGGAATTCTCAAATAGCCATAACTTAATAATCAAGCAAAAATCACCTCTTTATGAAAGTGTCCTCTTCCGTATCATGATATATTTAAATCCCAGATTTTTATGTTTACATTTCTGTATTTGTTCCCTCACTGTTTTAAAACACCTTCATGACTTCCCTCAGGTTCCCTACACATAATTCATCTGCAAGAATAGCACAGAAAGTCTTGGTCCAAGAGGCATATATTTGGAGAAACACCAGGATAAACATGAGTAGTTTTCTTAAAAGTTATATGTAAGTGGAAATTATTTACAAATCTTGACTATAACGAAAGAATGCTAGCATATATGATATCATTAATTCATGTTAATTTATAGTTTTCAGTTACTACTGAAGATTTTGTAGACACCAAATTTCTTTATTGTATTCTCAGCAAATATTACAATCCAGTACAAGAACTCATATGAAAGATGACATAGTGACTCTCCTGAAAAGGCTGTATTATGTATACCTGTGCTTTTGTTAGTACGTTTCCCACACAATATTCAATTAATTAATGTGGCCTGCTACCTATAATATTAGAGCCTGTTGTCACAGACTGCAAATCACTGTTACAGTTTCTAGAAGAACAGCCTCCACAAGAACATGGGTACGTGTCACCACCCAAAACAGATTCACATGTGGGTGGCACATGGTTTCTTGGATATTTGAGGACAGGCATATATGAGAAAATTTAAAATGCTGTAGAAAGATGAAGAGATGACACAGAAACCCATACACAGGCCTGAGTGACCACTGAGCACGCAACTCTAAGAAAAACAGAGCAAGGCAAATTCAAGATGAACCACAAAGGACTTGAGATTTTGAGGGAATTTTTCCCACGCTTTCAGAGGAAAAGACTATATACACAACCTCTATAAACAGAGTCCATTAAAGCATCTGATGCCATCATATTTTTTTTTCTGACAGTGTACTAGCCATTGAAGTCAAAGCACATAAGAATACCTTTTCAAGATATTGCCTTCTAAATAATTACAATAACCTGGCAGCATTAAAAAGATGAATTTTACTGTCAGGAAAATACATACACATTTGTCATAAAAGATTTTAAATATTTTCATTCACTAGGTTTTTTTTTTCCTTTACTTACCCACTACTTTCATATCTTCCATGGTTCTGCTTCCATGGTTTCCCCTCCATTTCCAGACCTAAGTTATTCTTGTGGTTACTCCAGGCAACACTAAGGACCACTCTCTCCTGGTTAAAGTGCTTGTTTCTCCTGCATTTTCTTTGGCAATGTTTATCTTTTCTCTGCCATTGGACTGTGCTTTCCCTAATATTTTGGACTGTTTCCTTCTTACTTGCACCCAAAGACAGGCACAACATAGGAAAGCCCTTACATTCCCTCTTTTCTTATTTGGATTCTTTTTTATTGGCAAAAATACGGCAAAATATGAATCTCTGTTTCTCTTAAAGAGTCCACTGGCTTAAAAGATGATCTCTCTATAAACAATGAGCTTACTACTTTTATTTTTTCCTAGTAATTGTGTTTATAGACTAGTCAAACACTCACAAAGGCAAAAGAAGGATCTACTATGTCTTTCAGTGGACAGTGAATGTAAAAGCTGCTTTGATAGGTGTGCCATTTTTTATACTATAGAAAAGGTATTTGTGTTTAAATTCAGCTTGTATTTAAAAGGTAGTTAAATAAGAGATAATATGTTGGTAAAGAGATTAATTGTAAACTCCATGCTGCAAAATTTGTACTTACAGTATGGCATAAAAAGTACTTCCACGAAAACACCTTATCACAATAATTTATATATACGTGCAGACTTGAGAATATCTATTTTATTTTTTTTCAGACCTAGCTTCAGAAACTTCATTTAGACTATAGAGTGCAAATGTTTAACGTATTTTTATAATTTAAAATGTAAGTGTTGTGCTGGGTTTATTATTGGTGGTGAGTAGCTCAGTATATTGCGTATGCTTACACTATGAAAACTTGGACATTGCCTTGTCGTCTTCAGTAGTACCGAAACTGACTGTCCAGACAACAGCATGTTAAGTACAGGCTGAGTTTTCCTTAAGAACGCAGTTTCATGAAAAATTGGCCAAACAAGTACTAATGGAAGCTTGGAATGTATGTTTTGTTTTGTGTTGTGTTTTCCAATTAGATTAATAATGGTAAAGACATCATTTTTTCTAGTTAATTTGAATTTTGAATGGGAAGCATCAGATTTTATTTTACAGTTGTCATCATGTTTTTATGATCTTATTTTCTAAATTATGTCATTAATACCAGCTAGAACTTGAAAAGTCAGAAAAATGCTTCGTACACTCACATTGTTGATGATTAGCTCAAAATATAACATGGCCTATGGGGGAAAGAGTGTCACATACATATTTTATAGCCCATTTTTGAGGCTGTGTTTCATTATTACGAACATTGAGTTACATAGCATTCTGATGACCTTCACTGGATTACAAAGTTATTATAAACCCTCAAAACTGTTGAACATTAAAGATCTACCAAACCCATGATCCTAAGCATTTACTGAAACTCTTTTCACCCTCATTCCTTTAATAATCTTCCTTCCCAATGACATAAACATGTGTGTATACTGAAATGAAGATTTTTCTTACCAGGACTCTACCAGCTTTGCCCTCTTCTAAAAGCAGTTCAGAGATGTCTATATAAGACTTCTTTATGGCTGTGTTCTTCACATGTAATGGATATAATTTGTCCAGTTCCCCAAAATTTCATTCTAAATGCTTTATACTGATGCCAAAATGCCTGAAATAGAAAATTTTACATATAATTTCAGGGAGATTATTGAGCTTTAATAATCTAGCTGTAGGTATGCAACTACAATCTAGCTGTAGGAATGCAACTACAATCTAGCTGTAGGAATGCAACTACATGTTTAGGTAGCTGTAGAACAACAGTTAATTATTGCCCTTAGGAACACGTTTTCATCTGCAGAAATTTAAAGGATAAGTTCTTAGAACTGTGTGTGTGCCAAGCAAAAAGTAACAGTACTACTAATTTGTTTCCTCCAGCATAGACACACACTTTCTTTTGACTGCAAAACATAGTGCAACTTTTTCTTAATTAAATGTTATTTTTGCTTGCGAGTTAATGTAGAGCTCAAGAAAGGCTCTGGATTGCTAGGTAAGTGCATTGAGGTTCTTATTTATCCGCAAAAAGCAAACAGCACTGGAACACTGATCAAAGCAAGATCTCTGGTGCTGTTTCACTGGTCAGCTCCACAGAGACCATGTACTTTCAGTCTCTTCTTTCTCTTCAGTATGTGGACTCCATTTATACTGTGTTACCATAGCATTACTCTTTATACTACTCATCTTGTAGTCAGGAGTAATTGGGCAGGGAAGAAATAGTCTTATTAATCACATGGAAGAAAAAGTATGTAAAAAAAGAAAGACTTTGGCTTTCCGAATACAATATCCCTTCTGTCCATCTCACTTTATGCTCCTAATTTGTTTCTGGTTTGCTTTTAAGTTTCACAGAGTTTCTCAGAGGGAGCGAGCTTGGCATTTTCCAGTTGCCTGGGAAGCACTGCACACACGCTCATTACTCTGCACAAATAATTTTAGTAAGATAGAAAGCTCTCTTTATCACCAATAGCTACTCTTAAGCCATCTACTTCAGGAACGTTTCAAGTGCCTTTGGTTGCCTTCTACCTGCTGATCAAAGAACCCAGCTCCTCGCTTTCTTGAGAAATTCTCGTTACAGGCACCTAAATCAAAGACGCCACGGTCTAATCTGCTAGCTGCTGATTTTCTGGGTTCCTTTGTATGTACAGTTTTAAATCCATCCTGAAGAACACAGCCAACACGTTTCAGATATTGCGAAGCGCAGGTCCGCAGGAGCCGTCGGCGCCCGAGGACGTACCCGGGAACAGCCAGCGGGGGGCGCCTTAGCCCCCCAGCCCGGCTCTCACAACACTTCACGCCAAAGCTCCTCGAGTTACTTCATCTGTTCTTAGGAATCCCTTTAGCCAAGCCTGTTGGTTACGCCCCTTGCTACCGAACAGCTTTTTTGCTCAGGACACCGGATTATATCGTCATTTGGCAGGGAGAGGTGCAGCAGGCTCGAGAGGGAGCGGCAGCCCGGGCTGCCACCGCCGGCCCCGCGCCCTCCCTTTCCCCTCTGCTCCCGGTCCCGGGCACGTAAATGAGGCCTCTTAGGAGCATTCACCGTAGCGCTAGGGAGAAAAAGCCCCGGTGATGCCAGGCACAGAACCCAAAGCGGATCGCGAACGCCCTGGCAGCCTCACACACGCTGCCGAGCTCCACCTTTTTAAAGTCATAGGTTCTGCTCCTCGTACTTTATAATGACTGCTTGTAGCTGTCTTTTTTTTTTTTTTTTTTTTTTTAATACTTTTTACTCACAAATTTTACGGCAAATAACGAACAATGTGCAAGTAGATT
>WBNH01010331.1:83541-118927 GCA_013401255.1 Urocolius indicus
TTTTCTCTTTTTTTTTTTTTTTTTCCTCTCTTGAGCAATGGCTAAAGACAGGGAGGTGTTGTGACCAGAGAACTGGCATCCTAATCTACATTTCTCAACTCAAGCACTAAAGTGTCTATGGTAAGATGGCGTGGAGGTTTTGATACAGTCACTCCCAATTGCAGTGCTGGGGTATTAAATAAAATTGTAGTCAATATCCATACTTCTAAGAATAATGTAGTATAAGGCGTCATGTAGATCCAATTTCTGTTTCTTCAAGTATTTAATTTACTTCAACTACTATATTTCTCTGTTACTGCTTTTCACAACTTAAGCCACAATTTAATCCCTCAAAAAGCTTTGGTTATCCTAAATCAAAGCATTTTTAAAAAAGCTACTGGTTTCTCAGCTCTTCAACCTCTTGGCTGTATTGAAGCCTATTTATCCTCTGTAGGTTATTTCCTGGTTTCACGGCACTGTATCTCGTCGGAGTATTCTCTGGCTTTAGTGGCTGCAATTGAATGTTTTCTTTGTGTAAGTATGTTCCATCTTGAAGGTCTTCTCCTGGGTTCCTTCTTTGGACCACTCTTTTTCTTTCCATTCTCTTTTATTCTCTAATTCACACAGGATAATGTTCTAAACCTACTGAACTGTAGAGAAAGAACCATTTTCATTTTTTTAGGAAGAAAAGGAGGCATATAGCTTAAAGTAAATGCAGAATTGTTACTTTTAGTCCAAGTTATTAAGGTTATTAAGCCAGTGTTGGTAGTGTGGAACATGTGGTAGAAGAACTTCTGCAGTAAGTTTGTCTCCTGTACTAGTGCAGGAGAGTTTTTTCCAGAAGCCTTCTAAGTTATACGAATGGATGTGTGAATTGCAGCTCCCAGGCAGCTTAAGACCAAGCAAAGTGAGTTAAATGTGCTGGTGTCTTGACAATTCATGAATATTGGCATCATATTTCCTATAACAAACCAGGCATCAGAATATTTAAATTTATTACAACTGTTTAACTTCTTGTCTGGAAAGCATTTTGCACATTTGGTTTCTATTTCAACATTAGGCCTAGTTTTGTAATCTAGAAAGCACATATGGTGTATAACTGCAACGACAACTCTTAAAAGCAAAAAGAGAGGGAAACCATTTTGCAAAATAACAACAATGAATTGCGAGATTTTAATTAATACTATGCGCATGAAAAATGTCTGCTTTTGCTTAGAGAACTTGGATAAGTTTCAAATAAGTTTGCTTCTCTTCAGTCAAATGTAAAACTTTCCTTTTCCTATGAGGGAGCACTGGGAACTTCTGAAGCGGTGGTTGATTCTGGTGACCTCCTCATCCCCTGTCTAATTAGACTCCAGAAAGGACCTTTTTACTCTCATACTACAGTCTCATAGAAGGCTATGATTCTTTGGTTGTTTTTTTGTTGTTGTGTTTGTATGGGGGTTTTGTTTGTTTGTTTGATTTGTTTGTTTGTTTAAATCCACTTCTTGTTTTTCTTCCTTCAGAAATAAAGAGATAATAGAAACTTTCTTTCAACACTGGGTGCAGAAGAACCATAAACATTTCCTTGTAGAAAGTATCCGGACCACGTTTAGTTGATATATAAGGTGTCCATACCAATGCTTTTTTGCACTGCTTTAAACTGAATGTCCTTCATGGGGCATTCTGTCAGTTTCTGTGTCGTTCTCCTGTCAAGAAATTCAGTATTAGGATTACATTTACAAGAAATGTATCTAGGTATGGAAATACATAACTAGGTCAGAAAAAGAACTCTATATTGACATTTGAAGAGAGAAATGACATTCTGTTGTAGTTGATACAAAGTTTGGAAACATGTACACTGAAATGCCACAGCCCCTGTAAATTTTTTTTTAATAATTACCATGTCCCTCTAATATCCTAATTACCATGCCCCTCTTATGTCCCGAAAATATCAATGTTGCTGATAATTTTTAGCCCTATTGGATATAAAATTTGTCCCCAAACGCAGTTTTTCATTTATCACTTCACTAGAGTTACTGCTTTAAAGTTGCAAAAAGGAAAAGAAGTGCTAGAAGTCTTCCTCTATTCCTTGCTTTTTCACTCCAAAACCATGTTTTTCCATCACTGTCTTCCTATTGTCTTTGTTTCAGCGGTTGACCAAATTATGCCCTGTTGCTTATTTCCCTAAAATAATCACACCAGTTTTGTTTCTCCTTAGTTTACATAGACTCTTGCACGGCATTTCCGCACTTCCCGTCCCTTTCCCACTAGATGGTGACAGAGGAACAGCTCCGGCTTCACGGTTTGAAGGGCAGCAGGTTGATCTGTGTGGGCTAACAAAAGGCAATATATTCTGACTTACGCGTGTAGCTCTCTTATATGTAAGCAGGCAATTAAAAGTACTTTCAAACAAACTTCTTTCCTGTTTTATAGAATGCACAATGTATAACAAGATTGTAAAGACGGATGAACTTTATTGAGAGAGGAGGTATTTGAGTCTGGGTAATTAATCTATAAATGCATATGGTAAGAATAGAAGCGTGCAAAACTCAGGACACTTTGGAGGAAAGTGTATTTTTGAGTAGTTACTATTTATGCCTTTAAGTCTCTGTTTATGTAATATTTATGTTTAAAATATAGTCTATGACAGTTGGATACTAAATTTGTAAACTGGTTGAAGCCTGAACTGAGTATTTTAATGATTCAGCAATAGGCAGTTCTGAATTCAGCATGCTGTACAACTTCAAAAAATTACCAGTGGAGAGAAAACTAGAATTAAATATATGCCAAAAAAGAGTATTTTTGTGCTATTATAACTACTTAAAATTAGGTCACCTGAAAGACTTGCTTAGATAGAGGAACAGACTCTGTAACATGTTAGTTTTCATTATCTTGCCCTACAGAGTCAAAACGTCACAGCTAAAGGCATGTTTAAACATTTCACAGAAAACTTTACACTTTCAGCATACTGCTAGATGAAAAGCAGTGAGTCTGTCATTCCAGAATTAGGTATACACAGAAATTACTGCTTTTTAATGAATGTTTCTATGGATAACACTTTATCTGTGACTCCAAACCAGATTTTAAATGTTAATTAATCCTTAGTAAGAAGTTTTTACAAAGAGGCTGAATTAATTGTTCAGAGTTGCTAAACTAACCAAGCAATAGCTTCACTCCTGGACTCAAAAAAATTACACTGGGCTTGCCAGCTTCCAGTTTTATTTTCTAAGGTACTAACAGTTGTTGAGAATATCCTGCTACAAGCTGGTGCTATTAGAAATAGGCAGGAAGCAAGACATTTTAGGAAATAAGAAGGTTTTTTAGTATGGATTGGTTTGTTATCAATATGATTATTAACATCAGATACCAACACATCTTGTCTGAGCATTACCAGTTTTGACTTTTTTTGGCAGGTACCTGGCACCAGTAGAGCGGCTCAATAAATGGAAAACAAACAAACAAACAGAAAGTCCCATACAGAAATTTCTTTAAGGTTACAGAATGTATTTACTTGAATTTCTACATAGAATGTAATATCCTTTTTTACCTTGGCTGGTACAAGTGATCAGACATCAGCTACTGCAGAGTGATCCTGTATGCTGACTTACTCTGGGAACACGTGTATTTTAACACATTTTTCCCAATGCCCTACAAAGTTCCCACAGTCATTGCTGCTAGTCCAAAGCTAGTGTCTGTGTTTTTACAATCTACCGTAGTCTTGCAATTGAAAAAAAAAAAATTCAAGAGACAGCTTGAAATTTAAAAAAACCCACCACATTAAAAAAAAACCCCAAGATTACATTTAAAACGCATAAAAATACATTAAAAAATACAGGTTATTTACTGAAGTAAATAACTTTTGCAGTTTTAGATATCAGATTTCCGAATTTGAAACATACAAATGTAACACAGCAAAGACAAACAGAAAGGTAAAGTGCACAGCAGGTTGTTTAACAAAGTGGTAAAGCAAAAGTGTTAAAAAAGTAGTCAATGTTGAGCAAAGAAATGATATTCCCATCTTTTAGTTATGTGTATCACCTGCTGCCAAATTTTTACATGTGCCGGGAGCTACCTGATTTTTGAAAGTATCTTTAGTATAATGTAAAAAACAAGATATAAGTATTCTGTATATCAAGAATGAAGGAGAGTTGGATCCAGGAAGGTTATGTGTAATAGAAAAATTAAGAGCTAAGATATATCCACAGTGGTCTAAAATATTTGTGAAACATAATTTGCCTCTAAAAAGCCAAGTTCCTTCTCTGCCAGTTCTTATTCACATGTCCGTTATTTGTATGTTTATTAATGTTCCTACCAATTTCCCTGCAGTGAACATCAGAGTTTCTAGGCTATATACCAGGCAAATTGTTAACAATAATTGTTTTATTTGATGGTAATGGTAATGCTGTGATATGAGAATTGTTGGAGTTTTACAAGATGAAAAAAGAAAAAGATATTTAGGATTTTGTCTTGAAATAAAGCAGATATCATCATTTCAATTACAGTGATGAAAATTATGGCTTTACACAGCATTTTACAGAAATGCATAGAGAACTAATCCTTAGACAACTGCATTTAGTGACTAACTTGATTTTTAAAGTTGTTGTTATGTATTATAACAGATAGGAATATGGCCACTCAGGTCTAATAAATTTTTTATACTCATCTGCAATGTGATTTAGGTCCTGATTTTCAAGACTGGCAAATACGAATTGTATTTTCTTAGTGTGTCTTTACAAGTTATAACAAATATATAACAGTATTGTAGGCCTTCTGTCATATTGCTGAATTGGCCACTGGAGAAAGGACAATCCCATGTTTCAGACTCAGTCATTGTTGTCTGATGTATAGTCTTACTGTAAAGCTTGGAGGATTCTTCCCAATAGCATCTTGGCTTGGGCAATTTCAGGTATTTGGAAGCTGCGTAATACAGGATTTTCTTTTAAAATGAGCTTCCCCTCCTTTGTCCTTTCAGTGCTCCTTGCCACTATTGTCTCTGTCAACTTCTCTTCCTTGACTCCTGGGATCTGACTTATCTTTCATTTCATCTCAGCTGATTTCCAGTTTTCTAGGCTGAAGTATCCTTATCTCCTTATCTCGAGTGTTAAAAATCTAGTGAGTTTGTATGCAAGAGAATATAAATTCTGTTGTTTATAATAGTTACTTGCTCGTATGGAATGCCAGCAATCTTTGCTGACAGATATGAGAGTCAGGAAACAACTCCCTTGCCTAAAATAGTGTACAGTGTAGTTAGTTTAGTTTAGTTTAGTTTAGTTTAGTTTACAAGCAAGAGAAGAAGGACCAAATGAGAAAGATTTGTAGAACCAAACAGTTTAGTTCAATCCTTAGCTTGTTATGCTGTTTGTACCCTATTGTTCTTTTTTTTTTTTTTTTTTAACTAGAAGTTTAAAAATGCAGAATATTTTGTTTTGTCTTACTAGTTTGTGAACATTTCGTTGTGTGGGAATCTGACACCCACGGGCCTTTAAGGTTCACATAAAGGTATTAAAGAGGAAAAAAAATTAGAGAATTAAAGAGATTTATGTAGCAAAGGGAAAGCAAATGTATTTAGCAAATTGTCATTCATATTTTGGAAGTGTTAGTACCCCAGCCAAATATTCTTTGTGCAGGCTATTGTAGCATTCAGATTTGGGAGCAGAGTAACAGTTACTTTGACATTCTATTTTTTTAAAGATACATACCCTTTCAAAAAAATTTTTTCCAGGAATCAGGTACTCTCTGAAATTGCATCAGTTTCTGCTAATATAATTTAGAGCAGGTGCCCTCTGAAAACAGAAAGTGTCAAGGGAAAGGGCAAAAACAGTTTACAATTGTCTTAAAGCATCACTCGGAGTCTATTTCCCAGATAGGGTATGACTGCAGACACTCGGAAAATGGCCAGGACATATCCAAAGGTGCTTCTGTTCAGGGTGCTTTCCTTACCAAGGCTTTTGTGTAAGCGCATCAAAGTGATAAAGAAAACATAACCTCTGTAAAATCTCAGGTGAGGTTAATGGTGCAAATACTGCCTGCTCTCCTGCAAAGATGAGTCACTTAGTGGGCAGAATGCAGCCTCAGCTGGAGCAAAGTTGTTTAATTTGCATCCCTACAAGTGATGATCAGCCCTCAGGATATGGAAAAACGATGTGGCCCGTCTTTATTCAGGAAAAAGCTTATTTTAAAATTATATTGTTACATTTTAGTAGCTACCATGCACAATGTGATTCCTCTCTAGTCTCATCAGCAAAAGAGCTTGTTAAATAATAGCATATTACTTTAATTTCTGTTTCACTGGCTGTGTGCCTGTCCTGCTAGGGAATATTACAGATTGAAATGTAGCTCTTCCGAGGCATTTCTTGCTCACAGTTCTGCAACCATTTCATTTTCCTAAGTTTCCCTAGGACTCTCAGTAACGATTGCTTCAGACATAACAGTTGTGCTGTGCTATTATTACCAGATCGTATTATTTACCTCTCACAATGTTCCTAAATGATTAATTGGAAAAGATATAACAATAAATACACGAACAATATATAGATAAATGAATAATACAAAAAATAACTTTCAAATTAATGTGCACTTTCCACAAAAGATACATTCTAAATTGTAATACTAAAATATCTTACTTAAAGAGTAATTAAAGGAACTTTTAAAAACAAAAAGTGGGCTTAAAAGTTTTTCTTGTCGGTCTGTAAATGATCTTAAGGGCACTGGAATGAAAGCGTAAAGAGACTTTTGAAATTGTACCAGAGAGTCCATTAATTTTGTTGGTGTATTTTAGAATTACACATCTATAAAAAAACCTTTAAAATATCTTTTTCCATAAGGTAACAACACCATAATAATATAACTATATTGTGACAGGTATTTAGTGATAGGTTAATAATGACAATACCATAGCTTGTCATCCTCTTGTAGTTACAGAGCTATTGAAACATTTTGTATCTGAGGTTTGCATCAGACATGTTCTCACTGTAGTTATGATTTGATTTTGTGTTATGAATTTGCCAGGTTTTAAACTCATTCTCATGGTGGACTCCAACTTAGCGGCTGTCTGCTGAGAATACAACACAGCAGAAGGAAGACAGTCCAGGAGGTTCCTGTAGTGTGTGGAAGATAACTTCCTCACACAGCTAGTGAGAGAGCCAATGAGGGAAGGGACCTTGCAGGACCTGGTGTTTGTTAACAGAGGTTTGGTGGGGGATTTGATGGTTGGAAGCTGTCTTGGGTGTAGTGATGATGAAATGAGTTCCTGGTCCTCAGAGAAGCAAGGAGGAGAAATCAGCAGAACTGCAGCCTTAGATTTCCGGAGAGCAGACTTTCACCTGTTTAGGAGTCTGGTTGCCAGAGTCCCTTGGGAGGCAGGGCTGGACATTCTTCAAGAAGGAAATCTTAAAGGTGCATGATCAAGACATTCTCATGTGCAAGAAGATGAGCTGGCAGCTTAGAAAACTGTCCTGACTGGACAGGAAGCTTCTGCTGGAGCTCAGGAGGAAAAAGGGAATTTATGGTCTTTGGAAGAAAGGTCAAGCAGCCCAAGAGGACTACAAGTATGTTGTGAGGTCATGTAGGGAGACAATGAGAAGGGCCAAGGCTCAACTTGAACTTAAGCTGGCCACTGCTGAAAAAGACAATGAGAAAACTTTGTACAAATGTATTAGCAACAAAAGGAGGGCTAAAAATGAGTCTTTGTCCTTTAGCAGATGCAAGGGGAAGTTTAGAGACCAAGGATGTGGATGTGGATAAGGCTGAGATACTTAATACATTCTTTGCCTCTGTGGTGGTCATGTTTCTCCCAGGACCCTGACTGCTCCCAGCCTACTGGTAAAGGTGGGGGAAGAAATGTTGGAGATACAGCCTTGACCCCGTGTGAGCAGTAGCCAAAACACTGATGTGCTATCAATACAAGTCTTTAGCTACCAACAGATGGCACAGCACTGTAAGGGCTGCCGTGGAAAATTACCACTATGAGAGCCAATACAGCCTCAGTCTTCAGTAGTAGAGTCAACTGTTCTCTGGGCATGCACTTACCTGAGCTGGAAGATAGGGGCAGCAGACTGAAATTTGGTAGAAGTACATGTAGAAGCATGTCACTTTTATTTTTTAAATACTGACAGTAAGAAGGAAAACAAGGTGAAGTGCACTTGACATTCAGATTGTCAGTACAGAGTTTTAGAATCTAAAAGCAACATCGGTGATTATGGGAATGATGTTACAGAATTGATGATTCCTTGGAAGAGAATAAAAGTACCATTAGTAAATAAAATCCCTTAGGAAAGGATTCTAGTGGGAAAAAAAAGCACTCAGAAATGCCAGCAGATACTCAGGAAAAAAAATAATGGCATAAAATGAAAAATATTTAAAAGCAAAGGAATTTTTGTGTAGTAAAATGCAAGTTGCAGAGTAGAGAATGATAGATTTGTAAAGAAAGATCAGAGTGTACTAGTAGCTATCCTGAATATATATCATGACCCATCGTGCTACTGTCCAATAACGAAGCACTGTGTTTAGATGCTTTAATAAGAATACTCTCAGAAAGATATATTAAGTAATTTGTCTACTGTATTTGAAATTGATAAAGCCTATTTGTTTTCATTTTTTTTTTCCAAGAAAGTTTCAGGCAACTGTAGAAAGCTGCAAAGGATTGATGAGAAGAACTTGCTGGAAAATATGACCTGCCTAGAAACTTTGAATGAGTTTAGAGTGTTCAGACAAAGAAAGAAAAGCTTGAAGAAGCCCTCAGAACTATGTTCAAGTAGGCAAAGTGTATCTGAAAATGCCAAGGAAAATACCAGTGTTTGCTGTGAATACAACAAGAAGTAACAGCTCAGTTGGCAGGAAGGATGATTTACACTAAGCATTAAGGAAAAAAGAAAAAAAAGTCAATACTTTCACACTCAGGTAGTTAAATACTGAGGTGGATGACCTCGATACATTATAGAATCTTTGTCACAGAAGATTTCAGAACAGGTACTGTAAAGAGTTTAGATTGTGTCTTTTGGGCAAGAGAATGGGTTAAATGAGTTCTCTTTCAACTCTTTATGATTCTTAGATTTTATATGTACTTTACAGAATGAAGGCAATGCTGAGAAAAAGGTGCAGAATGATGGCAAGGTAAATTAATATAGTTTTTATCTTGGTGATTCTCCTTTATTAATGCAGCTAGGGATTTGCATTGTGATTTTAAAAGTGGATAGAATCAGTGTAATGACAAATGAAGTTATGAAAACTAATGACTCTGCATGCTCAGTAATGGGTTTCAAAATGTACAAATACTGTGGTTTGTTTTTTTTTTTAACGTACTGAAGTGTCTCCATCTATTAGCTGCTTGAAAATGTTACTATTTAGATGTAAGTCCAGAACAGGAGATTATTTTCAACTCAGTAGGAAGAAGCAGAAGCTTATGCACTATTTTTAGAAAAGAAAAAAGAAATATTCTGTCTTTACTAACAGCATACGATTCACAAAGCCCCAGGTTATTTTACAGTGTTGCAGTTTTACAGACTGCGTAGAAAGCATAGTGGGCTTTAAAACACAAAGTCAACCCAGCCTTAATTGCAGGAGCATTCCATGCACTATTATAAAATCAATCAAGTCTCTTGCTAGTCTATGGAAGTTGAGAGGTGCATTTTATAATAACATCTAACTTTTATTTAATATATCTAAATGAGAAAGTACTTACAAGTTCAGTGGGCGTGAATGAGGTCACCTTTAGGATGAAATGTGATAACGTAACCAGATGAAATAATGCTCCTTAGGTATCTTTAATATGAGAATAAAGATGATTGTAGCATACATCAAAAACTGTAGAAAGAATTTTGGCAGAAGTGATTTTACTACTCGGGATACAATGTGATGAAATCACAAATAGAAGGTCTTACTCTGTTCTTAATGACAGAGTTTGCTTTAAGTGCAAATGAAACAAGGGTGTCAAAGGAAATATAAACATTGTCTACTGTACTCTTAGTGTATAATGATTCCAGTTAAGTACGGTTTGTCATTGTTTAATCCTTATTGCTTTTTTCTGGTTGCAATGCTAGGTTTTTGCTAGTAAGTACTTCAGAAATTAAGGTTCTGTCTCTCTTGTTGCTACTTGCACTCGTCTGTGACCATATATTAATGATACTTTTGAAATGTCAAATCCCCTGAAAGGTCTTTCATTCAGGCACGTATTATGTCCATTTGTTCATTTGTCCTCTGGACTACAACTTAACTCTTTGGCTTCATATTGCCTCCACTTCTGCTGCAGTCCTTATTCATTCTGTAACTATTTCCTATTGTCAAACTTGCAGTTCTTCCTTCAAAACAGTCCTTAAAAAAGCCCTTCCTAAATTTTGGGAATCAAACTACTTAGCTACTTTTAGAGGCTGAATATGTTAATTTATTTAAACCTCAAATTTTTTGGATCTATATAAAAGTCCCCTACAAAACTGTTCCAGTTTTGTATCCATTTATTTTATTCCCTTGGCTGCTCTTCTTGTGTCCTTTTCCCAGTCATTCTTGCCCCTGTGAAAGTGGAGCTGACACTAGTGACACTGCTTTGTCCCTTGGGGATCTAAATCTTTGGATCTCAGTTTAAAGCCCTCTGTTTGCCTTTGTCTGTCCCTTATTTTTTCACAGTGTTATACATACTGTGAATATTATAAAACAGCAGGGAGTGGGTGAAGACTATATTGCATTACAAACCAAAATTCAGTGCTTGGACACACTGAGAGATTACATCTGTTAAAAAATCAGGTGCCTTTTTATTGGACATCTACATCAACAGTGATGTTTGATTCAAATGCCTTGGCTAATGAAGTGTTGGTATGTCCGCTTTATCCTGTGTTTTTCTCTGTCAGTAATGTAATTTACTGTAGTTATTGTATTTTTAAAGGAGATTGCTGCAAATAAATGGTGAATTTTTATTGTCTGAATGGATTTTTTTTTGCTATGATATTTGTCGTATAAATGAATTTCTTCAGGTCCACTTTCTGAAAAAGGAAATGGCCTCTTTATTTTTAAAGATAACAACATTTTATTCAAAAACTATGTTTTTTTCAGATATAGGCTAAAAGCAGAATCCCTTTCTTCTGTCCATCACTTATTCGGGAAAGAGCGAAAAGTAAGAGTGAAGTAATATCACCATCAACACTTCATCTCCACCTCACGGTTTGAAGTTTCCTGTAGTCACTCCTTACTGGTTTTGTTGCAGGTTGGTCACATTCCTTCCTATCCTCCCTCACTGGGAAATGCTGTACACATCCACAGGAAAGCAATGGTGTCCATCCTTATAGAAGTTACAGCAGCGTAACTGAAGTGACTGAATTCACTAAGAATAATGCATGTGAGAAACACTTTCAGTGAGAGTCTGGGAAAAGCAAAAAGATCCTGAATTACAAAAATAATGGTCATGTTTATCTTCACATAAATTTGGCTTTGCCTCACTAAAACGAGTAAGTCAGTTTTGAATCTGGAAGTTCAGGTGTGTTCCCTGATTACCCAAGTTTCCTACTGGTTACATACTTGTGCCGAAAATTTCAAAGGGTTTTATGAACTTCTGGTAAATTTCATGACGGACTATTGTCTTTGAGCTAAAAACTGTGGCAGCTTCTGGTCCTTCTTGTGCTAACCAGAATGACTAAAGCTCTATGAACTTCAATGATGTAGGTTAATGCCCTAAGAACAGGTTTAGGATACCAATGTACTTGCTGATTATGAATATGGCATTGTGTTTAACTCCACTAAAGACTTACGTACTATTCTTAACTGAGTATTTATTCAAGTAGTATGTTACAGATCGTCACATGTTTCAACTGACAGCTGTTCTGGTGTGGTGGGATGTTTCTCTTAGAATTTCTTGTAAGGATAGGAAATTATAACTGGATATAATTCTAATATGAATCTTACTATATATTGTATTATGTTCACTGTATTCTGTAAGCAAAGAAAATTATACAGTTTAAATATTTTTTTGCAGGGAGTATTAGTATCTTCTAAATACATTTGAAACAGTATTGAGGAATTTATTACCTTTCTGTTTATATTTACAATTACAAAATTCTCCTGTACAAATTAGCAAAGAACGGTGTTTCTGAAGATTCTGTGTCCGAGTCTGTAATTCAGTGAAGGAAATCACTACCAAGAGCAAAATAGTTCAATTTTAGAAGAATTTAGAAGGCAGTTAGTAAGTATTTCTTATTGTATTTAATGATGCAGGCAGTAAAACTATCTTCACCTTGAGAACTCAAAGGAGAAATTATTGAGACACATATGCTGAAGTCTTGAACACAATAAATCCTATCACCAGAATTAAGCATTAACTCTCTAATTGGACAAGATTAGGTAGAGTTCAGTGTTGAAGCTCCTGATTATGTCTGCAAAAGTCATGTAATCATCCTTAAGTGCAAACTGCTGAAGAGATTTAAAGAGAAGGTACCGTGTCCATGTAATCACACAGCTCATAATTATACATATTCCCAAATCTGTGGCAAAATAATTGCTAATACCAATAGAACCAGAACTGAGTCAATAGTTTGTGAACAACAAAATTTATTCATAGATTTTATTTTTAGTATGTAGCTGGTACATGCATTTACAAAGAAATAAAAGGTATGGCAAATAAGATGGATCAGTAAAAGTTAGCTTTGATCTAAGGTCAAAGAAGTGTGAAACAAAATTAAAAAAAATGTTTTAGCCATATAATTTTCTGATGTTCTTCATTAGAAAAGTTTGACAACTCTCAAAGTTCAAAGGAAGACCCTACTTTATATTCAGTGTACAAGGAACAGTAAGAAATTCCTAGGCAGAGGTATGTGGTAGTTTGACCCTGGCTAAATGCCAGGTGCCCACCACACCGCTCTATCACCCACCTCCTCAGCAAGCCAGAGAAGGGGAGAAAATGAGATGAAAGTCTCGTGGGTTAAGATAAAAGCAGTTTGATGAAGAAATAGCAAAGCCGTGCACACGAGAAGCAAAGCAAAGCAAATAAAGCTGTTACTCTCTACTTGCCATCAGCAGCAATTTCCAGCCACCTCCCGAGAAGCAGGGCTTCGGCATGTGTGACGATTGCTTTTGGNAAACACCAATGCAGGTTACAAAAAATACTAAACCAAACTGGCAGGAGAGTAGCCTAGTATGTGTCTTAGCTAAGAGAAGAATAATGTAACTTCTCAACATCAGTTGTTCTTTTGGAAGTTAATTGGGATGATATAATTTGGGAGGGAGCACTGCTCTTTGGGGGACTCAATGGAATGCTTTGCATTTATGCTTTTTACTGTGGAGGAGACACCAGTTGATGTAATGTACGCAGTTTTACAGATCGATAGGCAACCAATATGAGACAAATAAAACATACACTTCAAGATTGGTTGCTGAAGAATTATACATTTACCTGAATAGCTTTTGTATTTAGTAAGTAGGTTGATTTACCATGTAGCAACAGGTACAGCATTGGTGAAGCGCTATGTTTTAACCTGAAGCAGTAGAAAGACAGGAGACTTCTTGGTGTGTTTACAATACGAATCTTACAGATAAGATACACAGTCAAGCAAAAGTTGCTGCTACCCAGTATACCTGCATAATACTTGCATAAATATTATGCAAGCACTTCCAAAATTACTGTGATTTATAATTTTGCTGCTTTTTATTTATTCTGGTCACAGTATTCTTCCTTTCATTATAACTGCATCTTCACCAATTACAGTCACAAGCTAAATCTTACTCATTTAAACAAAAGCAGATGTTTTCTAAGTGCTGTTCTGTGGATGCAGAGCACCTATTCTCCATTTCACTCCTCCTCAGGCATTGCCTCACTATTGTTTCTTTCATCTTTATTCATAAAGTCAAATATTTCACATTTCATAACAAGCAGAAAATGCACACCAGTAGTGACAAATAGGTTGCAAAAATAAGATACAATGCAAATTATGCTCATCTCCTTTACTTGATTCTGAAAAATCCTTGATCTTTACTGCATAATTGTGGTCATCTGCAGTCTGGACTATGACCAGCTTCTGTGATAACAAGTTTCTGTGCTTTGCTTACTTAAATAAGTTTGCTTGCTTAGATTTACTTGTTACTGTAGGATCTGTAGGGTGGGACCATTTGATGCATTGAAAAGAGGTAGACTGTTAAAGCTTGAAAGCCTTTGAGAGGTTAAATTTGCTGATTTTAGTATTGTTAAACTAACTAGGCTGTATATCCTGAATCCTGGAATTTATATGGAATGACAATGGTTATTTACACCACATAAGGGAGTGGCAGTTTACATTTGTGTTTGAGGTCCATATGTGATAAGGAGGAGTTAATTGTCAGGATTATAGCAATAAACTGTGTGAATAAGATTGCTTTTTGCCCTCACCCACCTGAGAATTACATCAATATCTGACTATAGCACACTTTGAGATGGCTTATAGCTATCAGAGCGAATCATCCTTTCATTTGGAAGAAAGAAAATAAAAATGACAAGTCTGTTAGTAACAGTCACTTTCCGTTTTTAAAATATATACCATTTGTATTTGCTGTTTGACAAATACAATCCTTTGGAGCTGCAGTTGTTGCACAGAAGTGATACAGGCATTTTAGTTTATAGCTACTGAGAAGTTCCAAGCTGACTTGTTTCCTCCAATACAGCAAAGGAAAGTATTTGAGGGCACCACAAAGTACTACTGAAGGAAGTAATTTTGGGTTTCTCTCTGTAATTTTTCGCATCCCCTATTTCTCTGCCATTTTTCTGGTCTCCTGCAGTTATTACTGCAGTCAGTGTTTGTTTGTGTCACTCATTAGTGAGTGATTTGTGTTGCTATCCCCCTCAGGAATCAGGATATGGCTTTATAAACCCAATGTGTGTAATTGTGTTTTCAGAGTGGTTGACCGGAACTTGTGGTTGGCACTGGAAATGTCATAGATATATTCTTTTATAATCAAGTAGAGTTACATATAAGGGTAGTACTCGTGAAGCTTCTGAAGACTGGACCATGTAAAAGTTGATCATAAGATGACTATGTATTACCGTAACGAAAAAGACAATAGTTGGACTGCAATGGGTCAGACAAAGCATTCCCTACAGTAGTATGGAATAATCAATACAGAAGTAAAAGGCACGTATGAGCTATAATCTGGGCCACTCTAAGCAAGACTGGCCTCCTGTATAGAAGGTAAATGAACTAAATAGGAGAAAATTTAGAAGTTTAAGGAAATTAATTTTCATGGCAGCTTTCTGATAGTGGAAATGGTGGCGAGCAACCTGACTCTTTTGACAGTGTAGCTTGGTAGGTGTATGAGAGACTATGTATTAATAATGAATTTGAAATCATGCTTTTGAAAGGGCATCATAATTTCTTTAATTCCTGGACTGTGGTTCTGTAAAGATTTCATTTTACTGTAGATGCCCCTGAGATGTACCCAACCATCTTCAGTGCTGAAGATTTATTCTTTTTAAGCAGTTGTTGATGTAAATTGGTAGAACTGAACAGGAATCTGTTCACTTATGCATATCTGAGACTTGTATGAGTACAAAAGAAAACTCTTTCAAACAATACATCTGAACTGGAGATAAAGGCAGTTTCAAAGTTGTTATGTGACAAATTTAAATAACTAACTGAATTATCTTTGGATTTCCTTGTAACAACTTTGAAAGATTCTGCCTTTGTCATGCATCCCAGTGGGAGAAGCTTCCCGTGAGTCCCATGTACTCCCTTAGTCTGTAAAAATGGCACTATCCTATTTTATTGCTAATTACTCTCTTTTGTTACATGGCAGCAAAGACACTGCATGTGATTTGTAAGGGATTTACTCTTCTTT
Source organism: Urocolius indicus (assembly GCA_013401255.1). Classification (NCBI taxonomy): domain Eukaryota; kingdom Metazoa; phylum Chordata; class Aves; order Coliiformes; family Coliidae; genus Urocolius; species Urocolius indicus. The sequence goes on from WBNH01010331.1 coordinate 99,283, forward strand.
GTAATTAGATGGCATGATTAAAATACACTTTATATTATGTTACTCTTTCTTTTAAAGAATATCATTTATGCTAGGGAGAGAGAAAGTTCATAAAATAATGACAACCTGCTTTGGTGAGATCATCCCTTTAATGAATTCCTGTGGTATCAAAAGGCCTGTAAAAAAGAAATCTACATTTAAATAGTATACTATAAGTTATTTGAAAGCTTGTAAGAGTGCTTCCATTAGAATGCTTCCAAGATACAGTCTTTATTATTGTTCTCTTAGAAGACATGGCTTACTAGGGAAACACAGGAAACTTCTTGACATTCTCAGCCAGTTTACATGGATAGGTGTTTTCCCATGAGTGACTAATTTTTCTATATTTGGAACTGATTCACCAACATTAGAGGTGAATTAAGATATCCTTCATGTAATTGTACTCTTTCTCTTTTATTGTTACATTTATACATTTTTCATGCCTCTGCATGTACTATGTACAAGATATTTAATTTCTCTCTCCTCCTTCCCTTTTTGCAATAGAGCACTATGCTAAATTTCAGAAAAGGCAGCACTAAATAAATAATGTTATCATTCTCATATAGAAATCCAATTAAAGATATCATACTTTGCTTCTAGGCTAAGATTTACGGACATTGATAACTTCTGATTCAGCTACATTGTAGTGCAGACAATCTACAAAGTTTTAGTTCATAAAACATTTGTTGACATGCACACTATCAGAGGAGGAGCTGGTAGTGCAGGGGAAAGAGATATCTCAGAGTTTCCTCACTCACCAAGTGGCTGTAAGGCATTCTGATGGTTAAGTAGGCCACAAAGGAAACATGAATGGGTGTATAAGGGAAGAGCTGATCCTGGTTTGGGGACTGTTTCTGTATCTTCCAGTAATTTCCTATGAGGCCTTGAGTGTGTCTCTCAGAGTGGCATCTGTAGTACCAAAAAGTAAATAAAAATAAATAAAGTAAATAAAAATAATTTCTTGTAGTGTTGCGTCGTGGAAATATCTCAGGGAGATATTTACATCTGTGCATGCAAATAAAAGTTTTGGCAGCATCTGTTATATTAATAAAAGGCCCCACAGAAAGACTGGACTTATCTTTGCTGTGTTTCTATTTGTCTGACTTTCCTTCAAGCGTTACAAGAGAGACAAGGCATGCTGGGTCTTTCTGGGTGAAAATAAATATCAGTGAGTTCTTGATATGATGAATTTGTTGATAGTAGTGGGCTGTGTAATGCTCTGCTAAATATGAAAGAAAAGGACTTGTCAATAAGAAGGAACAAACGCCAGGCAGGACTGAATGAGATTAGTTTGAGGCACGGTTAGTTACAAAGGCACAGGAGAAAGGTGAAATGAGGAATATTAGAGATTATAAAAGCTTCATGATACCTATTAACTTGTTTCAGTTAGTTAATATTCAAAATCTCTTGGATTGCCTTTACAGAGTGAGGTGAGTGGGGTGAGGAAGAGAAGCACTGGAAGAAATACTGTTTTAAAAATTAACAACAGCAGTGAATCTATTTCAAAATTAATCCTATAATCTTAATCAACGAAAGCACATGTAGAATGGAAGTTCTTTTTGTAACGTTGTGTTTTTTGTTTGCAGGGCACTGAATAAAATGGAACTAAAAAAAGACAATTATTAGGTTTCCAAATGACTTCTTGGATCTATGGTCATTGGAAGTTCCATAACATTTGTGAAAGGAAGACACCATCTATATTTCAGAAAAAGATATTGCCATTACAGAATCAATTCTTAAATGTGAAAAGCAAGTCCAGATGTGAAATTGTGAGGCCTGTTTTCAACTACGTATTATATTATATTATATTATATNTATTATTATTAGATATTATTATATTATGTTACATATATGAAGGGAACACAATTGAAGACCTCCAAGTTTTTAGAGCAAAATTTGAAAATCTTAAAGGAAAACCCCGTAATGATGCAATCTGTAGGGAAATTGCATATCATTGCTCAACAGGAAAAATTTCAAGCATCTGGAAGCAGAGAATTGTTGTTTGGGATTGTTGAGGTGAAATTGCTCCTTTATGACGGCATTCTGAACAAAGAAGTATTAATATGTCACATTTCCCAGGAAATTGCTGAAAGGCTATGTTACATTCACAAACTTCACTTCTGTCAGATTTAGACAGACAAGTCAGAAATTTCCGGTAACAGTGAATGGTTTGGGTTTATTAGTCTGATTTCTCTAATGGGTTCTTATCCTTTTTGGCAATAATACTTGCAAAACTATCGTGTCACTGGAAAGGAGAATTTCTATTCTGAAGGCATGCTCCTAATTATTACAATTTAAGTTTGCAATCTTATGAACAGACACATCCAGTCTCTCGTGAAGGATTCAGGAAATCAGTCTGACTTGCAAGTTTCTGTGTTAGAAATTTTGACATATATGTAAAGTTCACTGTTGTAAATGCAATCTACTGGCAATTCCAAAAGCACATTTTTAACACAGAAACTTGCAAGTCAGACTGATTGTTGAGGTCTTGTTCGGAGTGTTTTGTGAACACCAATGTATTCGACTTTGTCTTTATTTACAGTAAGAGTTTTATGTACAGATATATCAGACCCTACTGAGATACATGGTAGCCAGCAAGATCTGTTGTCATTAGTAATGCCTCTGCTTTGCCTTTTAATTTTTTAAAAGATGAAAATACCACTTAAATACATTTCTCGTGTATTTAAACGGGATCTACACTGTCGTCAGGAAAATTCAGTGAAAGAATGTAGAGACTTATTCTGGGATATAATTTACTCACTGCAAATACTTATACTGTTTCTTGCAATGGTAGTGTTTTAATGTGGCACCTCCCCCTTTCGTCACAGAAATGTCAACTTTGTTGCCTCTTCATTTATTTACTGTTTATTAGAAAATGCCAATGTTCTTGAAGGTTATTCTTTGCCCGATGCCTTCCTTCTGAATACCTTGACACTATGACAGCAGGACATGGAAGCATTTCCATGTTTTGAGTATGTTAAGTGCACCCTGCAGATTTTCATGGTTACAGTGTCTAGAGAACTAGCAGAATGCACAAAGAGCAGCCTCAAAAATCACGTTGTTTCTGTAAAAGAGGCATCAACTGCTGCTTTTTATTTTTCACATACACAGTACCAGTGTGTACATTTTGCACACTCCTCTCTCATTTTGTAAATGAAATGTTGATATATTTGAAAACTTAAAGATTGTCAACATCTATTTAAATGGTAAGTATGTCAAGATTTATTTGAAAGGTAAGTGGCCCTCCACAAAGCCAATGTTCTAATATGCTATTCTCAGGAGAGTTTTCAGTGAAATTTCTGCTTCCAGACGCTGCTGCAATGACACACAATGCAATGACATACTGTTGGATCACCACTGACCAACCTGGATATTTGCAAGTCATTTGTGATAGGAGAGGTAGATAGTTTCATTGGCAGAGTGAAAAAGGAAAGAAATAAAATGTAATCTTGATAGATAATCCTGTTAAGAGTGAAACTGGAAAGTATTTAAACATCCTGCTTGATAGTAATAGGCTATTCTATAGGATTAGATCTAAGACTAATACTCAGAATTAATAGACAAAGCTTCCTCCTTACAGTTACAAGCTTCTCTTGAGTTTCAGGTAATTTGCTTTTTTTGCAGATTTTTTTTTTTATCTCTGATTATCAGAGCAAAATCACATATGCTTTTAGAAAAAAAGTAAGATTTTTAAAGGAATAGTTAACGTCATTTTATTCTACTTGTTATTTCATTTCAAAGACACAACTGATTGTCTTTTAAAAGTTGACCTAGTTAATTTTATCAAGAGTCAAAAGGGAAGTTGTTTCTATCAGCTGTAATGAAGTGAAAGTACTTTTCTTGGGAAATCACATTTCCATGTGCTTGCCTGGAGCTAAGTTTTTTTAGACATAAGTGGAAGAAAGCATGGCTTGGGTTAGTTCACCTGCCTTGAGTGGCTCATGAAGATGCCAAGTAGAATTGCAGCCTTTTTCTAGGTGAGGATAGAAAGAACTACTTTGCATTCCTGCTCTTTCATCATAGAATCATAGAATGATTCCAGTGGGATTTCCAGTGGAATAATACAGGTCTCCACTGCACTGTAAATGATGTTTAACAAATTAACTCTTTGTTACATTTGGACTATCTCAATATTTGATCTATGCTCATTAAAAAATAGGAAATATGTAGCACTGGCATTGTTTTTTCTTCATTTCTTAGCATAATAAAGGTTTCCCAATACAGCTGAATCTTAATAGCAGAACATGGACTTTAGCTAGTTGAATGCATCTGTCAGACATATAATTATGCTGTAGAGATAAAAAGAAAATATTTTAGGAGCAACAGGAAAAATGTATTAGTTGTCTCAATGTGTTACATTTTATGAGCTTCAATAGTTAAAGTAATTTTCACATTTTAACTCATCTCTTCTGAATACTTCAGTGCAAAACAGAGAACTAGAGATTTCTGAGAATAAAAATACCTGCAGAATGACACTAGCAGTAGTAAGTCCCATATCTGTTATGGAAAACTGATAAATAGAACTTTGAAATGGACACTTAAGATTAGGGTCATATTTTCAGAAGAACAGTCATGCAATTTGTACTTTTGAATTTTGGAGAAGAATACAAATATCTGTGTAATAATGCCTTGATTATTGTCACAATATTGCAAAGTCTGATTCGGTGAAAACAAGTGTGTGTATTTGACTCCACGTACTTTATTCATGACAGACTCTATTTATTTTTACTTTTCTGGACCAAGTGCTGTGTTGCAAACAGAGCAGTCAGCAGAGAGAATCTTTGGAGAGTCTTAGGTTGGTAACTAGGAGAGTAAGAGCTTCCTGCAGCAAGAATGTGAAGAATGGAGAGCCCTGGAAGAAGAAAGGAAGGTTGCATTGAGTTTGAAACAGGTGTAATTGATATTGTGTCAATATCAATTCAATAAATGGAAAATATCAATATACAAAAAATCAGGAAAATAGCCTGGAAGAGCAAATGACAACATTAAGTGAAGCTACTTTATACGAGAAAACACTGTATAGACAACAAGTTAGTGAAAGAATAAGTTAATTATAGGCATTACTGCTTTTGTCTTCCGTTCCTAACTGAAGCATTTTCCCCTCCTCTTCCTCTCATTTTCATCTGCTCGATGCTTCTTCCTGTTTTGCTTCTGTTTTTTCTTCCAATTGAACATAAAAACTATTTTCTAATCCATGATTGCTGTGATTTTATGATATAATGTGCTCCACATACCGTCTTGATAATGTATTTACTAAAGCTTTATGTGCATTTTTATTGTAAACAGAAGGACTGAAAGAAAAAAAGTATTGAGATATGGCCAGGCATGTTGCAAGTGAATGTGAGATTCAGAAATTATCAAGCTCTGAGGGTACCAGATGGAAAGAATGCTGTCAGCCTGCCTGAGGGAAAACTAGGTGTGGGACCTGAAACTAAAGAGCCTCTGTAGCCTTCCACTTCAAAACAGGAGATGCAATAGAGTGTCCTTTCATGAACTGAAGTGTTATGTATCCTGAAGACTCAAAACAAAGAGGTATACCTGTATGAAGAGAAGAACAATAACAGAAACTGCAGAGCATCAAAGAAGCACCACAGTGTGTGCGTTTATCTCTGTGGTTGCAGCTACCCTGCACTTTCACAGGCTATGCCAAGAAAGGCTTACACATTATTAATGAAGGTATATGGCAGGAAGGAAATATTTTCACCATTTCTAGTGTCCTTACTATGTCTCCTTGAAACTGCAAGGTGTGAAACTAAGAACAGTACATCTCTTCTGAGGAAGCAGGTTTGTGCAGAAATGCAAAAGCTAGTTGCCTTCTGCAAACCAGAATAGAAATGGCTCTTTTCCTATGCCTCCGGGGAAAGTACAGGTAAGATTTAAGGTTTATTTTGGAAGAGAGGGGGAGAATCCTTCCACATGAAAATGTTTTCCCAAGCACTTGAGAGAGAACAGTGACTAAATATTAAAGGAGACAATGAAACCTCTGAGGAGTGAGGAAAGTTTCAGTAATGCTGAAAAATGAATGCCTACAGTACAAAATAAATGTATTCAGTTGCCTTTACCACAGATTTTTAATTTCTGAGCTGATGTCTGAAGAGAGTGCCTTTTTGGTCTTTTTTCTGGCTATAGCATAGAGCTACAAGGACCAAAACAAAGCATCAGGTATAACATAAATGAAAATAACATGGTTTAAGTGAAATGTAAACATTTTGTTTCCTTGTGAAATGACTCATTCCCAAGACCTGACTTAGGATGACCATCTCATCAGTGTTGAATAGAGAAGCTGCCATACTTACTAGCTTTACAAGCTTGTTTCAGTGGTAAGAGTGGAGGACATAAGAGATCTGACACTCTTAGGGACAACAGGTGCAGGAGTAAGTTCAGGTTCTAATAATTAATCACTGCAAACAACACTGAATCATTGATACTGAAGATCTGATACTAAACAAAGAGAATGCTGTGATCAGGAAGTCCCACCAGGTATTCACAGATGGGAATACATACCATATGAGGAATTTCTAATAATACACACCCTTGACACCCTGAGCTGCAGTGCAAATACTTTCAAACTCGACTGGAGACAACAGCTTACTGTTAGGTTTTCCTACCATGTCGTCTCTTTCATTGTAGCTAGCATGAGGTTATTTTACCAAAATGCAAAGATTATGGTGTTGTTAACATCCTCTACAGATTGTTTTACAATGGCATTAAAAAGACAGCACAGGAAGAAATGTATGGTCCTTTCTTTGCTAGCTTTATAAAAGCCATATCCGCCTAAATCCTCAGCTAACGTAAATTGGCTTAGTTCTGCTGAAATCAGTGACAAGGCTTCTGCATATACAAAGGCTTCTGCTCCTGTATATAGATAATGCCAAAGAATCTGGCAATGTTGCTTGGTTGTTTGAAGCTGTTTGATTTTGATGAGTGATATACAACATTTCCACCTCCAGGAGGCAAACAATGAACCTACACATCCTATCCAGCCCCTGAAGGCACAGGTAGCAAGAGATCAGGAATGGGAGCCAGGACCTGAAAAGTGATTGAATAGTTTACAAGCTGTTTCAGAGTGTTTATTTCTTGAGATGCTTTTTGGATTTTCTCAGATCCTCTTCCCTCAGTTTCAACTTGAGATAATTAAGTTCTGAGGAGTGATTTAACCTTACTGGTTTTTATTTATATCTTTCACTACCTTTTCTTGGTTTTGTTTGTTTTCTTTCTATTTCAGAAGTTACATTAATAGTAGTATAATCTATAGTAAATGTTCATTGATTTACTCAGTAGGATCAATTTTTAGGTAATTCAGTCTTCTGAGTTTGCTAAGTTATTCTGAAACTTGATCAGATATAAAACTGCTAATTTTAAATAGCACATAGAAAATTTATAACCTATTGTAGAATAGTGAGACATCCTCATAAAACATTACGAGATGATACTGATGCTTTCTATCCTGACAACCTGTAAGTTTGCTTATTACATCTGAAGTATAAAAAATAGGGGCCTAACTTTAAACTTAATATTTTATTTTTCCCTTTCCTTCTCCACCGTCTCTTCTGCAGAAAAAAAAAAAAGGTTAAAAGTAGTTGCTACAGAAATGTAGACATGTTAGTTAAAAAATTATGATTGTGGCACAGGCTGAATGAACTTCCTGCTCCCAACTAAAAATCATTTTGTTAGGATATTTGACTACAGAGGCATTCATGATGAAGGATATTAGCTAGTTTCAAACCAAAGATATAGTAAAATGAATTAGCCTTAAAGATATTAGACCATGACTATTCCATCAATATTTTTCAAGGGACATAAATAAGAGAAAATAAACAATAACTAATTCACTAGGAACATAGCTCTATTGAACACTTATTGCTGGAAGTTTTCTTCCTGGATCACACAGGAGAAGGTTTCAGAAACAGAGCTTGGAAATGGGCCTGACTTCATACACCTGATGGTATGATTGGATGTGAAACTCACCTTTAGCTCTTCTAGAAGAAAATGGGGGCCATTTTTTCATTAAAGGTATAATGATAGTAATCTGTGAAAATAAACATGCTGTTGTGTACTAATACTGGATCAACAGTAAAACATTCTTCAGTTTTTCTGCAGAACCTGATGGAAAGGAAGAAAGTATCTGAAAAATTACTATCTGCTATTCAGTTTGTAATCATTCAAATTATTATAAAATAGTTCTTTAACATTTGCTTTACTGTGTAGGCCATAGGCCTCATTCTGTACCCAAATCCTATATACCTCTATATTCAAAAAGACATTTAACTCTGGAGGAATTGAAATAAAATTGTAGTGAGTTTAGAGTGATGACATCATCATGGACTTTCAGTTTAATTATTTCTTTCTTGATTTAGTAGCATCTTTTCTATAATTACAAAAGCTCTTATATAGCATTTTTTACACATATATCTTAGAAGATTATTATCTTATTGTCATGGTTTAGCGAAGATCCGCTTTTGCTTGGTAACGGGGAGCAGGTCGCATTGAAGACCTGGTAAAGAGTTCTTGGACTCTCCCCTGGCTCTTGGATTCAGACTCACCTACGGCCCAGCTGGGCTAATCTGGCACCTCTGCGATCACTATTTGAGGATAGGAATTTAAAGTGCTTGGGAGGAAGTGTAAGAATGGTACAAGACGGAGGCAACCACGTGGAACCCACAGTCAGAGAAGGAAGAAGGAAGGAGGAGTGCCAGACCAAAGACCCCTCTGCAAGCCGTGGTGAGAACGCAGGCGGTACCCCTGCACTCCATGGAGGGCAATGGCAGGACTGAGAGCCAGCAGCAGCTCTGAGTGAGTGCATCTGGACTGGTGAGAGAGTGTGTGAGGAGGTGGCCATGGCACAGGCCATGCTGGAGAGCCTGTGGACTGCAGAGCAGACCCACACAAGAGGCAGAGAGGAGCTGCCTGCAGCCTTTGGGATGAACGGATATTGGAACTACCCGTGCAAGGCTGCCATGTGTTGTGAGATACCCCGCGGAGGAGCAGGGAGGACTGGTGCAGAGCCCACCTGTCCTGAGGAGAGACAAATGGCAGAAGCCATCAGGAATAGACTGACTGAATCCCCCATTCCCTGCCCGCCTGGGCCGTTCAGCAGGGAAGGAGATAAAGACAGCAGGATCAGGGCTCTGAGCAGGGGAAGAGGGGATGAGTGGGGAGAAGATAGTCTTAAAGGGCTGGTTGTACTCTTCATCATTGTACCATTCTGTGTTATTTTATGATTGTTATGTTTTAGTGTTTTATGATTATACTTTAGTTGGTGTTGGATTAAATGATTTTCTGTTTTCTTCCCCAAACCGAGTAGCCTGGTCTGTTTTGTCCTGGTCCTTAGGCGGCAATTAAGCTCTCCCTGCCCTTTGGCAATTCTCAGGTCTTTGGTACTTGAGGCTAATCGTGGTCTTTTGTCCCCGATAGGCCTAAACCATTACACTTATATAACTACATATGTGAAAGATTTTCTTAGTCAAACACAAATCACTGGGCTTAATGTAATGGTCCCTTTGGCCTTAAAAACTTTTGGATGTTTGTTCTTAGTTTACAAACGAAGGTACAGAAGATGGAAATTAGTCAGCAGAGTAAGATACAGTAAAGCAGAGCTGAGCAGAGATGTCCTCTGTTTCTACATCAACTATCCTCTCAAGCTCTTGCTGAATCTAAAAAGAAATCAACTATTATACCAGAAGTTAATGACATGATTAGGGTCTCCAAGAGACATGGTCAATATTGGAATATCTCCTTCTACTTAGCAAACTAAAAGCTCTGAAGCTCATAAGCAACGCTTGCTACAGTCAACTGTGGCAAAATCCACTTTGACAATATTTGGATTTCAGATCAGTAACTTGGAAGACCATAACTATTCAGAAGTCATTGCAGTTAGTAGACCAATAGAAGTGTTGTTTACTTACTGTTGACAAGCTTTAATAGGTAGGCAGGAGACGTTTTTATTTGTTTGGCCAAAGATGATTATGGCACTGACTTTATAAATCCTCTGAACTGTAACAAACTATCCAGTCAATGAGGGATGAATCATAATATTTTTTTGTCCAAATATATATATATATATACACACACACACACATTTTAGCGAGTAAATAGTATTTTTAAAGATAAAACCTGGTGTTACTGTGTGCTTCTGACAGTCATTTGCGTGCAAGTGCTCTCCTTCAGGGCTCTCTTTCTGTTACTTTCCTAATTTTGATTGAGGAGAGCCATGCATCTCAGACAGATACCAAGTATCCCTCAACACTGATTCCAGATGCTTTATGACCAAAGGAGATAGTTCCATTTTCCCAGGTGCTCCTGGTGTGAGTATTGGGGTACCAAAGTTCAGATTGCCAGATATAGTCACAATAACTGGCAGATTTATCTGTGCAGATGTCTCTCTTTTCCTCTTCATCTTTCTGCTCGCTACTGAAAATTGCACAGAGTATTTTTAGTTGTTATAGTTACTATTGATTTTGTTATTGTAATTGTTGTTAGTATTTTTATTGTTATTTTTATTCAGTGGGTAAATTGAACAGATAGTAGCACCCTGCAAGGGAATCTCATGCAGAGTAATAAAAGCAGCATAAAATCTTCTGGAACACTGCATACAAAAACTTAGTTGCTCCAAGAGATCCTAAAGGATATGTAATGCAAGTGATCTCCTATGTTAAAAAAAAAAAAAAAAAAAAGTGTTTTCAGCTTCTAATTTGAAAATAACTTCACTTAATAATTTTATGAAATGGAGGGATTTTATTTCGTTTCAGGAAATGAGACAGAAATTTAAATGAATCAGACATTCATTTGCCCTTTTCTAAGGTCAAAAGATAAAAATCAGTATTCCTCAATCAATTGTTGCCCTAGTATCTGCAAAGGATGACCTGCTGAGGAGCAGAAGAGAAGTCTTTCACAGAAATTAGATATTAGCAAAACCTATTAGTCAGTTTAGAAGAAGCTTATGTTGTAAGTAGAGAACTTTTGTGGAGGATAAAGAGATAATATCTTTTTTTGTCTCTGAATAAGAAATGAAGTATTTTAAGCTACTACCTGACCTTAATTGTCACGTAGTGACAGACAGATTATTATTTTATACTGTCTGTAGAACTGTGTAGACCAGAGCTTCAGTGTGGATGCAAAGAAGAAATCATTGTAGCAGGTACGACCGGCCGAAAAATCGTTACAATTTCTGCTCTTTATAAACCCTCATCTAGTAAAGATCCAGTCATCTCCTTTAGTTTTTGTCTTAGAAGGATTTCAGTGCAGAATCACCTGAAGTGATTCAGTGCTGATGTCAGAGGCATGGGGAACTGAGGGAGCTCTGTAATAAGAGGAGAAGAATACAAGAGATGCTAAGAGATGTGGAAACAATTAATGCCACTTGTGATTTGAGAAACAACTTAGATCTAAGAGCATATTGCAGATGAAACAATAACTAATGGCAGTAGAAAGCTGAGCCTGTCAAATACAGAATATTCTTCTTCAAACTAATGACAACACTATAACCTTGTTTGGCCTGTATTTCGTTCCCATTATGCCTCTTAATCCAGTCTTGCTTAGCTGTAGTGGGCCAGGTTTTTTGGTGGTGAGGGGGCTACAGGGGTGGCTTCTTTAAACAAAAAGAGTTGGCAGAAGCTTCCCATGTAGCTCATAGGGTTAGGTCCAGTCAATTCTAAGATGGACCCTGCACCTCACCCTGCAACAAGATCAGTGGAGAAGGAGGGGGTGGAGGGTGCTTAGGCACTGAAAAGGCTCCTCTGTGATACGTGGTGAGAACCATGGTGAAGCAGGTTGTCCCTCTGCAGTCCATGGAGGCCACAAGGAAGCAGAGACCCATTCAGCATGTGGAGAACCCCGGAGGATGCCAGAGCAAGTAGATGCCTGAAGGAGGCTGTGACTCTGTGGGAAGCCTACACTGGAGCAAGTTCCTGGTAGGACCAAGGAGTTCGTGGGGGAGGTGCCCATGCCAGAGCCAGGACTTAGAGTTTGCGGGGGAGATCCCCATGCCAGCGCAGGTTTGCTGGCAGGACTTATGATCCCATGAGAGACCCAGGCTGGAGCAGTCTATCCCTGAAGTACTGTTCTCCCAGTGGATGACCCACGTTGGGGCAGGGTGTGAGGAGCTGCCTCTGTGGGAGGCCCCATGCTGGAACAGTTCATGAGGCGCTGCAGCCCATGGGAAGGACCCACACTGGCGAAATTTGTGAGAGACTGTCTGCCATGGGGAGGGACCCCCCACTGTAGCNTTCATTTGTTATATTTCTCTTTCTCTCCTGTCCAGTTTAGCAGGGGGAGTGATTTCATAACTGGGTGGACATAAGGCTAAACCACCACATCAGCAAAGATGTTTCAGCTGGTTCGTCTCTGTTTTCTGAACAGAGTGAAAGGTCTGTATTTTACTTGGCTTGCAGCATGACCGCTGAACTTTGGTCTGGTGCAGATGACAGGCAGAGATGACCCGCAGGCTGCCATACAGTGAAATGGCTCTTTGGAGGTGATTGATGAAAGAGCCATCCTGTTGAATCAGTGTAGAACTCAGATTGTCTCAGAAGCATAATGGATAGATTGTCCCTAAAGTATAGACAGAAAGGTCAGAATGAAGCTGTTCTGCCAAACCTGAGGTATAGTCAAGACTAAGATTTATAATTTTTACTGTTTAACTTAGTGGTGAAAGCAAAAGAGAAGAAGGAGAACATGTATACCATATCTAACAAGAGAAGAACAAGGGAAAGTGATCTTACTGGCTTGGCGTTGCCTGGTAAATGGATTATTGTGTTTTATGCAAAACCGTTTGTGTTGTTATTAACTGTATTTGTACCTACCAGTACAACTGTTTTGTACCGTTACATTGACACGTTCTGTGAAGAATATTTTTATAGTCACTGTATTTGTGTATGTAAATGGTCATACGAACAGCAAGGACAATTTGAGATGAGAACAAATGTAAGCAATACATTCATAAGAGAACTAAAGCTACTGATTTATCTCTAAGGCTGGTCAAAAAATACAGCAAGCCATCAGTTTCTGATGGTCCCTCTGTATGAAAAGTAGATCACTTGGATCCTTCCTGAGGGTTATTTTCCATTAATTCTAACTTTCCTCTGAAGGTCTTGCTCTTACAATGCTTCAATATTACTAAATAATTTGATAATTAGTTTAAAATAATAGTCCAAGCAACTGAATTAGCATGTCTTGGGGAATAATCTTTTACAATCCTTTAAATCAATTTTCTTGTGATGATTTAGATATTTTTCATTTGATAGTGTATTCTTATAATAAGCTCCAGCATCTTCCTTTTCTTGGTTGGCTTGCATTTAATGAAACAGAGCAACATGTTTCTAGTAGCTGTGCTGGGTCACCAGCATAGATCAATATCACTGCAGCCTTATCATCTAAAGATTTGGGAGGGAAAAAAGTCAGGACTGCAAGTCAACCAACACAGAAGGTACAGAAGCTAGGAGATATGCCAGGATCAAAGCAGATTAGGGAATCTGGGTAACCAGAGCCTTTTTAGTCTGGAGATGAAGAATATCTCAGTGAGAGAAGATCATTCACTGAGGAAGAGGTGAAGGCTGGGTAGTTCCAACCACGTTACATAGCCAAAACCTATGCTTCAGTAGTGAAAGGGTAGAAGTTGGTTAATACTTAGAGAGTCTACGCACTGTAGCTTGTGAAATGCTTCTTTGCCATACTTCTGGAAATAATGTATTATTCTGGGCCCTTTGAAACCTGAGCTTGATACATTTCCAGCCATTGGCATTGATCGTACATACCAGTAGAGTCCTCAGTGCTAGGAGAGTGAATCTAATGCATCATTCATTGTGATATTTGTAAGTTCAATATCTGGACTTTTCTAAGACTTGCCTTGTGTCTTCAAACGTACTAGGATTAACTTGGACTCATAGTGTCTAAAATAACTCGTTTAGACACAGCGTCTAAAAGAGCCTATTTAAATGTGCATAAAGACCTTCATTGCTTTTGAGTACACTAGAAAAGCAGAAATATTTCCATTAGTAATGGTACAAACAAGACATGGCAAAATAGAATATCTTACAATGACACTGAAGGGGAGGGATGATGCAATTGTATCTATACTATGTGTGTTTAACAATGTGTGTAGAATTTATAAAAATATTGCTGCTCTAGACATCATGAGTACTAGACACCATGATAATTATGTGTGTAGCAAAGAAAAACTCAGCAAATGAAGACAGAACTCTCCCATACAATGTCTTGCAGTCTTACCTACTGGCAACAAGAATTTGGTGTAAATTAAATTTGATAAGTCAATTAGGTGGAATTTTTCTAATTTTCTTTGGCTAGTAAGAGTCTTTCCCTAATATGCATTCAAAGCCTAACTAAACTTTGGACTCCAAATGCAAATTCCTACTGTTTGGTATTAGCTTAGTTTTCAGCTCTGTTAACTTATTGAGTCCAGCACATGCTTCTGTTGTTAAGGCATTTGAGTGCTAACCGTAATCTACATCTAATTGCCCTCTTTTGTACTTAGCATCTCTAGAAGAATTATTTTCATTCCTCCTCCATCCTTTCCTCTTCACTCTGTGACTTAAGCAAGCACAGATGAAAATTAAGGCTGTCATTTGCAACTGAAAAAGGCATGCCTCCTGTTTGCACTGTAGAAAAATAGTCATTAAAATGTACCTCAATGTGCAATACAAACCCTAGGAAAATAGATGCTAGTTGGGCAGCTGGAGCATTTGCAATATCTTTGTAATAGCTTCAAAATTTCATTACTCTGAATTACAAACTATCTGAGTGAAATCCAAGCATTTAAATTAGCATATACTGTAAGGAGGCTTGGCCACGTGGCCAAATCTGATTAAAGCTCAACACCTCTTTATTCAGAGTTCTAAATCCAGAATCAATTTTAAGAGCAGTCATGGCTACCACACATCACATGACCCTTCAGCCGGCATTGACCTTAAAAATTCAGGGACTGCAGGCAAGTGTCTTCTGTGCTTTCTCCCTCTCTCGCTCTTGTACACACTGTATAACCTTTTCTGTGACATTTTACATAAATCTTTCTTCTAGTAAGAGCTACATATTTCCATTATGCTATGAAAAACAAATCTCTTGCAAGTACAAATAAAATATATAATGCCCTGTTATATAGTGACAGATCTCCATTGAGTGTTCCTGCAACACATTACCACAGTGACAGGAGGTGTTGCTAGGAAGTTTTTCCAGTGGTTCTTAGGATGCTGACCTGAATGTTTAAACTTTAAAGGGGCCACTAGAGTGTGCAATTTCAATGATAATTAGAAGAAATTAAGTCGTTCCTTAATACTACCAGATTGTTCTATAATGCTCCGCAGTGACAGCATTTTTGTATCAAAACTCCAGCAGTTGTCCAAGGCAGTGGTCTAATTTTCTGCTCAGGTACCCTAGAAGCTCATATAGCTCTGGATCGGAATCCAAACAGAATTTGTCAAATCCTAAATTTTTACTGTAGCATCAAAGAAGATTACTTATTACCTGTCCATGAGAAGAAGGTGGAAAGCCTTGTTCCTCCTGCAGAGCAGTTAACTAAAAAGCTCCTTACTGTGTTTATGTCTATGCCACAGCCTGAGGCCCATAGTTAAGATGCATTTTTCTAAGGACTAATTAAGGGCTAAACTGGGAAAATGTGAACATAACTGAAAGAGAATGAAGCAAGAGTGCTAAATAAGAGTCCCACATTTCTTTCCATCTTATTCTACAACAGCTAAAGGATATGTTATGTTGGTCACATTTACTCTCATAGTTTTTAACTTCATTGCTACCAATTGACTATTTAGAGTTCTTTTAGGCACAGATTACATTTTAAAACCGGAAGATGTAAAGCATTCCTTTAACAATGTTACTTAGAAAATAAAACCGAAAGAAGTTTTTGTGTCTTGCTTGGCTTGTTTTTGATATGGCTTAACTCCTCAGAAAGTACATACTTAAAAAAAATCCATTACATGGGTTACAGACTCCGCAGAGATTGTCTTTTTTAACACACTGTTATTCCATTTGGAATAAAGTAAAAACAAACAAACAAACAAACAACAAAAAAAAACCAACAAAAAAACTATGCCAGATTTTGTGATATTAGGTTTTATAAAACCCATAGTCTGGCATTCCTTTTAGCTCAGCAATTAAAAATATTCAAGAAAGGTATGTTTTCAAAACTAATTTGGAGAGGGGGAGTATGATTATTTGTGCTTTATTTCAGCAACATACACGTGCTAGAAACATTTGTAAGAAAAACTCCTGGGTTTACAGGCATATAGAAAGCAGTACTACCTGAGATAACAAGTGCCAAGGTTTGCTTCTGTTACTGTTAATGAAAAGTAACAAATACTGCAGAGCTCAAAGCTATTACGCTAGACAGTTCCTTGTAGAAAATGTGTCGTTTTAGGAGGAACAGTGAGATGGATCATTTTTACATGCCTCCCCTCTTTTCTTTATTTAAAGTTCTGAACAGAGATTTCACACAAAGATGTCTTGGCCTAGAGGTCATGGAGTATTGTCTCTTTTCAGTTCCTTTTTAGTGAAATCATTCATGATTACAACAACCCAACTCTGCACCATTGAGTTCTAAAGCTGGGACTGGGAGGAATAGGTAAACTCAAGATTAATTATGCTAAATTAATTGTCCAAGTTTAATTATGCTAAATTGACAATATGAGAAAGTCTTAAAAGTGTAGTTTTTAAACTCTTAAACCAAGAAATGTGGCTATTTTGCCAGGATTACAAGAAGAAATTGGGAGGGATAAGCAGTATTGAGGGACTTAAATACTAACTAGTACTTCAAGCAAAGGAGTTCAAGTCTGAGTTAAGGCATCCTTAGACCTGCAGGTACAGGATTTTTGTTGATTTAGAATACTAGTTTTGAAGACAAGAAGCTGGGAAAGGCTCCTAGTTCAGGATCAGTTTATTTATTATACAAATGGGGTTTCAAAATTAGATGTAAAACTTTTAAAGAAGAAAGATCCTAAATGAAAAAATAGATAAGATATTGTTTGTTCCTGGTCCCGCTATTTGTACTAATACATTTATTGGTATTTTACTTAATTGTTCTGTCCTTCAAAGTGTAGTCCAAAGACGTACATAAACTCAAGCTTGAGATATCTGAGCTGTTGTATAAGCTGCTGTGAGACATGCATAGCTCAACTCAGGTCAGCATCATTTATGTGAGAGTTGATTCAATGCCTGGAAAATTTCTTGACTTGGAGCCATAAATATGCAATTTTGTATAAGGCTCTAAGTTTTTCCAGTTTTCCTTTCCTCCTGTCCCCACAAGTTTTCTGTTAGTAATTTGTAATCCATCTTGGTGGCACTCTACTCACACTGGTGATGTGACTCAAACTCTATTGCAAGGTTGGCTTTTGGGAACAATTTTTGGTTTTGACAGAATTGTGTCTGT
The DNA here is from genome assembly GCA_013401255.1 of Urocolius indicus. Lineage (NCBI taxonomy): Eukaryota > Metazoa > Chordata > Aves > Coliiformes > Coliidae > Urocolius > Urocolius indicus. Next base: position 116,690 of record WBNH01010331.1, read on the forward strand.
ATTTACAGCTAGTAAAACCTGTACCTTTCTGATAAAGTTTTCCATTCAGGTATTTATATGAGAAGAACAGACAACAATGTAAGATCCAGAACCCTTTTATGAATTAATGATCTATTGTATGTATCTTTACCTAGCTCTAGGTGTCCACACTGTAGGAAACCTTACACATGCTTCAGGAAAACTGAGTGCTTCTTGGTAAATAAATAATGGTAAATAAATGGTAAACTGTAAATAGTATTACATTTTTCTCCTCCAAACAGACTTAAAAAATAATAAAATGCAGCTCCTGTAAAAACTGCCTGATGTAAAATCAACAGCACTTAGAAGGTGCATCTTTTCTGGTCTGTTGTGTGGTAAGAAGCTTTTGGTCTACTTCAACTGTCCAGTACTGCAGCCCAGAGGTAAAAGAACATTGCCAACTTTCTAACATGAAAGAAACCAAAGCATAATAATTTCAGTTTCCCTTTGCCCTTCAGTCTTCATTTTAAGCTTCATATAGGACAGTTCTGACTTTCATAACCACTCTTTGTATTGCCATTGAATGTTTTGGTTTTGTATTTGAATATTACTGTAACTAGTATGCTTTGTCTAGGACAAAGGACTTAGATGCTACAAGTGCCACTGCACTGCTAGTGAAACCATTACTAGCCAGTGCCTGATGATTAGAAGTGAGAAAGTAGTTGAATGTGTCAGCAATTTCTCATTACAGTGTGTCCTGAAGATGTGTCTTGGCTCTAATTTGACTGTGGCCTGAGTACTAAAGCATCAAATGGTGGTGGAATTCCAGCTAGACCACATGTTTGTAAATCACTTTCCTCTTCTTCCCTCAAGACCATCACATTCTGCTGAACTGAACTGGGATTGAAAGAAGCCTGGAGCCCAGAATTAAAGGTTAGATTCACCTTTGAGTTGTAGCAAGTTTTGGCTGGTTTACTGGGCTTAGCCGTTTGGTGATAGATGTGTTCTCTATTAGTGTAGGCAAGCTTTGTGCATGTCTGCTGCAGCCCAGGCAGCTTCCGAGTGTCAAATGACCTCTGCATAAGACAAATGCACCTGTGCTGCCCTCACAAATGAATGGAATATTACAACTAATATCTGAGCAGAATCTCTTGATGGATGAGAATTTAGCTTGCGTGTGAGACTGCCATCACAGAGTGCAACACGCTAAACATAACACAGCAGCAAACATATAACATATCATGCAAAACAGTCACTCCTCAGTGTAACTTAGAGCCCAGTAGGCTCTTGTTCACTAGAAACAGCCTCTCTCATGACAGGAAAATAAGAGTGTCATGTGAAAACTGTGCTTTTAACACAATGTAAACATTGTCTGGGGAGCAGATCAGGTGGTTGCAGATGCAGATTTCTGTTCGTAAGTCTTTGATTCATGATATAGCCTTATCTAAATCGGATCTTACCCCTTCATTTTTTCAAAAGTTTTCCCACCTTTTGGAAAATGCGTTCCATAAGTTTCACCAAGGGATCTCAGCTGGGTCTTTGAGCCTTCCTGTTACTGTAAATGTGACCATACTGAAAACAGAGAAAGTATAATTTGTGCAGTTGTTTTCAGATGTTGGAGAGTAGCCAGTTCCTTTTGGAATGAAATAGTCTCAAACTTCGAATAACTTTAAGTGTGGCTTCTGTTAATAGCTGATACCCCTGTGGTTTCAGTGTAAGAAGTCTAGAACTTCCTATTGTCGTGGGTCTTGAAGTAAATTTCCTACTTTCCTCATTTTGAAACAAGAGCTCTATAATAAAGTATGCTCTGTAGGCCCCAAGTCAAAGATAAACTGAAGGAAGGAGCTCATTTAGTGTGCACAGATAGGGGAAACTTTGTAGTCAGTGGGAAGATACAAATAAGTACTAAGGAGCCAACCCACCAGGTAGAAGGAAAAGAAGATAAGGGGAAGAGGATCACAAAAAAAATTTTGAAAAAGAAACATCAGTGACTTAATGAGATTTTGTTAACATACTTGCAACTATCCACAAAGATCTTTGTGGAAAACAATTCCTTGTAAGGAGAATCAGATGAGATGACCATGAGATGATAGAGCTCAAAATCCCGTGTGGAAGAGGCAGGACACGAAGCAGGACCGTGACCCTACATTTCAGATGAGCTGACTTTGGCCTCTTCAAAGATCTGCTTGGAGGGAGCTCAGGGGACAGGATGTGAGACGGTAGAAGTACCCAAGAGAGATGGTTGATCTTGAAGCACCACCACCTCCAAGCCCAGGATCA
>WBNH01010332.1:1728-14618 GCA_013401255.1 Urocolius indicus
CGCCCTGTCTTGTCTCGCGTTTCAGAGGGAACCGCTGCAAAGGAGCAGACAGTGTGCTTCAAACAGATGCTTCATAAACAAAAAAGGGGAGAAACTGGGCTGTCTCTACAGAAGATCAAGGATCCTGCAAAGTGGACTCAGCCGTATCAGTTGTGTGATGCAGAACTGAATGGCCAGAAGGACAGTGGAGACAACGGCTCTGAGGAGAATGGCGGCTGATCCCTCCTCAATGCGTTGCCTCGACGAGCGTATTCCCTCTTTGCGTTAGGTAATCATACCTCATGATGGTCACTGCTGTGGCCCTGCCTGGCATTAACATGGTATCAGTTCTTTAAAACGCCACGTGTACACAATTAAAGGTACATAGTGGCTCATACTCCACAGGGAAATTACGAGCTGTAAAACTCCGTGACAGAGCAGAGGCCCGGTGCTATCCAGGGCGACAACAAACCAACCCAAAGAACTAACAAACTCGTGCGCTCACAGCACCGGAGCGTCTCACAGCCAACACTCGCTACCCGCGCCGCCTCACACCGGAAACATTGCCAGAGCCTGTAAGGGCTCCCGGGCGACAGTCACAGCAAGGCGGGCGCCGCGCGTTCGGCCAGGCACCCAGGGACAGGACGGACAGACGGCGGCGGGCAGCCAAGCCACGCCACCGCCCGGGACGAGCGCGCCACACGCACATCTGCCCGCGCTACGGCAGCCGCGACCCCGGGCCCGCGCCCCGCCTCCCGCCGCACGTGCGTGTGCCAGGCCCCGCCCCGTGACGAGGCCGTCGAGCGCGAGCCGTGGCCGCCGCCGATAACGGAAGCGCCGGAGCCGGGCGGTGCACGCCCCCGCGGCCCGCGTGCCGCCCTCCCGCCTGCACTGCCCCCCGCCGGGCGGCATGTGGGGAGCGGGCGCCGGGCGGGAGGACGGTGCGGTGAGTGCGGGGCGGGGCGGAGCGGGACGGGGCGGGAGAACGGTCGCTCCTTCCGTCTCTCTCCTCCTCGGCTCACCCCCGTGCTGCGCGCGCCCTGCGGGCCGCTGCCCCTTCCCGACGGGTCGGGGAAGGCGGGGGTAGGGTAGGCCCACCGTCTTTGGGAAAGGCTGCGACGAGGGCGGGGAGGTGTTGGCGCTGAGTGGCCGCTCCGCTGTGTCCTTGAGCTCTAAAGGGATCCGCTCTGGAGGGAGTCGGTAAAGGAGGTGACTGCAGCGGTGGTCTGCTGCGGCACAAAGGGGAGAAGTGGTGATGCAGCCACGGACGGTATTGCCTTCGTCTGCTGTGGCCCGTACTAGCGTCAGTGCTGTTGGGCGTTCTTACTTACCCTGCCTGGCTCTGCAGCCTTACCTCAGCCAAGTCTCCTGTTCAGCTGCATTGCTTCCTAAAGAAGAACCAGAGAGCCCCTCGGCACTGCTAGTGTTCCCAGCAGGGAGTTATACAGAGTCGATGTTTGTTGGCAAAAGGTTCTTGGCAGAAAAGCATGATCTGCCAAGTGGAAGAAGGCATAAGAAAGCACACACAATAAATTGAGAGGCCTCTAATTTTTTACTGTCAGAGTGGTGAGATGTTGGAACAGGTTGCCCAGAGAAGCTGTGGATACCTCATCACTTGAAGTGTTGAAAGTAACGCTGGGTGGGTCTTTGAGCAATCTGATCTAGTCCATTTCTCTCCTGCTGATAGCAGGGGGAGATAGCACTAAGATGGTCTTTAAAATTCCCTTCCAGCCCAAACTATTCTGTGATTCTACACACTGCAAAGTGTGTTTATCATTCAAACTTCTGAAAGTACTTCTGGAAAAATGAGGCAATGTGCTGCCAGTAGTAATAAAGCCATTCAGTCACAGCACAACACACAGCAAGCATTCATTCTGTTTAGAAGGATTTTTATGCTGTCTAGAGAAATTGTGCTTAATTTGAGCTGTTCTGGTGACTCACAGACCAGTAGAAATGTTGCTAATAATAGGTGTTAAGAGGCATTCTGTTAGTAATAACATTGCTAATAAAATTCTCACTGCTACATCTTTGATAGTTGACATCCTGTCATCCAGAAAAATCCACTGAGATTTTTCTGCTCACTGTGTGTGCATTCAGAGTTTGGGGACAAAAAGCTGCTTGCACCTTATAAATGGCATAGATTTGGTTTAAAACTTATCAGTAAATTGAGCTTAGGCTTGTATCACCTTTGAGAACAGCTCTCTTGGTTTTTATGGCTTTGCCTTTGGGTCATTCTTCCACACCTCCAAGTGTTCTGGAACCTACCTGCTTACCCTAGACTTTGTAACTAGGATAGTACATGTGGGTTGCATGTAATATTTTTGAAAGCTATGGGAATAACCATTTCCTCAGTAAATGGTTTATTCTGGAGGCTGTATTGCCTCCAGGGGAGTATTTGTTGACAGGATGAGCATGCCTTCTATGTTTATAACTTGTTCAAAAGGCATTGCTGATTTGATTGGTCAGATTCAAGGCCCTGAACTAACATTGGGATGGAGCTGAAGTCTGTCCATTTTAGTGGGAACTGAAAAAAGTAAGCATTACCAAAAAAGCCTGTATTGCTTTCATCTTATCTTTTAAAAAGTGTCAACTACCTCTGCCTTCTCTGTAGGAGAGAACATAGCTAAATACTCACTTGAGAGGAAGAAATCAAGCTGAAGGTGAAAGACTATCACCAAAAGATGTTGACCAGTGTGCTTTAACACCAAGCAAATGTAGGCATTGTGACTTTGTATTGCTGTGAGAAATAAATGAGGTGTTGGCAGATGCCCTCTGAAATGGAAGGGGTTTGTCCTCAAGATTCTGCAATTTAGAGGTGTTGCGGAGGTCCATTTCCGACTCCCCTTTTATCTAATAGTTTTTGTTGAATACAGTCTCTAGCTATTACCACAGAGATGTTTCTGAGATTGTTTTTCAAACAACCACAGAGGACTAGCTTCAGAAAACTTAAATGGAAGAGTTGTGCTAGAATAAGTGCTTTTTGCTCTCAACTACTACCCCAGTAGCACTGACCAGCTGGCGCTTACTTCCAGTCTCCAGGATTTGCCTTCTTCATGTCTGTACTTTTTTCTGGATTGAAGTGTCCAGGAAACAAGTGAAGCTTCCAGGACATCAACTGGACATTGATTGATGTGTGCTGGAGGGAGTTGTTCCACTTCTTGGAAGAAAATGTAGAGGAAATTGTCAGTTAAGCAGTTAGAGTGGATGAATTGCTGGCCTTTTCTGTGAGTAGAGCAAGCCTCTTTAAAAAATTCCCCCCAACCTACTTAAAATTTTTGCATAGAGGGTTGGAGTGGCAGATAGAGTTGACACGTTAGGAGATATATACAGGAGAGTCAAGTGCTTCCAGAGTTTTCAGGATTTTATTGGTGTATGAAGAAGGAGCAGAAGTTTGGCAAGAGTTGTTCTTGTAAAGATATTCCTGCATAACTCCCGGTAGGCTTGAACTTCTCTAGCTGCCTTTTGGACTTTCGTATGAAGAAGTTTAACTTATTTTGAACTTGATACATGCAACCTTTGATCAATGTCTCCTTATGTTGGAAGAATATGCAATTTGTATTTGGTTTTGTCATGATTTTGTAGACTCTGCTATATCCTTTGCTTAGTCCTTCTTCCGTCCTGCAGATCCCCAACTATGGTAGTCATTTCTTGTATGGAAGCCACTCTGACTTTTGATGTGAGCCTTCTCCGTGATTATAAGTACAGAGTACCATTAATTTTACTGTATCATTCTTATATGGGTACATAAGGGGAGAAACAAACCATGCAGTGTTGAGGGGTAATGAACTGTGGACTTGCATAGTTAAATCATTATATTCTTTGTCTCAGTTTTAATTTTTTTTCTTTCTAACAACTTCTGGTATTCAGTCCTATTTGTTCACTGTTGGTGAGTACCAGGTAGATGTTTTCATCAAGCTCTCAGATGTTACTCCAGCTCCTCATTCCTGAGTGGTATGGAACTCGGAGTCTGTTGAGTAGCCTTGCTCACATGACCGTCAGTATGAAATTAATCATAGAAGGTTGGAAGGACCTCTAGAGATCATCAAATCCACCCCCCCTGCAGAAGCAGGTTCACCTAGATCAGGTGGCACAGGAACATGTCCAGCTGGATCTTGAAGACCTCCAAGGAAGGAGACTCCACACCTCCTCTGTGCAGCCTGTTCCACTGTTCTGTCACCCTCACAATAAAATAGCTTTTTCTTATATTTAAATGGAACGTTTTGTGTTGGAGCTTTATCCCATTGCCTCTTGTCCTGTTGCTAGCTACCATAGAAAAAAGGGATGTCCCAACCTCCTAACACCCACCCTTTAGATATTTGTAAATGTTAATGAGATCTCCTCTCAGTCTCCTGTTTTCTAGCCTAAACAGCTCCAGTTCCCGCAGTGTTTCCTTGTATGAAAGATGTTTCAGTCCCCTGATCACCTCTCTTTGATCTGATAAAGCCTATAGTTCTTACCTTTGCTGGCATACTTAAAGACATTTGAGAGAGTTTTGAACATATTTGAATAAGGAGAATACTGGATAAGTAGCAAATAGAGAATTTTTCTTTGAAACAAAAAAACCCCCAAACAACCCAAATCAGTCTTCTATCTGCCAGGTTTTGGGTTTTGGTTTCTTTTTTCTTTTTTTTTTTTTTTTAATATTGTTTTTTTCCCTTAATTTTGCTGGTTTTATGAATTTCTCAAATAATGCATTTTTGCAAAGAGCAAAACTCGGAACTCTTTTTGTGTATGTGTGTGCATGTTTCAGGAAATGCTTCCAAGAACATCAGAAGATATTTTTCCAAAGATGGAAAGTTCAGTGGAAGATATGGATACCTCTGATAACCAGTGGGGCTGGTTTTATTTGGCTGAGTGTGGTAAATGGCATATGTTTCAGGTAAATGCTTATGAAGTTATATTCGCTGTGATGTGTTCCATACGTTAAACTTCCTATTACTGATTTTGTCCAAATATGCTTTTTCATTTATTTTAAAGACTGATTCAAACAGTCATTGCTCTGTTAGCAGTGAAGATATTGAAAGGAGCTTCCGAACAAACCCACATGGTTCTGTTTCTTTTACAACTGCAAAATTTAACTACACACTAGATTTTTCAGGTATGTGTCTTTTTGTACAGTAAATTTAAATAATAGAAGGTACCAGATGCTCTAGTTCATTAGTTCATTCAGCAAATTATTGTCCTTGTATCTAGCACAAAACCTTGTGATTAGAAATTTCTTCTTTACTAAAAAGTACATAGGAGTTTTTAGAAGCAGCTGCACTGTTACATTTTCTACTATAGTTTATTGATAAAGTGGCATGTCTTATTTAGTAGCACTCCACCGTGTTAATACTGCTTACCCCAGCTGTAGGTGGGAAGTAGCATACATCTATGGGACTATGAAGTTTGGGATTTTTTTTTTCTTTTAAAGTGCTGCTGCTTGTAAGCTCAAAAAAACCCTCTTCCACTCATTGTCTGTGTAAGAAGAAATGATACAAAGGAAGATTTCTGCAAAATAGTGGCATCAAAATAGCTTAATAGTTCAGCAGGTAGTTGAAGCCAATTCTGTTTTCAGAAGAACAAGGAGATAGGCAAAAGTATTTTGTAGTAGATTATCAAGATCTCACTAATACCATGTTTGTAAATTACAGACTATTACTAATTATAAGTTAAGGCTTAAGTCGAATCTTCTTCAAAACAAAGAAAATAATAGTATTTCAAATACTGAAAGTGGAGACTAAGAAAAACAGCAGTATACTGGGAGTAAAGTAGCATTTAACAATACAGATGGTTTGATGTTTGCTTGTTGTCTTGTAATAATAAACATTTTGTTTGTATAATATTTGCACATTTGGCTAACTCATATAAATTACATTAATTGTGAGGCATTTTTTTTTAAATACCAATTTATTAATTATTGAAATAGAAATTCCAGTCAAGCAACTTTGGATGCAGTAATGCGCTTTTAAAAACTGACACTTAAATGTTTTATGTGCTATAGATGAATTTCAGAAACTCTTGTCCTAACTCTTGTTTTATGCCTAGTGATGAAGCAAACCAACCTAACTACCCTCAAGCAACGTCCCATAAAGAGAGCTCCGTTTTCTGTCAGTGCTTTCAGGTAAGGAAATAAAAGGAAGTCTCCTTGTTTTTATTTTATTCCAGATTATTCAAAGTAAAATGAAACAAAAATATGTTTCTTATTTATTGCTTGTATTTATTTACTTTGGCATCAAACAATTTGAGAGATGAACTAAGGATAGTGAGATGAGGAATGAAGACATTTCTGAGGAGAAAAATGACAATTTTTTTTTTTTTTTTTTACCTTTTCTCTCTCAGAGAGTAAGTAAGGATCTTATAGTGGGAGAAGCAAGGCATACTGAATACTGGTATATTTTTGTGAGGTTCTTAAAGGTGTGCCTCACTTTAGCTGTTGAAGTCCCTTACTGTAAATACCTGTTGAATCTGAATTGCTGAGGAGAAGCAGCAGCAAAAAATGGAGTAGTTTGGTCCATTGTAATAATGACTTCATAAATTGTTTAGATGTAGTATTTTAGCAGCAAAAAAGGTTGAGTTATTTTCTTGCCTGTATATTTTAATCATTTATTTTTAAATTGTTATAAGAAATTACAAGAAATTGGACCATAGCAACTAGATTTTTTTGTGAGCCTAATGGCTTAGATTGTAGGTTTCTTACCATTTGATCAGTCATTAGATATAAAGCTGGGCTGATGTAAATGTGATATTCATTAAACAATAAACTGATCTATGCTGGGGTACTAGCACAGGTAAAATTTGTGGGTTTTTTTCCCCAGATAGTTTCTTAGGAATAATTTTGTTCCGAATTGTAGTCTGGTTATACTTTTAAGAAGAAACAGCATTTGTAATATGAAATGTAGCAGCTATCTTTTTACACTGACGTTCAAGAAGTCTTATTTTTTTTTTTAAGTTTCAACTGTTTTTTCAATGGATACTTGCTGAAGAGTGCATGCAATAATATGGCAGTTCACTCTGGTATTTTGTTTCTTGAATAATTGCATTCTTTCCATGTGAATACACCATTCTCTACTTTCAGAAGATTACTCCTTTTAGTCACTGTTTTAAGGCTTAAAAGCTGCCACGCATGTGGTTTGTATGCTTAAAACACTTTTTTTGAAGGTTTTATATTTTTAAAAAACAAATTAAATTGTAATTTTACATGTCTATTTCTAACATATGCTTTTAAATACTTCAGATGACGGCTCAGTTTTCAGAGGATTCCAGGAATTACAACAGAAGCTAGTTGTAATTTGTTATAGTTTGAAATGTCCAGGCTATATCTACATTCTGATATTTCTAAATTAGTGTTTCTCTACTTACATTGTGGAGAAACACTAAGCATATGTTCTGATTCATCTTCCTATTGTTTGTTGGGTATATGGTTTATTAAAGCTGTTCATTACTGTGATTTCTTTAAAATAAACTAAACATTTGAATACAAAATAAGACCTCTTGCCTTTGACCTTATCTGCTGACAACAGCCTTTGTTTGAATTAAAACTACAAGTAGTTTTCAGTAAGTTCTTGTTTTTGCCCACTGTATCGTATAGAGCAAGAGTCTAACAGGAAGAAAATGCTTCATGTCTTTGATGTGATGTGGTTTTATCTTGTTTTGTTTGAAGTTTCATCTGTGAAAATGAGGCTATCCCTATGCCTTCACACTGGGAGAATGTAAATACCGAGGAGCCGTATCAGGTAAGAGTTGGTATGCAAGTTGATCAAAAACATATGATAATAAAGTAATGCATTGAATTGAAATCATACTAACCTCTTTTTTTCCAGCTTATTCCATTGCAAAAGAAAACAAATGAATATCATGAAGTTTCTAGTCTCTTTGGAAAAACAATGGATAGCCAACGAATTAAAAGAATTAAGAGAATACAAAATCTAGACTTGTGGGAGTTTTTTTGCAGGTGAGATTATTTCTAAAACCAACAGTCTTAGGATTTTTAGCAGCAAACTTTGAAGGCATGCAACAGAAATACATTTAATTGCTTGTATTATTAATGAAAATATGTGTTAATTTTATCTTTTAAAAAATTTCTTGTTATTCCTCTGTATTCAAAATTCCATTTTCAAGACTAGCTTCTATGTGTACAGAAATGTAATACTTTTAGAAATGCGTTAGATCTAGATGTAGCCCAGATAAGATGATGCAATAAAGATATTCAGGATGTCCATGTAATAGACGTCCATGATACTTCCAGTGAAAGAATGAGCATAAAAATAACCTTTTTGTAAAATAATGCCTTAACAGGCTTGTATTATTTTAATTTTTAGTGAAAATTAATATTTGTGGCTTGTTTAATTTCTCACCTTTATGAAACCTAGGACACAATTAAGTGTCCAATTAGAATATATCCATGTAATTTATTTAAGTTTAATATGCTACAAAATCTTTTCTGAAGTTCTCTGCTTTTCCTTCTTCATATTTTGCTGGCTTGGAAGAAGCAGGAAGTGATGAGTTCTGTTTCCATTTCTTTTGTAGTCTCAATCTTAAACAGTTTGATTTGACAACAAATGATTTGTGTAGCCTCTAAGTAGTACGTATCAGAATCAGTTTTAAGATGTATTACACCATTAAAACCAACTGAATTAAACTGAATAATGGAGGAATTAACTAACCATATATATATATATATATTAAAATTGACGTTAAATTGTATGATTTTTTTGAAAAATACATGATTTATTGTAAAATTTAAGATATATCATGAATATGCATAAGGAAATTAATTTAATTCCTTGGTTAAGAAAATTAGCCTTCTCTTAATTGCAAATTTATTACATTTACCAGTTTAAGACTTACTTTTCTACAAATAAATTTCTGTGGAGGTGTATTTATACCGTCATAATGCAAATTTTTGAGAACAGGAATAGCAAGCAGAGCTCAAAGGCAGTCTCCAGTGTAAGTGGCAGAAGAGGGAAGGAGAAGACTTTTTTTGTTTAGGTTAGGAACTGATATTGTTTGGAGAGTGTACTAGTTTTCTTGGCTGGTCAGTGGGTAGAATTCATGGTTTAAGAACTCTGAATGTATGGATGCTGTGATAGAATATTCTCAAGATATGAAACTGAAAATAGTAATTAGAATTTCATACGTCAGGAAGATTACGGTATTGCTACACAACTAACTACAAATCAACATAATTTTTAGTACCTCTACAGTATAAAAGTGTACTGAGAAAAGTGATTTCCATTTTAAAACTGTTTTTCCTGGGTCAGAAAAATAAAAATAACAATGAAAATTGCTAGAATGAGCATATGCAATTGAGACTTAACTGCTTTTCTGCTGAAGATAAAATACAGCCTTGGAGTACATAAGCTTACAGACACTCGTGAAGAAATTATTGCTTGGTAGTATATTCCAAAGAAGTAGGCATTCCAGCATTTTTAATTCATTAAAAGTTCTGATGTCACGTGTGGGAAAGTGAAAGTAACAGAAGATGAATCCAAGTCATGCATATTTTGGTTTATTTGTTTCAGTTTGGAATTGTAGAGGAGTACAGCAAGTAGAAAATGGTTTTTACTCAGTGCGATTGCTGTCCATCTTTAGAAACAGCTTGTGTGCTTTTGTATGTACAAAGAGCACGTCTCCAGTTATTTCATTTTGCTTTAGGGTTCTCCTTTATTGAATGAATTGGCTGTTTGAGAGCCTGCTGAGTGGTGGATTAATTTTGTTTTACTGATTTAACATGTCACCACTAGTGGAAAGTGCTAAGACAATGTTTTTTAGAGTAGTTGAATTCCTTAATTTCTGTTCCAAATCAACAAAAAGTCATGCTGTGTCATTTCTGCATTCTGCAGAACCACCTTCACAGTTTGCTCAGTAAGTATGCTCTACTACTTCTGAAGAGCAATTGTTATTTAAGCTTGTGTGGGTTCAAGAAGTGTTTTGTTTCATAAGGTCAGCAATTAAATTTCAGCATTGCTTGAATGATACCTTGCATCACTGTAGTGGTGAAAGTACATTTGCCTGCTATGATAGTACCCATACTAATGACTACCTTAAATTGGTCTTATGAAGTGAACTGTTCAGAGATAGTGAAAGACTGCTGCAGAACATTTTTCGACAATTATTCACCTTTTCTATAAATTTATTGTGTTCTCCTATTTCAAGAGAAGTTACTCTAGGCTATGTCTGTACATTGTCAGAGATTAGCAGCCAACAGTAGAGGATTGGTGACTGAAAAATTTCAAGTGTTTAGTATTACTAGCCCATAGCTCAGAGGTGTTGCCTTACACAGATAGTTTTTGTAAGGTGCAGGGAATCTTGTCTCCTGGGGTCTGTTGAATAGTGAAATTTTAATGCCTGAAGTCTCTCTGCCTCTGACACAAAATGTCACAAATGTGGTTATTAGTGAAACCTCCCAGATGATCTTGATTTGGAGTGCAGTTTTATGGAAAAAAAACCACACACAATAATATTAAGTTGCTTAGACTGAAGTATTTTAGTTTGTGCTAAATGGAGAAGAAAAAAAAAGCTGAACAATAAAACAGAATAAACATCTCTTTCAAGCTAAGTACTTCAATATTTTCACTTCTGTGAAGGTATTTTTTTAATAAATAATGCATAATTAGTGCCATTAATATGATAATCTTTGCTGCCTATGTCTTTCCCTGGACCTGGTTGATAGGACTTCTTCAGACTACATATAAGCTATAGGCTTTGAGAAGACTTCCGCAATTCAAGAATGTACTCCATTTATAAGCAGATTGCTTATTTTCATAAACCTAAGTATATACCTGATAAACCTAAGTATGGAGCACAGTGTGCCATGCTCTGTGGCTTTTATAGGAGGCAAATTCAGGAACATAGACAAAGGTATGATGCATTCTGACCTGTTTTTGTCTGAACAGTCAAGGAATCATAACTACAAGCAGCTCAGTGATTTAGACACAGCTCCTGAATCAGCTTCTTTGTGGATCCTAGGAAAATGCAGCTGACAGAAAATCACTGTAAAAAGGTTGATGCGTAATATAGCTGTTCTTAAATGAAAGTGTGCTACGGCCTTCTGCCCATGAGACTCTGATATTAGGTTCACCTATAATATAAAGTGGGGTTTTGTGTGTTGGGGTTTTTCCAAAATTCTAGACTGATGTAACTGTGTTGATGCACCCTGTCTATCTCTTTTAGAAATTATGTGAACCATAAATTCAGAAAACTATTATGAAATTATCATGTTGAAGTAATTTTACCTGAAAAATTAGGTAACTTTTTAAAAATTACTTTTGCTTGTTTAACTGCGTAATTATACTTTATAATCCACTAACTTTCATTATCCCTCCTACCATGCTATTTAAGTAGGTGAAGGGAACAAAATGGGAGAAAAATGCCTTTCTTTTAAAAATGTACCTAAAGAAAATGACCACGTTACAACTAATGCCAAATAAACAGCATTGATAGAATTGGTGTAAAAGGTCTTTTTTCCTAATCGTGCATTACTTCTGGGTGCTGTGGACTGCTTTCAGAAATGTGTGATTTCTAAACGCATACCTTAAGAATTCTGATCTGTTTCAAAACTAGAACTGTCTGAAACTAGAATCATCTAGACACTTGTGAAAGTGGAATGTATGAAGTGGTTTAGGTCTGTTCTCTCTGCAGTGTTTTTGTAGTAACTTGATTTGACTGTAAAGATGTTTGCTGTATTTTGTGTTCTCTGTAGGAAAAAAGCTCAGCTAAAGAAGAAGAGAGGTGTACCAACTATTAATGAGCAGATGCTATTTCATGGCACCAGTAATGAATTTGTAGAAGCAATATGTATTCATAACTTCGACTGGAGAATAAATGGGATGCATGCTGCTGTATATGGAAAAGGTAAGTGTGTTTGTCACAGAACAATTTGGTGATCTTAACAGTTCAACATTGGTAAGTGTTCCCTATAGTATGTTTTTTGTGATGTAATCCCAGTGTTTGTCCAAGGGTTATTTAATATACCTCTGTTCTTATATCAAGTGTAATTAAGAAAGTTAGGATGTAGCAAGAGATGCACTTGTCACAACTGGCTGGTAGGACCAGGGAGCATGGGGAAGGGAAGCCCAGCAAAGCAATGTTGATCGTGGGACAATCTCCCTACTAAAAGATTCTCACTGAAAAGATTTGTTCATGTTGCTATAAGCTAATGATTTATAAGAAAATATCATAAAATAGGATTGCTAATAAACATAAAAGAACAGACATCTTTCATCATCCTGATACCTATATCCTTGCTTTAGTAGTTAAGCTGTCACGATAAGAATGTCATCAGATTTTTTTTATTTAAAAGGGACCTATTTTGCAAAAGATGCATCATATTCCAGTCGTTTCTGCAAAGAGGACATGAAGCATGGAGATACTTTTCAAACTCATGGTGTGAATCTGCAGCCTCATCTGCGTAGACCAGATAAAGTCATGTTTCTTGCTCGTGTATTAACTGGTGACTATATTAATGGTGATTCAAAATACATGAGGCCTCCTTCAAAAGATGGAAGTTTTGTGAACTTATATGACAGCTGTGTGGATAATACTTGGAATCCAAAGATCTTTGTTGTCTTTGATGCCAACCAAATCTACCCTGAGTACTTAATAGAATTTTGTTAAGTTTGAAAGGAGCTTGACAGAATGTTGTTTGTGTCCTTTTGGTACTTTTCTTCCTTTTCTAAAGACAACGATATAAAAACATGAAGCATGAAAGGAGAGAGGTAAAAGAAAAACTAGCTAAGTTTACGGAGGAGAAGCCATTAAACATTTAAGAGGTTGTTAAACTGGTTTTAAAAACCTGTAAACTTGATTACTGGATTTTTCAAACATAGAGACTATTACAAATTGAAATTGCTTGGTATACCTTAAGTACATTGGGCATTGGTAAGTTTTCAAAGGCAAGGTTTATGTTCTGATTTTTTTAATGTATTTTT